>CAXIPT010000008.1:1922140-2075599 GCA_964030475.1 Tethya wilhelma | reverse complement strand
TCAGCACAACCAGAAATCTTCAGGTAAAACAGGCAGGGCAGCGAATATTCGGATTCCAAATAACGCACACTTGTCTATCTGGAAAAGGGTCGTCAACTTGATTTCCAATGTAGCTAATGAATTATTAATGAGTATAGAAATGAATGGCTGCCATACGGAGAAGGCGCTTTTCGTCTTGTATCTAGCGACTCAGCTAGAGAGACGAATAACCGATACAAAAAGCACGTGAAGAGAAAGAAACTAAGTTTATTCATTCAAGAATCAGCTCCTGAAAGTGAGCGGTCTTCGAAAAAAGTCGTTCCAAGATAGAAGAAGAAGAATAAGAAGAAGAAGAAGAAGAAGAATAAAATGGAGAAAATTGGAGGTTTGGCATACTTTAGTTTGTTACTTTAGCAATGGTTTTAGGCTATGTTTTTAGGCTTAATAGAAAGAGAAAAGGCTAAATAGTAGCTTAAGAAGCCTTTTAGTGCCAAGCGCTCAGTTTTTGCAGAGTTATTTGCGTGAATATTTGTATTGCGCTAATGGGCCATCCGTGCCATTCCTATGTACCGAGTACTACCGTACTGGGAATAGTAGTGTCAAAAATCACCTGGAAGCAAGCGCTTGTTGCTGAAAAATCCAGAATTGAATGCTTTTCCCATACATTCAGTACTTTAGCTGTACACCAAAAGGCAGCTGCTACGTGAACCGTGCCCAAAAATAATGTAAAATGACGCCATATGCAAACACCCTATACTATAGCAAACAAACTGCCATAAGACCTTCCAGCGCTGTAAGTTGTAGATCTATACTAGGGTCACAAAATTCAAAACCACGGATATTAGCTTCTGAAGGCTGTCTAAGCATTTCATGAAAATAATTCACAAGCTCTTGGACTAAGAGAGTCACCATTTAGATAATCAATGGCACCATACGCATGGTGCACAACCCTCTTGTAATATACACTACAATGTCATGTAAAACACACTTTCCTTCACAAGCTTTGATGATACCTCAGCTATAACATCAAGGTTGGCAACTGAGGCATGCAGTGCAGCATGCAGACTGTACTGTTGTATGGGCGTGGGTACCTAGGTAACATCACGATCATTATATTATCACTAGCTAGCTTGCTGTGGAGTTTGCAAAAGCACAAGCGCTTGGACTAGAGATAATCTGTTGCGTACAAAATCGTTCAAACTAGAGCCAGTGACGGTATCTTAGATTTCAGTGTTGTCCTAGCGAGGTGCAGCTAGTGCATGATCGTGCAACTTTAGCTCACTAGTCATACGTACGTACGTAGTGCTAGTGGGTGAGGTCACGTTACCACTTGAGTGAATGCTCAAACTTAAAATTCTGGCATAGCTCAAGAACTATTTAGCTTCAGAAAAACATATATTTATTTACACAAAGTAGACTTGCTGTTCTTTAGATAAGAGTGAATACACTCACACACACGCACACGCACACGCACGCACGCACGCACACACACACACACACACACACACACACACACGCACACACACACACACACACACACACACACACACACACACTTGGAAAGGTTTCTCTTTGTCCTTTCTTTATTATTTTTTTTCATGGACTACCATTTGCTTCATGTAGTTGTGTAATACAACTAGTACGTGTAGCAATTGAGTCATCTCAGCTCTTGTCCGTCTTACTAAGCACCATGCACTGACCAAGAGCAACAGCAGCTAACACAAATTCTAGATAACGCACACCAGATCAATGGGTGTGTCCTCAAAGCTAGGTGCTTAGTATGGCTCAGAGAAGCACAAAAGCCTCAAAACCCTGCAACTACACATCATGCCTTCAATGGATCCATTCAATCATCTCTTCCTAATGTCAACAGAGAACACTACTGTACATGTCAGCTGTATTCTGAAATGAGCAGGCTTGTACATTTCTATGCCAGCGATATCATAAAGCCTGATGCTATCCACAGCGTAGACAATCTCAGTTGTCTCAGCCTTTCTAGGATCAACCAGTTAGCTGACAAGATCTTATGGGTAAGTACAAACACTCGGACACACCTTGCTACTATGGAAGAAGACCGTGATCCAAAGCCATTCTTTGCAGAGCTTGGTGAATAACTTCTATGTTGCTACATTGAAGAAGATGAGGTTCCCTTTTGGCGACATTACCCTCAAGGATTTGGGTATCCTCAATCCCGACCAAGCCTGTATGTACTCGTTTGAGACCATTAGATCTTAGTAACTCGATTTCCACAGCCAGAGTTATTAGAAGCTGAGGCTCTTGATCAACTACAGGAGGAGTTGTGGATTTTACATTCTCACCTAATGATCACTCATCCGTTGTAACGTACAATTCCCCTACTGGGGAGAAGCCTATGTCTCGTCTTTTCTGGCATGAGATTGGGAAACTGAGAACATTGGAGGGCAACCATGCTTTCCTTCTCTGGTCAAGCTGATGACTGGTCTTTCTACCATTCCAGTTTCAAACGCTGATTCTAAGAGAGGATTTTCTGTTTTGAAAAGGATACATTTGACACTGATCAGCACCCAACTTTGAATCAGTCAACCATCATTTCACTCATAGCTATCAAGTTTAACAGTCAAGATTGAGTACTGCTTTGACTCTAAGTATAGTAGTGAACTCCCTACAAAGTGCAAGAAGGCAACTAAATCTTCTCTAAATCATAGTGCTGACTCTTAGACTCGCCGTTCTCTTTAATTTACATGCTGTTTTTAAGCCTCGGCACGTGCAAAGCACGTGTAGAGGATTAGGGTAGTCGTTTTGTCTGTCTGTCTGTCTGTTCCATCGAAATCTCAAGAAAGGCAGCTCTGTCGACAAAATTGATGGTACTTACGTTAATAAATTAAAATGATCTTGTAGAAATATGTTTTGCTGTCCAAAATGGTGGGTGAAGAAAAGTATAGAAGTGGTTTAGTGAGCAGATTTTCTAACTTCTCTACAATGCTGGTTTCAGCTTCATCACAAGAAAGAAAGAAAGACCTCAAGCCATCAAACTGGTAGAGAATGTGACCAATACAACGCACGTAAGAGACTCAGCAAATCGTGTGAGACAATGCTTGATTATAGCTTTTGGCTCAAATGTAAACAAGGAGTACCACAGATCAGTAACGTATTACTTTGTTTTGCTCCTGTAAAAGAAGTAAAATACATTTATGAAGAGCTGGTCTACGTCAACTGGGAGTGTTTCCATATCAGCATTTACTGTGAGATCAGCAAGATGGCAAATACAACCAACATCAAGCACATAACGGCACTCTCTCTTGATCAGACTCTGGACACCAGATTGAGCACCCTTCATGACATTAATTGTGTCAGACATGAAGGACATACACTTGTTGAAATCTAAGCCATATATTTCTCTAGAAGAGATTCTTTAAGAACAGCAAAGAGATTGGGAGTAATGTCAATATTAACAACTGGCATGTCAAAGAAACTAATTGTGGACGTCTCCTAGGTCTTCGTCATAAATCCTAACCAGGATTATGCAAGAATTGTCTGTCTTGTCATTTGATTCATCCATAGGACAGAAAAAGACTTGGATGAATCACTCAGTGTTATCTTGAGATAGTGGGGAGCCAATGCTTCTTTGACAATAGCTTCTGTTTTGGTGTGGCAACAAGAGAACTTCTGAGCTATGTCCGAGTCCAAAACATTCAACTGAATAACTTGGTCACTTGATCACTGGTTTGGAAAGCAAGGTTATGCTATGTAACAAACTTCCAACCAAAGAGACTCAGCCTCAATCACACTCTGAGAAGTTTGAGGCCTGTAAAAGGAAGCGATGGGCCTTGTTGATGAAGATGCGGCAGCCATCTCCTTTTGATGCTTTCTTCGTATGTGAGTACTTACGTCATTCTTCCCACCATGTGTGATATTGCAATCAGAGCTACAATATGTGCAGTGAGCTAGCTATTTCCTAAGTGACAATAAAGCTATCTGTAAACACTATTTAATTTTTATTTAAAAAAAAAAATTAACTACAAATTCACTATTGTAAATGAGTTTCAGTACAAACCTACTAACTACAGTACCATTGGAACTCTTTCCTATTCCTGGAAATTCTTTAATCCACTTAGAGTCAAAGTGGCACTGTCTCTTTGGTCTCTTTGGGGCTGGTAGAAAAAGCATTTTTGTCAGTAAACAAACAGTGTAAGAAAATGGTACAGCAAGTCTCACAGTTTCTGAAAATACATTCTGGCTGTAGAGAAGGATGAACGTAGAACTTTGACGACCGTAGATGTGAACACTGTCTTCCAGCAAAAATAAGACCAGAATATTTAGGTACAAGGCCTTAATTACGGTTTCTTTTACAACCAGTGAACAGCAACAGCATTCCTTTTTTGAAAAAAAAAATGGCAACCAACGACTACACGAGCCTTTATAAACAAGCAGTTTCCTTGACAATGCTACTAATGCGCATACAGGCTAATGTAGAATAAGTTAGATAGATTACACCCACTCGTAATCGCCTTACGTAACCTCCTTGGTTGGATTAGCTCTCAGCTGTCGCTTTGGGCTAACCACAACTATGGAGGTATACATAGGTGCATAATCTACTCTATGGTGTAGTCCATCCTATACACATTTAACACCCTGCCTGTTACTGAACAATATTAACCAGTGATTTATCCCACTTGCCATAGTCTCAGTACAGTAACAGCTGGGGTTTAGCTAGGATATATGAGCCATATTTCCCTCCCCTAGACTATTACTTGTAGTAGTACAATGATCAATAAAAATGCAACAATAAGAACTAATTTGCACCAGTAAAAAAACATTGAAAATGTAATGGGACACGGGAATAATTGGTATGAATATTTGTATTGCGCTAATGGCCATCTGTACAATTCCTGTATTCCCAGTACTATCGTACTGGGAATACATTGGATTATGAACAATCACTCCTTCTATTAGTGGGTCGTTAGGTAATCTCAATTCACATCCTTGTTGTACACGTTAACATACAAGCATGGTCACTCTAGAGAGTTGTTTCAGTTTACAACAAATGACACATATGTACCACCAACCCAGTGGAAACTGAATTTAGTAGTCAACATACACATTAATGTACTTACTTGTAAATATCTTCAATGTCACTGACACAAATGGCAATTGGCTTAACTCTAGATCTCCCTTTAATGTCATAAAGTCTCTCAATTGCTGTAGTACAGCTAGCTGAAGCAGCAATCCCATACAATGTATCAGTTGGGAGGGCTATAACTCCACCAGACGACAGAACAGCTGCGGCTTCTGTGAGAGCATGTTCTGTAGACAGCTGTAATGGAAAAAAATCTATCCACATATGGTGGCAACTTCAATTATTATAATGACCACATACAATGAAGATAATACTCAGGTAGCAGTCAAAATGACTCAATCTGTGTAGTGGGAAGTTTTGTGGACATCTCTTGCCGAACATTTTAGATGAGCTACAGCTATGTGATGCCCAATTGAGATTTCACATGCAGGAAATATTAATGAGCTCGAGTGAAAAATAAGCGGATATGATGCAATACAATGTTAGACATGCCCATTGGTGGGTGGAAATGGTTGGAGCTGAGAGAACAGCTGCATGTAGGTCAACCACTTCTGCCCACCGTGTCCAATGTCATAGCATTGCATATCTGCACATTTTGTACTTGGTACTCGAGCTCATTATCTATTCCCCACATGCGTGAAAGCCATGTACCATATGTATATCGTGAAACTTTCGTAGTTGATAATTTTTGTGGAAACTTAGTACACAAAAAATTGCAAAATAGTGGGTGGGCCTGCATAACGTGGTGATGCTACAAAAATTATTCAACACAAAAATTCAACCTAAAATTTTTTTAGCACAAAAACTTCGCGATTTACAGTATATGTGTATACTTTAGGGAGAATTTCGCAGCTAATAACTTTACAGATGGGTTTTAATCACCAAAAACTGCAAAAGTTAGATTAAACTTTGGTAAACAGTAGCTTCAACACACTAAAATCAAGAAAAAAAATATTAGGAGTGGTCAAAGTTTTGAGTATTCAAGACATTGCCCACAATTGCAGCTACAGAAATTGCCATTTACTTTACTACAACAAGTCATGCATTGGGCGGGAGGCTTCATGAGCCTCCACTACCATGAGATCAACCTGGCCCTGTAAAATATACTTCATCTAATTCTTATACTGCTCTAAAGCTGATATTCAGCTAGCCATGATGCCGCATAAGTGTAGCCATTACAGTTACCATGATGCCCACTCGATTATCTCACTAAATTTAACTTACATCAATTGAGTTACTTACTTGTGCAAGCAGCTAGTAACACTTAATCAAGTTCTACCATTCAGTAGATTTTCTAAACTGAGTTTTCCTTATCTTGAGATCCTTGTACTATCGGCTAGCTAGCTGGCCCACACAGCTCAAAACTGTGCTAAGGCTGACACCGTTAGTTGGGCCTGATCGTGTAAGTCTCAGTACTAACGGTCTCTTGTACACTTGCACGTTTAGTTGTGCATGCTAGTTGGCCTGCTTTCTACTTAAGCATCAGCATGGTAGCCAGCCTAGCTAAGCTGTATGGTTAATACTGATATTATTAATTAAGCCTCAGTGTGTGCGTAGCACGTGCAGAGGATTACAGTAGGTGTTTTGTGTGTTTGTGTGTCTGTCTGTTACTAGATTATCTGAAGAATTACAGCTCTATGGTCAAAATGGAAGGAATGTACGTTAATAAATCAATATTATCTTGAAAATGGTCGGGTACAGTCGTGCGAATCGCTATAGTTTCTGAGATCTGAGGCTTTTGAGCGCTATATAGCTTCTTAGCTTCAGGACTGCACCCACCGATCACGCCCCGTAAAGTGTGCGGTATCTAGAATTACAGTGAACTTGGACTGGGCATGACGCAGATCTTGGCTCAGTTGGCTTTGCTGCTTTATAAGTGAGTAACTGCAAGTTAAATTTAGGGAGATAATACTTTGTAGAACTATGCATCTTTGTAGCTTAGTTGTGCGCTGTTTTGTATCAGTGAAAGTTCATGCAGGCTCAGCCATGATGCCCAGCACTGGTGCATACAGCATAAGTATCAGTGTGGCTGTTTATCGAGTTTTACCATTCAATCAATTTTCCAAACTGAGTTTTCAGAGAATATTGTAAGTAGGCTTGCCCACACGCTGCAATGTATATCCTGGCTTAGAAGTTCAGTCAGTAGACTGTACTGTGCTCAATTGAACACCTGGTTAATCTGTATAGCCTTGTCGCAAAAGTACTGAATGGTCTTTTGGACAATTGCCAGTGTATGTTTTATTGTTTGTTCAGTGTGCATGCTATTTGAATGTGCTGAGGCTTATGCACCGTACGTGCTTTCAATCAGTTAGCCAATAGGTTTGTTCAATAGCATCCGACAACAGCTGGGGATTCCAGTGGATGTACATGTACTGTATTATCATAGCAATGCTCATATGGTTCATAGTCTGTGACGTATGCTGCTTCATCCATCGTAGAGTTGTAACAATGGCTGTGACAGTGTCACTGTGTGCCTAGGTAAATAGTTTTCTGATAAATGCACACATAGTACTCATACATGTACAGTAGCTCTTTTTCACAGCATAATTTGCAAACAAGTGCACTTGCTGAGTGTGCAGAGGCTTGTAACATAAAAATGGTTGTAGGAATGGTGCGAAGTGTCCCCAACTATAGTAAAATTGATGCCATGCAAACATCACTGGTGTCTGTACTACCTTCAAAATTTCTGTACTATAGACCTTATGCAATTATGTTACAATTTTCATAGCAACACCGGATGCGTTGCTAACTGCCGCCATTTTGAAGGGCAAAAAAATAATGGCTGACATACGGAGAGCAGACGAATCGTTGCTTTACAAGTTCACTGATAATGCTCTTTGTATGATTAGGCATCTTTTGTGGTTCATAGCTACCGAGACAGAATATAGCTAGCTCAGAGCGTGGAAGCAGCAGTACCAACCACGCAACGAAGATTATGATACAGAGCAAAGAACTACAATTTTTGTCACCGTCTGCTAGCTGTTTTAGCTGCCGCCGCTCAAAGATCACTTTGCAAGTCCATAGGGCTCTCTGGGTGAAGGTAATCGAGTGTATGTTAGTTGACTGTCTCCGCGGTTTTACTGCAAAAATTCTTCGAAGAAGCTGTCACTTTCCTGCATTGCTGCTGTACTTCCACGCTAAATTTGCCCTTCAAAATGGTGGCGTTAGCACGCATGCGCGGTTTCTAAGTTGTGACGTCAATTTCATAAGGTCTATACTTTGCTTGTATTAATTCGTAGTGAAGCGAGGCTATATCCAGGTTGAATTGAGAAAAGTGGTGGTTGTGGTAGTGGTGATAATGTTTGGGCAAGATTTGAAAAGTCGCTTTAAGTCGCTCAAGCTTCAAGTTGGGACGAAATAACTTTGCGTGCACACTTATCTCGAAGGTAGGACTGTTTTAGTTCTCTGTATGAATCAAATTTCTTCTTCTAGCTAGTTTTCTGGACGCCAGCACAAATCACCGGAATTTAGTTTTCAAAATTGACGACCCTAGACTAAATTTTATAACCTCTCTTTACTTCAATTCTGCTTTAAATAACTGCTAGTATAGACTTGCTATGGATGTAAAGCTCTTAGAGTTTGCTTTATAAGTCAGATTTCTGTTTCTAGCTGGCTTTCTGGTTGCAAGCCAAAAATTAGCTGAATTGCTTTTTCTAAATTGATGACCCTTGACTTTGTTCTAAATACTTGAAAAAACAAAAGAAAAAGGTGAGCATGCTGAGCGAGGATTTACACCATGTGTACCCTAGTTTTACTACCTTCCTCACTGAGCAATCTGCTCCTGATTACTGGACAGACTTACACCATGACATCATGCCTACCTGTGTATGAGACCTATTCATTATTCATGGCGTCTAGCTAACCTTTGGCAGCACAGGAGAAACAAGGGGTGGTCACGACCATACCCGGTAACCCGCTGTACTAACACCCGCGACTGGGATCAAAATTTGATCCGTCCAATTTTTAGGCCTTGACCCTAGCTTGATTTCACCACTTTGGAAGGCCTTGATCGTGATAAATTTGAACTTTGACCCACTAAAATGAGCTATTTGCAGCTAATGACCTTTGACCGTTGATTGAAACCGAGCAATAGAGCTTTCTTGACCCTTGATGGGGCCAATTTTTGTTGCTTTGACCCCTTGATCGCATCTTGATCCTGGTCCCAGGTGGGTGTTAGTACAGCGGGTATGGTCGTGACCACTCCTTGAGAAATGAGGACGGATTTCAGAATTTACCCCATTTACCATATACCATGACAAGGAAGTAGTCATGTGCCAAAATTCAGTCTTGCCTGGCTTCATTGCGTTTTACAGCACTGCCCATTTCTACACTGCTAAGGCCTATTTACAAATTTTTTTTACTACTTGCATATTGAATTTAGCAAAAACTTCGTGAGCTATCACAGACAGGGGCCAAGTGAACATTACATGGATAACTTACTTATAGCACATAAATAGATACCTCATCCTCTTTAATCTTGATGTATTTAGCCATTGAGAGACTTTTCTTGTGAAGTTTCCTGAACCTCAGCATCAATCGCAAAATTTAAAGAATTGCGTGCACGTGGACGCACGCGACCTAAGCCAAGCTTATTATTATGCGCGCAAGGGCAAAGGGCGGGCTGTTGCTTAGCAACTGTTTTACAAGTATGGATGGAACAGTGCAGTTCTCTGTGGCTACAATTAAAATTTTGAACGAGTATAAAGCATTGACGGATAGCTGTGAGACACCGTTTCAGAAGAAATGTATTTATTTTGTACAAAACCGTTGTAATACGTCTAAGAACGTCAGAGTTTCAATGCACCAGGACCATGACCCTGTAAGTATTTAAGTTAAGTTTTTTGGAACCATACTGTATAATTTAGTGTCTGTGATCATTTGTGGTTTGCATTTTCAACTAGTGTAGCAGGCCACATGTTCTCAGAATCCGAGAGGAGCATCTGGCCTAGCTCAGAATCCGAGAGGAACATCTGGTAAAAGTGGCCTAGTTAGCATGTCAAATGGTGAATCATGTCTTGCTGCAAGTTAGATATATTTGTACTGTAAAGTACAAAAGGAGGCTTGTTTGGTACAAGATGGCTAAATAATGCTCTGATGGAGAAAATCTACACTGGACCGTGGTGGCTTGACAAGACTGTTGTGAAAAACTAAAACAAGTTCAGCACAGTGCTCATGCACAAATGTAGAAAATTGAATGCCTAAATGATCCAGCAATATGTTTAAGGTTACGGAGTACAGTAAGCTCATGAATATGCTAATCAGTACAAGCTAGTTATTTTAGATGCGGAAGTAGAGAGATAATTTCTTGCGTCAATTTTTGCACAGCTTGCTAAAAATCAAACCGGATATGGGCGGTCATCTTACCGTTGTCCTAGTGTGGGATGTCCCCCCTCATATTGTCCCCCCGGACATTATTCACTAGAGAATTTTGTCCCCCCGGACATTATTCACTAGTGAATTTTGTCCCCCCGGACATTATTCACTAGTGAATATTGTCCCCCCTCAGTGAATAATGTCCCCCCTTCCAAATGATGCCAAATAATGGCAATGGTAAGAAAACAGTACTTTTCAAGGGGGGACAAAATTCACTAGTGAATTTTGTCCCCCCTCCCAAACTCTTCCACACAAACCGCATGCAGCTTAGCCGCATTCTATAGGCTCAGCTTAGTCAGCTACGCAGCTAGGAAGGCCTGAAACTCGGACAAGGTCCAAATTACCTGCAGCATGACATTGTAATAGTCTGTAGGCTATAAGCTTCAGTACTACCTGCCCTCCCTCCAAACGTTAACTTCAAAGTTTGAAATGTTAGCCCGGCGCGCGGGCTAGCTCACAAAATTAATAGTTGCTGCACAATAAGCGGGAGGGGCTAAGATTGCTTAGTAGGGTGCATGGTGCACAGCGCTGCAGTGGCTGCTGGCTAAAAACGCTGGCAAGAGTGTTGAGACTGTTTTATCTATGCCAGAGTTCTTTAGTATACTTTTGGAGGGGGGGACATTATTCACTAAGGGGGACAATATTCACGGGGGGACATTATTCACTGCGACACCGTTCTGTCAACAGAGAAGGGCCAGACGGAGAGTTTTCTCAAAAAGAAACAATTGAACTGTCCAGGTCGCCGCAGTTTGCTGTCTGACAGCTGCCTAGGGTGCTTTGGAGAGCGCTTTTTAGCTTTTCGTATTCAAAGTAGAAAGAAAATCTCGATGTCAGGCCCTGCCAAACCAAGGTAGGTTTTCTGTGTATCAGCGCTCTGGATAGCACAGTCATGCTACTTGGAAAAAACTGACGCAGAAAATTTATATTGACCGTAGTTCACTGTAGCACTCAGCAGAAAAGCTATGAAAACTAGATTTTTTACTTTCCAAGAACAAACTGACTAATACTATGCTTCTGAATAGGAAGAGTTTTGATCATACAGTTCTGTTGCTATAGATTTTGGTAGATTTTTTATGCTCATAAATTATTCATATCAATGATTTTGCACTTTGTACCCCGTAACCTTAAGTTACTTTGGTCCTAGCTATGTATTTACACATAGATATTAGAAATAATATGTGCTTGTATTACTTCTAATATCTACGATTTGCATGAGTAGAATGTGTTCTCATGATGAGGTGTGGTGTAAGCTCCATGACTTATTATTGTACTATAATATTAGACCCATTGTATGTACAACCATCACGCAATCTACGTTTGAGTGCATAGAGAAAAGTCCAGAGTCAGTCCCTGGAAGCAACTTATATGCACCCTTGGAACACTTTTGGTCCTCAAATGGGCGTGGCTAGTCTCCATATATTTTGAAAATTTCTTTTTAACTGGACCACCTAGCATGGGAAGTTGCAGTTATTATGATTTCCATATAGTTGCTGCTGTAAAAGTTCTGATTTTTCAGTTGTTTTGTGTAACTATTAGCTTTTACTATTACTACCAAGTTAGAAGTTCTGACAAAGTATACCAATAGTTCCAAGAATGATTCTTTTTTGTCTCTTCCCATACATGTACTTGCTGTACAAAGTTGTCGTCCAAATTGGCCGACTTTAGTGATGTCATGTGACCTGTGACATCAAGTGTAACAAGTCTATTTACTGTATCTAGAAATCTTCAGCAAAATAAATACAACTTATTCCTTTCTATTGATCTTCTGTGTTTTAAGCATTGGTGTGTGGTGACTTATATGACTTTTATGTCACACTTGTCAAACATAGAACCTTCAATTTTCCCACTTTAAACTGCATATTGTGTTTTTACTCTGCTGTCATTTGATATTGTCATATTATACAATTTCATTCAGGTATTCTTTTTGCAACAAGGCTCGAATGAACAATGTTTGGCACCTGGTCTTAGATTGCCTGTGGTTCTATGTTATAGACCAATGGAGTTAGCCTACCACCATGGCAAACTAGAGATCTATGTGGATGATGTACTTTACAAGTCTGTGATCATTGAAGCGTAAGTTGACAAGTTATTACTTTGTTTGTGAACACTTGATTGTGTGATTGTAAGTTAGTGTTGGTATAATCTATACTGAGATATCGTACTTTTCTGGTAAGGTGTTGGGAAATTTATACAAGATTTATAATTCAATAGTATTGAAAATATTAATATTTGTCTGTTTGCTTTTCTGTGTGTGTGTGTGCCTGCGCCAGTTGTTCAAATGAGGATTTGAAAGCCAAAATAATATGGTGGTGATCTTCTTAAGGTTACAGGCAACA
The DNA here is from genome assembly GCA_964030475.1 of Tethya wilhelma. NCBI lineage: Eukaryota > Metazoa > Porifera > Demospongiae > Tethyida > Tethyidae > Tethya > Tethya wilhelma. Next base: position 2,062,855 of record CAXIPT010000008.1, on the reverse strand, counting down.
GTAGACTCATGAATACGCTAATCAGTACATGCTAGTTATTTTAGATGCGGAAGAAGACAGTAAATTTCATCCGCCAAATTGTGCAGACAGTATAGTGGTGATTAGCGAACTGTACCGTCCAAAGTTAAGGGCCAGACGAAGAGTTTTCTTGAAAATGAGTGACTGACACATATCTTGTGGCTGCTCGTCGTTGTCTCCTGGCAGTTGCCTGGGATGCTTTGCTGGATGCTTTTTAGCTTCCTAAAACGCTCGCTGTTTGATGTAGAAAAAAAGTCTCGATGTCTGACCCTCGAGAACGAAGGTAAGTTTTTGTTGCTACAGTGTTCTGGATATAGCTGTTTATTTTCTAAGAAAAAAATGGTGGATAGAATTTACTCTAGCCAAAATTCCTGATAGTGTTTACTAGGTTAGCTGTGAAGTCCGAGTAGTTGGTGATTCAAGAACAAACAGTTGATTACTAAGCTGTTCAAGCGGCAGGAGTCCCACATTCCAGTTCTGGTGTTAGATATAATTGTACAGGCAGATTTTCTAGTTCATCATTGCTCATGAATTATTCATATCCACAATCATAGCACAAGCATATAGTCTCGTCCTGCTCTCCTATAGGTTGGAAATTAGTGCTTTTAAAACACTAATTACCCCCTATTGTATTTTCTGGGTATGGCTTTTCTCAATACCTCCTTATTTTCAGAAACTAGTTCTTGACTGATACAACTAAGAGGGAGGAGGTTGCAAGCGCGCAATTAGAGATCACGCTGATAACGGTGATTGCTTGAAAAATTGCCGAGTCAGTGATCTTTTTCTTCTAATCCAGCAGCACGAATGTATGAACACACTACACGGAGAAAAATTGCTGATCAGGCAGAAAAAGATTGCTGACTCAGCAATTTCTTTAGCAATCAACGTTATTTGCGTGATCTCTAATTGCGCACTTGCAACCTCCTCTGAAAACAACTAGAAATATTCAGATAACATCATGATACAAATGCTGTGTACAGATAGTGTACAATTCAGTATGTTCATGTCCCTATGTATGTGCACTAGCTTGTGTAGACACAGGAATGAACTCCAATCCCAAAACCACTCCTATCTTAAAATTATATTCGTGTACTTTTATGATTAGGCCATTCCTACATCCTGTTTCATTTCCTTTGATTTTATTATACTTATACTAATGAGACTTAGCATGCCACTATGTCAAATTGTGGTACATTGAAGGAGTTTTGTAGCTGTTCATCTATAAATCCACGGCACTAATAATATTTCCCTGATACACTGTAGTCTGCTTTATAGTATTTTGTCTTAATTCTCTTTGATGCAGTTATCCTCCTTCAGCTATTCTACAAGTAAAGCCGCTATTGGTAGATTTTGGAACTGTAGTCTGTGGATATCAAATGGTTTCTCAAACTTTTTCCATTACGAACACTGGTACAAAGGAAGGTCATTTCCAGTTGGGAACAACTTCTATACCCCAGTATCTAAAATTTGTACCTATGGAAGGTGTAGTTCCAGCCGGCCAGACAATGCCTCTAAAAGTACATGTACAATTGTGTATGTATACTGTGAGGTTCATTTTCAACAGCAACCTGTGCACGGTTGCTTATGTTTTTAGGCATTAATAAAGATGTCATTAATTTTTTATGGTCAAATATAAACAGTTTAGATCCAGAAATTTTCACAACTAAAATTTTTCGATTGTTTTATCCTTGCTATTCATGATAGTGGTGAAGAATTTCCTAAGCTACGGTGGATATGCAGTATCATGTAGTAATATTATTATTGTGGTTTAATGTTTTTTGCCTTCTGCTTTTAGGTGGAGCTGTTATGCAAAGTGCCGGGTAAATTTTCAGAAGATATAAGGTATTTCAAATCCATGGCTGTGAATAAAATAAGTGTACATACGTACTATGAGTAGATCTGCTTTGTGTTTGCCCCCACTCAGTTTTCACCTGCTACATTGTTTGTACAAGTGTTTGAAATTTTATTGTATGCAAATGATCTCTATTGTTAAGTATAGCTAAATTCTTCTTGGTCATTAGTTATACAATTTGATCTGCAATAGCCCTAGCTTGGACACATGGCTCATATGTTACTGTTATGAGGTAAGGTGGACTTGCACGTGCTGCGATGTGTACCAACACATAACATATGTAACCAACAAATTATGGGTACACAGTGATGCTCTCCAAGCAATTGTTAGTGTGCTACTTTGTATCTTCAAAGCATTCTACCTCCTGGAATCAAACACTCCACTTTGTTGCCTACAGATGTCAGTTTTTGTTCATAGGTGATCACTGACTTCATCATACAGTTTACTTATGCAATGATGAGAAGTTGTGGCAATTACACTCTGACCATTTATACTGTAATTGTACTTTAATTCGTTCAACCTAAATGTGCATCAACCATTAACATTCAAGATATGCTTCAAGTTTGAAATTGCACCTCAACTACTGGTCTCATGTGATTGTACAAATCCCATTGGCAAGTATGCATAAATACACACATGCCAGGATGGTTCAATACTTGGCAATAGTGGCATAATATTACGTACCATTTACCATAGATTTCAGTGTGGATACAACAGTTGGATAGGGGAAGGGGGGGTAGGAAAGCTTTGGCCCCCCCTTCTGCCTGTACATCTCTGGTCTACTATTTCACCCACTACACCTGTGTCACTTTTCACTGTAATTATAACTTTTCACTTTAATGTTCGTTTATCATAATCCCCAGCCTCATAGCTGTACCCTCTTACATAATTAGTTCGTACAATCTTGCACTAAGATTGAAGTTTTCTATGAATGATGGGGAAAAAGAGTGTGGGGGTAGCACTCTTCTCTTCCTTAGTATTATCATACATTGTTTTTCCCCTTCTTAACAATGGGAAAGCCCATACCCCACATAATCAGCCCTTGTTTCAAAACTATCTAACATTTACTGTTAGCATTTGTGCATGAAAAGTGCTATTTAGTAGTAGGCTGCTTAATCCTAGAATTTGTGCACCTTGATTCTGTAACACACTTTCTAAGATTCTGTGAAATTGCAAATTACTCAGGAAGATAATGTTTGTGGCTGAAAATTAATGTTTGTACTGTATCTCAAGTAAAGTTCTTAGTCACCCAAAACAATGTTTATGATGTCATGTTTGAGTGCTTACCACTGACACAGTTACATTGTACGTATGCCCATGCATCAACTTGTGCTCAATGTTATAGCAACATCTATACCTTGGCAATGAGAGGGGAATTATAATGTATCTTATGCGTGTTATTCCTTTAGAGTCTTCTCAGATGATTCGAGCATGTCACTCAAACTGAAAGGAGATATAGTCCCGCGTTGTCTGGAACTGTTAGATGAATCAAACACAAATATAAACAAAGTTGCTTTTGGAATGACCTACTATGATAGTATGTTGAAAGCAAATGTTTTCCTTCGCAATAACTGTCCTGTTGGCTCCAACTTCCTGGTGCTATTGGATGAAAGTGCTGTTGGAAGTGAGATTGGTGTAGACATGAACAGCCGACTTCCAATCTCATGCAGTACTAATGTAAAGTTAAGCAAGCAAGATGTGTCATCCGAGATTGATTCATTGATTCAAGTTTCTCCTTCACTGGTGAGTGCATATTGTATGTGACAATATAGTGGCCAAATTAAATGGAAAAGTTCAATGACACTATTCCTTCTCTTTCAATTTAACCAGGGCTTTCTTTCCCCATATGAGAAGTGCTCTGTGGAGTTGACATTCAATCCTCAGTTTACTAGAGGTTCTAAAGGATGGATTCAGTTTGAAGACCTTCCTACTCAGCAGGATTACATTCTTTTTTTGAAGTTTGTCCCCATTGGATCGGGTAATTTCAGAATGAATTATGATAAGCAGAATATAAAACAATTCATTGTATACAATATCTTTTATCTGCTTTAAAGTCTACACTAAAACATTAAAGTCATCATTGTTCGGTTTTATTCATTACCCAGCTGCGTAGCTAGGTTGTTCCTGGTTGCCTGGAACCCCCTTCCAGCTTAAGAAAGGGGTGAGGCTCTCAGTTCAAGACTTGTGAAAAATGCGTGTATCAGAGCCCGTATTTAGCTACTGCATGATTAGAGTTCCAGTAAACATTAACTTTTTATGCATCTTAGTGCTTGCAATGCATTGCCTCGTTTTCAGGCTTTCTAGAGGTTGGAAACAAAGCTAGCGCTAATGAAAATGTGCTAATTGGGGGTATGTACACCTGAACACTGGAAAACCCTTGCTAAAAATCCTAGCTGTGCCCCAATTACGTACTGTTTTTCAAACTGCTTGGTAGTTGATCAATGATGCAAGAGTGTACCAATATTTGTCCACCTATGTATGTACTAGGAACTTAAGCAAATCGTCAATTTAATGCCAATATCTTTATTTTAAATTCTGTGAAACAAACAGTCAACTTTTTTGACCATCAATACTTTCGGCTATTATGAGCTACAATGTATGTGCAGGATGACACTAAAAATTGTCTTTATCAATCTAAGACATACAGTCTCTAAAAAAAACTTGATTTTTTGGATCCCATTAACTCAAAAAACTGTGGAGATAGAGGACCTAATGTTTTATTCTGAGCAATTATGTGCTATACTGTAGCTGTACTAATTATTATTATGAAATTATCTTGTGGAATAGCCATCATACACTGTTTTTTGGGGAGTTTTTGTTCATCTGTGGCAGATCCAGCTGGGGTTAGTTGTGAAATTACGCAAATTATGTTGCCCATGGAGAGACAACTTTATATATGGTTTCTCAGTCTACTATGTCATTAGTAAGTGATACATTATACGCTTGATTTCAAATACATATACCAGACTCTCTTCCTTTTATGTTTCCATGCGGAATGAGGCTATCTCCTTTTGGTCAGATAACAAAAAAATTTTTTAGGAAGAGTAGAAAATGAACTGTTTGACCCTTTATAAGTGCAATACTTGTCTGTCCATGCCTAGTGGTCACAGCACAAATTCCATCTAACTTGGCAAAGTTGAGTCCAAGTAATTATATTGATTTTAGCCAAAATCTACTGTGTATAGCATAATAATGTAAATCTAACTAATTAGCTATGATTAACTGTGCTTTTCAATAGGTACACATAGAAATCCTTCCACTAAAGCTAGATACACTGTACGTACCTAGGGGGAAATATTTCCTCATATATTCAAACTGTACCTTATAGCCTGAGATTGTGATTAATATTTTAGCCATATTGCCCAACCAAAGCTATGGAAAAAAATGAGCTTGAAGCTGGCCTGCAGGAGTAGTGGCCATAGCAAGAGCACAAAATTTATAGCTGTCTCCTGGTTTCTGGCACTATCAGGAAGCTTCAATGCCTTCGACGAGTTCGACTCCCGTCTGTCTACAGCAATGGGCAGTGTTTTGTTTACCGGATGTAGTATGGGTGGGGTTTTGCTGTTCATTTAATAGCTGACTCGCTCATACTGAAGGCTTTCTCTGTGTCAATGAACTATCTTGACTAGCATACCTTTTACCTCTCCAAGCATTCGCAAAAAAACTGGCAGTGGTTTCTATGCAGCCTTCTTTTATACTGTAGCAACGATTATCTGTGATTGGTTAAAATTCAAGCGTAAAATTGATTTTTGTGCAGCGTGATTGGCTGACCATAGCGCGAACAAATTTCTGCAAGCGGGCAATAACACCAGGGCAATACGGGAAGTTATTGCTCGCTGCCTCTGTACTTAACTAAGTATAGTAACTATATAAGTATAAATATAATAAAACAATGTATCTACTACACATGTTATGCATTTCTAGGTGTCAAAACAATTTTAGAAGTAGCAGTGACTGGATCTGCTTGTCCAGTTGATATTGACATCTATCCTGATAGAAACATAACTTTTGAAAACTGTCCTGTTGGAATTATGGTCACAAAGGACATTCAGGTAAGAGTGCATGAGAATTATATCATTGCATGCTCAGAAATTATAGTTAGTCCATCTGATTTGAGAATGCCAGTGTAGAAATTGATATCTTTCTTGTTGTACAAATTTCAAACACCATTGAAATGCACTCGTTATCCTTGTACTATTGGTTGCCTTAATTCCCACATTCCTACACCTTTCCAGTTAAAACTTAGCTGTATAAATATTTACCATAACTAAGATAGTATTGATTGGCATGTACATCAACCAGGCGCGTAGCTACGCTGTTTCCTCGTTGCCCGGAAACCCCCTTCCAGCTTAAAAAAGGGGCGGGGCTCTCAGTTCAAGCTTGTGAAACGCGCGTATCAGAGCCTGTATAAAGCTNCATTTTGCAATTTTCCCGCGCATGCGTTATGAAACCAGAGTTGTCCGCAAAATCCTGGGCGTTTCCAATCCCGGTCACGTAGTCTATATTATCTATGTTTTAACAAATTAAATTTTGGGGAATGAAAGATTAAAGTGTGTTACATCGTACGACGATCCGAAATTAGTAGCTGCACCTTCTTTTTTTTTTTAATTAATTTTAGTAAATAGATTGGACAGAGCTTTTCAGGTGTTGATGCTAAGAAAAAATCAAGCTAACGGTGCTGAGAGTCTTTTGCATTAATTAATAGTGAAGCTTTTGCCAGTGTTAAAAACTATTGGACGGTCTAATTACAATATCGCTGCGCATCTAAGCTTTGTTTCTAGCCAGGCAACTAACTTTCAAAATTGATACTGTAGCTTTATACCCTAAGTACCCCTGCACCTACACAGCAAGTTTTCAAGGTTATTTCATGAAGGGCTGTGGAGAAAACGTCGCTGTAAACCCTTCTATTGTGATTGTGCTAGTGGGTATTCAAATATTTTTGTTCTAGTGTTAATTTTTTGCCTGATTTAATTTTGGTGATTTGCCAATTTTGCCAAAATCATAGATACAGTAGACTACGTGCACGGGATTGGATTCTTCCCGTTCCCACCATCCATCTCTGTTATGCCAACAGGGGGTACCCGGGCTCGATAATTAATTGTAGCTGCCGCATGGTACTGTACTACTTTCACAGCAAGCAGGCTTAGCAGCAAGCTAGAAAATGGCAGTGAACATGCCCAACGTTTTGTTCGCTACTGCAAAACCTAGCCAGTTATTACGGCCCATTCCATGTAGGAATTGTTGAAGAAATACATGGTTCTATTCTTTGTTCAACCCTTAGGGTTTAAGAAAATTACAGGTCCGACTGTTTCTAAGACCAAGAAGTTGGCCACTCTATCCGTTTACTTGTAAGACTGTGGCTCTAAGGTACCTGTTGCCATGTGCAAATCATCTGTCTACCATTCCCTACAAAGAAACAACTCTTTTTGCAGTTATTAGAGGTATAATTGATTAGCATAACAACTATAATGGCAGTCTTTTGTCGTTTGACAGGATTTTTGTCGTTTCCAGATCCAGTTCAGGTAGTTAGTTGCTGTTTAGACACTAAAGCGCAAGCTATACCCTAAATTACAGAGAACGAAGATTCTTTTCATTACATAGAGATTTCGCAAAAAAATTTTTGCAAACAAATTTCGTGAAAAAGAACAGAGATCGCAGATTACGTAAAGTACTAGAGCAATAGTAGTGTGTGGGCTTGAGTCCAATCCTGTGCAAGTAGTCTATAGTATCTATGCCAAAGTAGAATCGTTGCAAAAATTTCCTTCTACGGGTATGTGTTGGAAAGTGATAATTAAATCTTCGTAAGTCTGCTGCCCAGTTAACTAAGTCAACTTTTATTCATCACCATAATCATGAGTCTATACAAAACCAGCCACTATCCGATCTTTAAAAATTAAATTACAAGTTGTTATCAGAATATCAAGGTCACCAGCTGTAATTGTTCTGTGATGATCTTCCATCATGTTGCTAAAAATACAGTGAAGGTCAATGTTGAGAGAAGAACAATTAAAGAGAACTCACAAGTGTTGAGTCAGAAAGAATAACTATTTAAGGTTAGGAGTCATTTCTTGGAAAATAGGTAGCTATATCCAGAACACTGTAGCAACAAAAGCTTACCTTGATTCTCAAGGATCATACATGGAGACATTTTTCTACATTAAATAGTGAGCTTTTTAGGAAGCTACAATGTGTCTTCCAAAGTGTCCCAGGCAGTTGCTAGGAGACAACGATGAGCATCTATGACATATACATTTCAGTTGCTCATTTTCAACAAAACTCTTCGTCTGGCCCTTTACTTGGGACTGTGCAGTTTGCTAATTGCCGATATACGGTTAGAATTTTTGCTAGCACTGCACAATTTGGCGGATAAAATTAACTCTCTTTTTTCACCTTAGTGATTAGCATATTCATGAGCTAACTGTAGCCCGTAACCTAGCCTCGTTCCCAGTTTCAGAGACGAGGCTACCCGTAACCTTAAATTGTTCTTCTCTCAACAATAATTATGGCAAACTTGATGAGATAACTAATGTTTGTATCACATGTCTATTATATAGGTATCATTCCTGTCACTAGCTAGATTTCTTAAACTAAGCTTCAACAGTTCGGTATAGAGTTTCTGTCTAATATCAAATCAATCTTACCTTCTCAAAAAAGGACACGAGTACCTTTCTAACTTATTCACTTGATCACAATTTTCACGGACAGAGAACATTTCTTAACATTTTTTGTTGTAGTAATTAGTATTGTCAACATTTTCTCTATTTGCCTGGATGTGCATTTTAGTATAGTGCAAGTTCTCATTATATGTGGGTGAGCCTGGGAACGAAGCTACAGTTTGTTTAGGCTCCAAGTATACAATTTAAAGAAAAGTTAATTGTACCAACAAAAGCTTCCTACTCTGCAGTACACTCTGCTATTCTCATGTTACAAGATATTGTAATTGCCAAAGCTAGAGTCATTTCCAGCTAAAATAAGTCTATAATTTACTTTTTTTTTCACAGAGACAAAGTTGTGTGTTCAACTGTGCTAAACTTGAGCGGCATAGGTATTTGTGAACCAGCTGTCATTGAGCACAAAGGTGTTGAGTTTGCTCATCCTGATGATCAGGCCACCAGTATTAGACCTCACAATGGGACTAATTCTGTGATGTAAGATCCTTACAGTGTATTCATTAGCATGTTGTACCACCCATATGTACATTGTGAATAATAGCCTCTTCTTTGGGGGCTCTCCTGCCATGTCTACAAAGTTGAAAGCTGGTATTTTAGGTTCACCAAGAGTTTGTTAAAGAGGGTATGTACAGTAACTTATTGTAGGTTGCTAAATCTGTATGCCAAACTGCTTACTGCCTGCAACTGTCAATTATTCCAAAGTTTCATTATTTTTAATAGTAAAACTAGTGTATTTACAATTGCCGTTAATTAGATAAGATTCTCCAAAACCAGGTACATAAGATATTATTCCAGTGAGTCATTTTGTAAATGTTAAAGTTCTTTTTAATACATGACATTATTGTAATAATTAGTAGGTATCATGCATTTAAGTTACTAAACTGATAGGGAGGATTTTTAGATATGTAGATCTGTGTTCTTTGTTGTTGTTTTTTTCATCTACAGCACACCATACACCAAGTTGAAACGACATACTTATACTGATCCCGATTACAGCTTTAGCAGCAAGGAGTTAATTTCTCGTAAGCGCCATCAAGCCTTATACTCCAGCTATGTTACTAAACAACGTGTTAGAAGAGAATGGGTGAAGAGAGAAAAGTAAGTCAATACCAAATAAGAGAAGGATCCAGTACATGAAGTGAAAAGGACAACTATGTATACCATTATCTTTTCAAAAGCATTCAAATTGTGTTGAATATACTCATTTTCATTCTATCATGGTTGATTGCAAGCAATGCATGTTACTGTGTTAATTTGGGCATTGCTTGAACTTTAGAGAAGCACTTACATAACTGTACTATGATGATGTTATATTGACCTACTGTAGTGTTTGGACAACAAAATAATGACTACTATTGCATGTACGTACTTTATAAACTTGTAAATAAAACTGCAACATAACTGGCAAACTAATCAAAAACAATAACATAATTTAGCCTAGCTATTACATATATTTGACCATGGATGTTTGCCAGCAACAGAATATTTTTGACAATCCTGTATGTTTGTATCCAGAACCTTAGGTGGCCATAATCACCAGAATGCTACTGATTTGAGTATACAACCTGCTCAAGGTCTAAAGCCACCTTTACTTGGTGTACCAAGACTATCCAGCCCAGATGATGATGCTATTTCATCAGGTTCAGCCAAGTTTTCAAATAATGAAGCAGGAATGATCACAAATGACAAGCTCGAATCCATAACATCTGAAAAACTGGTGAGTTTGTCAAATGTAACAAGTTTATTCGGTCATGTGTGTATTCCACCTGACAATAGCTCAACTCTCACCTAGTATACCACTTAAGGTTAGGGGTCACAGTGTGGATATGAATAATTCATGAGCAATGATGAGCTAAAAAATCTGCCCGTATCTAACACCAGAACTGGAATGTTGGACTCTTGCGTCTTGAACAGCTTAGCAATCAACTGTTTGTTCTTGGATCACCAACTACTCGGACTTCACAGCTAACCTAGTACATACCGTATAGCCGGAAAATTTGGCGGGGAATTAAATTTGGCGGATTGGCGGATGAGACTTAGTAGCGCCAAATTAAAATCCGCCAATATTTAGTGCGTCTGTGATACGTATATACGTACGTATGCATATTGTGCACGTGATCGGCTCGCTCCGCGAAATTAAAATCCGCCAAATTCAAAGTTTGCTCAATCCGCCAAATTTAATTCTCGCCAAATTTTCCGGCTATACGGTACTACCAAGAATTTTCGCTCGAGTAAATTCTATCCGCCATTTTTTTCTTAGAAAGTAAGCAGCTATATCCAGAACACTGTAGCAACAAAAACTTACCTTCGTTCTCGAGGGTCAGACGTCGAGACTTTTTTTCTACATCAAACAGCGAGCGTTTTAGGAAGCTAAAAAGCGTCCAGCAAAGCGTCCCAGGCAGCTGCCAGGAGACAACGACGAGTAGCTACGACGTTTCAGTCGCTCATTTTCAGAAAAACTCTTCGTCTGGCCCTTTACTTGGGACTCTACAGTTTGCTAATCGCCAATATACGGTTAGAATTTTTGCTAGCTCTGCACAATTTGGCGGATGAAATTAACTGTGTTCTTCCGCATCTAAAATAACTAGCATGTACTGATTAGCATATTCATGAGCCAACTGTTGCCCGTAACCTTAATAAGTGACTTTAGCTTTTATGTATATACTAGTTATGAACTAGCTAATTAATATGTACTGTACTCAAGACAGGTGATTAAGCATTTTATAGGCAAAACTGCCACAGTTCCGTATCCTTAGTACACAAGAATATTCTGTTGTAATATTAAATGTGTACGTATATATGTGTCTAATGGTGTAACTAAAGGTCCAAAAAATAGAAATTGTGACTTTTTGTGTTTTCCTGAGCCAATAGAATATGTATGTTTGCATGCTTGCTCCCATTGGTTATTACATGTGTAATAGTAAGATTAATGTGTGCATGGTCAGCTGTTATTTCAACTGTAGTAGTTCGATATTTTTAGTAACTTCCTGTTACTGTTTGGAATATAGTTGTCAATAATACTGTAATTTGTTTGGTCAACTACAGGTCTCTATTGAGCTTAAAGTCCTGGAAAGTTCTATAGAGACCTGGAGGTCTTCTAAGTGCCTGAGGCAAACTATTCAAACAACAGTAAACAATGAGCAGTATATGTGTCTTCTCTTTTTTTTCTTGAAAAACTCCAGCTTGTTCAACCTCTGGGTCAGCCTTTTGGTTGTTTATATAAGTATAGCAATGTCAGATGCAGTTACGCTTCTTTATTTGACCTCTGAACTTGTTTCAAAACCACTACCATCTGGCTCGTTACAAGTTGAGTGCCACAATTTCTTTGCCCAATTTGCTACTCAAGTAGTAGGGTGAGGTTTGCAACAAGAAAAGAAGACTTGAATTGCTGAAACTAACTAAGTATATAACGGAGGACAGTATAGCTTGTCAGAGAGTGAGCCAAGATATATATTTTCAAGTGTACATATCTGTGGTAGCTAAGTTATCATCGCCTATAGACCATTGGATGAGGCCTCTAACTTGGTTGGCCTAACGGCCCTAACAACAATACAAAATATGACTTTCTGTTAGATAGCTACACTATTTAGAGGCCCTCATGCAGGCCCTTAGTAATGCCTTTGCTACATTTGGGACACTACAGCCTCAGGCCTTTGGTCCTCTAAGTATTGTAGAAACCTTGGAGCCAACCTCTATCTATAATTTAGTGACACAGTTTCTTTAGTTGCTAGTCAGCTGCTCTTACCACTAAGCCACTGAGTGCCTGTGGCATTAGAACAGAAGATATGTATCTATATACGTATCTATATGATTCCCAGCTGAGTCCCAGATTTTTTCTGGGATATCTTTCTCTCTCAGCATTCAATTGACATTATAATAGGTTAACTAGAGCCTCTACTTATAATACCTTAATTGTAACAGTTCCTTTAATAAATATTGATTGCCAGATGTACCCACTTACATGTGTTTTTTGCTGCAGGGACTTGTATTGATCGCTATAATAATATTATTGTAAAAACCATCATGTGACTCCACTCCAGGATTGTGCATTGCTATATTATTGTATTATTTGCCTATTAGAGTTATGTGGAGAAATGTCCAACAGAGCCATTGACCTCAAGGATGGAATCTGAGTGTCAATCACTTCTAACTCCAAAACAGCTAAGTCAGATAGTGGTTGGTAAGTACACATTGATTCCATGGTTTTGTATGCATTCTTGTAATTGCTGTTTTTTGTTTTCATGTCTACAGATCCAGTTGTGTTGGATTATGGTTGTGTTGTGATCAACTCCACCACAAAAAAGATTTTAGCAGTCAAAAACTTCACTAGTGTACATACTGTATTCAAGTTCAAGGTATTTCCTGTACGTAAATGTATATCAACATTGTAAGTAATGTAGTTGTGTTAATGTAGCTTTCTGGAAGTGAAATGCATTGCAGCAACTATGGTGATGTGTCTAAAGTCCAGATTTTCCTTGCTCCAAGATCTTATACTGAGCTTTGTTTTTCATTGTTCCATAAATCTCTTGGACAAATGGAAAGGTAAAATAATACATTGTATTTACACACATAAATGTTTGGTATGTTGCTGTTTGTCGAAATACCTTTGATAGTTTATATCACATTCTATTGAATTCCTGCATCTACACCGTCATTGAACTAAGGCAACTAGTGAACATGTGTGTCACACAAAGCAAGAGTATTTTTGCTATTTTTAACTATGACAACCTGTACCTTATTTCATATGCATAGATGTATTGTTGCATTTCTACTCACTTTTAGCAAATTACATGATGTAAACGTTAAGGATTCTTCATGCTGCACATAGGAAGAATTCTTTACACATTTTAATAGCTATTCCATCTTGTTTGCATTCTCTTAATGATTTGGCCATTTGGTGATTCATTTCCAGTGTTTTTGGTTTTGTAGGAGTATCGAGTATGAATTGAATGGCCATCACATCTACCACCTCTCGATTCAAGCAGAGGTTACTATGCTCTCTCTGTCACTGTCTACTGATACATTAGTCCTCACTGAACCTTACCTTGCTACTCACACTGCAGGTAACATAAGTTAGTGCATAATATGACTTTACAAGAAAATGCTTTGACATCAATGTAGTCTATTATGCCAGGGCATATTATGCTCTATGATAGCATAGTTATTGTATATTCTCAGAATTTGTTGATGGTTCTTTAATTTGCAAACTATTACTGTGACTATGTTATGTATAAAGGATTTTGATTCATGCATGAGCACCCTTGCACATGTACAGTGTACATATGTTACCATGTAATCATTTATTGTTCTTCTCCTTCTATGATAACAAAATAGGGCTGCGTGGCTCCGTTATTGTCACTAACAAACACAAAGTACCATTGGCTTTTCGATGGCATGCTCAAGATAGTGTGAATACTGAGATTTTCAACGTGATGCATCCTGCAGGTGCATTAATTGCAGCCATGCCTACATATTGCCAAAATGACTAGGATCACTAATATTGTTTTCATTAAATTTTCAGGCATAGTATCTGCAGGTTCTACTTTAATGTGTGAATTCATATGCCAGCCATCCTTCAATTGTCCAAGTTTTGCACAGTTTCTGCTGGACATTAGTACATGTGATGCTGAAAGTTACGCTGACACTAGTACACTACTTTCTGGGCATAGTACCACACAATTCCAAGTATCGATGTTAAAGTTGGTTACAAAGGTATTCTTCACCCACAGTATAATTATATGTACATTCTTTCACTTTAAAAATGCAGTATGCATGCATTATTATTGTCATGCATCTTAGCACTTGTATAGCCTTGTTTTCAGGCTTTCTTGAGTTTGGAAATGCAGCTAGTACTAGGAAAAAAAACAATTTAGAGGCATGTACACAAGAAATGAGCAAAAAATCCTCCAATTTTTTAGTGCTTCAGGCCAGAAACCTTCACTAAAATCCTATATAATTATGCCTCAAAAACACAACTTGAGTCAAGATACTGTGTGAACCTTGTTGTAATAGTTACATTTTAATAGCGCTTAACACATTCAGCTTCAGTGCTGGCGGAAGCTAAAATGAAGTGGTCAGGCCGGGGGCAGAGCCCCCGTGCTTCGAAATGTGCCTCACTAGGGGGTCTGGGAGCATGCCCCCCCCTCTCCCCAGAAATTTTGCAAATTTAGATGCTCTGAGAACCATTCTAGGGGGATTTTGAGACAATACTCTGCAGTTTTAATCGTATACATAATAACTTGAATGCTCTAGCTGCAACTCAGCCACAATTTCCACAAGCTAATTTCTAACATTGACAATCATTACTAGTAAAATTAATGTTGAATACCATTATACTGTTTTTATGTAAAACAGTGGTCCAGTTTTTGCTTGACCTATGGTCGCCGAGAAGGGTCACCCATACAGTACTATTGCTGTAGAGTTTCCATATAGTTACCTGCAATATTGCCGTGAAGCTTGTGCACTATTTCCAGGATGCT
Source organism: Tethya wilhelma (assembly GCA_964030475.1). NCBI lineage: Eukaryota > Metazoa > Porifera > Demospongiae > Tethyida > Tethyidae > Tethya > Tethya wilhelma. The sequence continues at coordinate 2,047,835 of CAXIPT010000008.1, read as the reverse complement.
TCCAGTGTGTTGTAGCCGTAATGGTCCCGGACAGTTTCCGAAATTAAACTCCCAATATGTACCAGTAATGTTGTGGGATATGCCAGGATGATCCCAGCAATGTTGCGGGAACATGCTGGGATGATCCTAGTAATATTGCGGATATACTCCGGAACTATCCCGGGAATATGCCGGCAATGTTGCAGGAACATTCCGGATGAGCAGATATGTATTTAAAATAATCGAGTCATTTCAGTATGGCAATAAATGTACAGAGCAATACCCAGAAATGGGCAGTTATCATTTATTGCCGTATGGCAAAATAACTAACTATGTATAGTATCAATTCAAAATGCTTCTGGTTTTGATGACGTCAAATACAAGAGCTCTAGCACTTTCTGAAGAGCATGATAAAGTTCATACCTGGTGCTAGCCTCGTACCAGGCCACACCCTGTTTAGTGTTACACACTTTTTAATGTGTAACTTGAAGAGCTGGGAGGAGCCTGGGAACGAGGCTAGTGCTACCGCTCCAGCCACAACACTGTAATCTTTTCTATTAGCACAGAGTGAAAAGTAAACTTAATACAATGTCTATAACATGCATACAAATATTTATTATTAAAGTGAAGTCACAAAGTGTACAGAAATTAAACATTAGTTAATTAATATTAACTATAAATGAAGCCAAAAATTAACTCTAGTCCTAGATGAATCTAAGCTGATACACGATCCATAGTATCACCAGCAACATTGCCTGGATGTTCCCACTATAGTTCCGGTATATCTGGTGTATTACCGGGATGATTCTGGCATGTTCCCGCAGCATTGCCGGTATATTCCTGGGATAGCTCCAGTGCATATCCGCAGTATTCCTGGAATCATCCGGCATGTTCCCACAATATTACCGCGATAGTACCGGTGCTCATTGGAAGTTTAACCCTGGAAATTGCACTGGAAGCTTGCCAGAAATAGTGTGCAAGCATCACGTCAATATTGCAGAAACTATATTGCAATAGTATGGGTAACCCTTCTCGGCCACCATACAGACCAGCCGTACTGGTTCCGCTGGCTTAGCTGTCTATTTTTCACAGTACTGTATGTTATGGTTGTTGATCAGCATATTTTACTTTAGGTTTGATTATTATTGTTGTATCCTCTATTTCACTATTTTTGTATGTTCATACAGTTTCAAAAACCAGTTTGTGCTTTCCATGAGAGACGTATTTACTTTGGAACTATCCCTGTCTTTGTTGAAAGTACTCAGACAGTGCATATTAAAAATCTGGGAGAATGTCATGCATACTTCAAAGTAGGTGTATATTTTACTGTTCAGTACCTTATGTTAAAATTTGTGTTCTGAAGTTATAAGAGCATGCACAGAATCTAGGAAGCTTATTTCAGTGAAAATCTGCAAGAGTACTATTATGATATCTAGTAATTTCACACTAGTCTGTTTCAACTTGATAAGCATCAACTAGTCTTGTACCCAGGTCCCTCCCTTGTGGAGAATAAGGAGGGTGAGGTATGTATCTGTGGGAAGGAAGGAGCCTGAGTACTAAAGTCCATCTGGTTTGAGAATGCTGCTGGAAGTGAGTAATGAGATTCATAGCTATACTTTTCATATGGGTCAAAATAGCTAACTTTTGACTGGTAAGGTGTAAGAAGCTGGAAAAGCAACCAAAAGAACGGGAAGGACGAGCGCTTTCCAATGGTGCTTGAAATTTTGAAATCGGTTGGATATTTAGAAAGTTATTCAATTTTTTCTACCGGCATTCTCAAACCAGATGGACTTTAGACTAGTGTATTTTAGCAGGAAATATTTGTGTGTTTGAAAATGTTTTGGTTCCATTGCACGAATTTCATACAAATTTGTATTGAACTCTTAACTAGCAAAATATTCCCACTATAAAGTGCATAATTTCTGTTATAATAATTATTGACATCAATTTCATTATATCACTATCTCTCCAAGGTTTCAGACAGCTGTCCACTTCCTGGTATGCATGTACATCCAGTGTGTGGTTCAGTTCCTGTGGGTGGAGACACGCAACTAACTGTATTGTTTCAACCCAGTGTAACCGGTCCTTTCGATGTCAAACTTAATGTCTTACTTAAGGAAGGAAGAAGCATTGCTCTCAGAATTGCTGGCAGCGTTGAAGAAGCTGTTGTATCCGTTGATAAGGTATTTCTTGAAGGACTCGGCACACTGAAGTAATTTAATAACGTTGTAGTTAGAGTGTAATTATATCCTACTAGGATATTTTTGAGTTTGGTGGTGTCTATTGTGGCTCAAGGACCAGCTTGCCATTCATCATTTCAAATAAGGTACCTGTATAGTGGGAAAGTTTTGCAGGGTTTAATTTTCATAGCTATCTCTCATAAGACGTTTTTGTGTTTTAACTTTCGTGGATGAGCAGTGTGATGCCCCTACGTATAAATACATTACTAAGAATTTCACACATAAACTTTTGTAGATAGATTGTGATCCACGAAAACTGTGAAAATCAAGCTGTGCAAAACTTTACAGTATATTCTATTTGTAATGACATACATTGTTTTGTGAGATAGTGAATGCTGTTACAAGTATTCTTGTTTATGTTTTTGCAGAGTGCAGTCAGTACACATTTATCATTTGATTTTTCACATCTACCTGATTTTTCGATTGAGTACCCAAGCCTGAAAAGATCAAGTAAGGGTGATATCCTGTAGTAATGATAATTATTATTAGTTGTCAACATAGTAGGCAAGTGAGCCTTGTAAGTGAACTAAACTGTGGGTATTTTGATCTCCATTCAACTCAGAAACCAAGGAGAATGAGTGCTTTCTAATGACATTTTAGTTTAGGAATTTATGTTATTCCTATTCATCGTAATTTTAACTTTGATGATGCAGCTAAACAGTTGTTTGATCTACTGATCAATAGTTACATGGTTGCTAATCTATTGTTCAAGATTTCACTGATTATTTATATCACATAGTCATGTGATCTAGCCTCATAAACCAGGCCCTCCCTGTGCTAGAAAGGCCTGGTTTATGAGGCTACCTAGTCTAATGGCTGGGTTGTATTATCTTGTATGTTAGTTTGGTATGGAATAGTTGAGCCACCTTAGTCTTGACATTCATGACATTGGTTTGGCATTGTAGTGTGAAGGCTCCTATGCATTGTTTGCTCTTTCTTGTATACATTATGTGTTTCCTGTAAACCTAGATTGTCAGAGTGAAGATGGACTACACAAAGGTTTGGATTTAGCCCCAAATAGCAAAATCTCATGCAAGTTAGAGTTTTGTCCAAATGAGGTACATTCCTGTTTGGAGAATATTTAATTGAATATCAAATAACAATGCAGTTTATTTCAAATTGCTCAGGTTGCTGCATATGATGTCTATCTGCCTGTCCTTGTGAATGGTGTGAAGCCTCTGGTTCCACCCCCTCATCCTTGGCCTCCATCTCATAAGAATTCATCTTTGACTCTCGCTAAAAGTATGTTGTGTATCAAATAGTATTACTGCTAAATATATGCATGCTTAGTATAGATGTGCCTCCTATTGCTATCAGCTTGTTACTGCAGTCAACATTTTGACCACTCGAAATTCCTCTTTGACCATTTTTAAGTACTGTTTGTTGTTATCATAAGCTAAGCATTGTATTTTAATTTACATTCCGATTTTCAGCTAGTAGACTTTTCATGACCTACTACTTACAGCATGATATATGGTAGAAGACTTTGCAGCTAGACTTCTGATTACTTTGGGTGTCCTTTCTCAGCCCCCTTGTACTAGAGCAGATGTGTGTGTGTCGTCCATGTTAACTTGTCTAGCTACTCATTCTTCACAGGTGCACTGCCATTACTTTCAAAGACACCAGTTCGTCGTATCATTGCCACTGCTTTACGACAGCCTCTATTGGTGTCTCATTCTGAACTCAACTTCACCATACCTCCCTCTTTCCTTGATGGAGCCCGTGTGCCAGTACATCATCACGAGGTACGTACTATACTGTACATAACTGTTGTTATATCCTTGATTTCAAATGGTTTCAATTCTCTCTCGCTCCATATATGTGTAGACTGTTGTATTGAAGAATGTTAGTGACAAAGCTCTTTGTTGGAGTTTAGATTGCTCTGATCAAAGAATAATAGATGGAACTTTCCGACTTGTTCTTCCTGATGGTTCACAGTTGTTGCCACCAGATGTGAAAGGATCCAGTGTATCCTATCCTGGTGGTTCTTTACTTCCTAGCAAAGCAGCTTCATTTATGGTTCTTTGTTGTCCAGGTATATCTCACATCAGTCAAGTTTGGCTGGACTATGATTTCAAGTGGTTGCCATACTTACGGCCTGGTTCACAAAATAATGCATTGACATGCGTACTAATACTTTATCGTAAATCGCGAAATTTTCGTGCATTAAATTTTCGTGTTAAATAATTTTCGTAGCATCGCCGCATTACGCAGCCCCACTATTTTGCAATTTTTCGTGCGTTTATTTTTTCGTAGTCCGCAGCGACTACGAAAATTTAGCAACTACGAAATTTTCACGATTTACGGTATATTGGTGATGCAATTTAATTTTGAAGAATTAGAAAAACTACATGTTTGATATGTTGTGGTCTTACGTTTTAGTGCGGGATTTTTTTTCTGTGACGCAATGCAATGCAACCCAAATATGAACCAGGAACAATGCTGGCAATTCAAAGAAATTTTTATACTCACCAAATTTGCTCATTTTACAACAATTATCTTGAGTCCTGTGGTGATGAAGGGGGTGCTAGCTAGAATAGAAATCATAATGCAGATCCCAGTTGTTGTTCACTTTTGAGCATCTGAAGGCCTGTTATCACTTTTCATTTGATGTTTTGTATCCAGAATATATTGTACTAAATGATAACATAATAGGTAGTTCTTCACTTTGCATATATTTTCAAGTATGTGTGGTACTGCATGCTCAAACTAGCTTCATTCAACTTTTTTTCTTTATATTTTGTTACACTTGCAGCTCATCATGGTACCTATGCTGCAAATGTTCCTTTGATGCTCAATGACAGTGACACACAGCCATATCATGTACTGAAACTGAATGCCTCTCTACCATCTGGAGTTCTTAGGGTAGATCCTCCTCGCGTGGTTGTTCAGCCAGTACCTCTAGGACTGTGTGTAAATGCACAATTCACTGTTTCTGTGGAAAGATTTGTAAAGTAAGGGTGCATAAGTATTAAGGCTACTCCTCTGTTGTACATGTGCGTTGACCTAGTTAGGTGCATACACATCATATGGTATGTTGCGTTCTGTGTCCAGAGCATTACTTTCCATGAACTCTTGCTTCAAGTTTAGTGACAATTGTTTCCGATCATACAGTATTGTATAATAATTATTAAATTATATTCTTGTTCACCGACCCAGTATGCAGATTGATATTTTGGCAGAATTAAAGTTTGATATTTTTGGCAGAATTAAAGTTTGACATTTTCAGGCAGAATTAAAGTTTGGTATTTTCAATCTGCATACTGGGTTGGTGAACAATAATATAACTTAATAATGACTAATACCCAACCAGAAACTCACTTATGAAAGTATTGTATAATGTTGTCAGAATAATTCTTATCCATTTATACACGTAGGCCTGTTGAACTTGAAGTATTATTACCAGCTGTTGAGAGTTCAGTTCACTTTGAACTGAAAATACCAGAGGATATGAAAAGTGTGAAATGCTGTAATAAAAAGAAGGATATAACTTGTTTCTTGGAGTTCAGTTCTTCTCAACCAGTTTCTCTTTCGGATTCTTTGATCTTTATAGACAAGAATTCAGGAAAGAGGTATAGGCTACTGTACTTGTAGACACTTTAACTGTAATTCCCTTCTTGAAATATTACTAACTGTGTAGGAAACGAGTGCCATTTTCAGTGTGTGCAGACAACACGGTGTTCACAGTGTATGAATTCTTTTCTCAAAATGTAAATTCGGCTTCCATCTATCTTAATGAGATGAACATCCCACATTTGCAGCTTCAAGAGCTAAGGTACACAGTATGTAGATTAAACCTGTGACCCTTGTACACCATTGGCCCTTGATGCTGTGCACCACAGTAATAGCTAGTTTTGTTTGTTTGTCTGTCTGTGTGAGTATGTGAGTAAGTATGTTTGTTAATTTTGTAGGAAACATGATGAGTCCACATATTCCACTACATCATCTGTTATGACTGGGAATTTTCCAAGTCTCTCTCTCAGCCCAACATTTGGTGATATCTTTTTGCAGGTAAATGTTTAGTGTTTTATGACTGATGAGACATTTGTACCTAAAATGAAGGGAATTGTGTGAACTACTCCAGCTATTATGAAAGTTATTTACATGCTTAGTCAGGTTATCAGTTTTGTATTATGTAAAAGTTGGGTTGTGTCTTCAGTAATATGAAAATAATAATTATTATGTATTTGATTGTTTGCCATACTGTTTGTTGTCTGGTCTCTCGTCAAAGTTTGACCTGACTTGTGTGCATTAGTATGTTATTACATGAAGTTTAATATGTTTGCTGTCTGTTAGTTGTGTATTCTCTTACTCTTACTGCATCTCAAGACTTAATGTATCTTGTTGTATTTACTAATGTTATTGTACCAGAATATTGAAGTAGTTCTACTTTACTAGCTGTGTGCAATGGTGACTCTGATTCTCACTAATCTCTTTCTTTGTACTTTTAGCCTTCCTATACTGTTGTTAACAACATTGCCTATTCCTACATTGATTTTTAAAATAATCATTGTACGTTTAATTGCTGCATTTATCTTAATTATGCTATTTCACTAATGTAGGATATGATTGCTTCACTGTGTCGATGGGTGTCGGCCTATGGTTGGTCTAGAGGATTCAAAACTATTGTCTCTCCAATAGATTTAAGTATTCCTCTGAAAGATGGTCAGTCCATTGTATTGCAGCTTGTAATCAATAACATAGAGCAAAACAATAAGGTTACTCATCTTCAAACTTTCTTTCCCAGACTTGCAACGGTCAGGTGAAAAACAGCGATCAAATGTAGTCCAGGATCGTGGCCCTCTTTTGGACTTGCTGGTTCATTTGTGTGGCCAGCTTCCACCAGGCATTCCCATTAACCCTCCTCCATGCACATCTGTTGATGAGAAAGTTAACCTCTTGTACTCAATCTATAATAGTGTCATTGAATTTTTAAGGTTAGCTTTTTACTTACAATAGTGTATATTTTAAAGAAACTATGTCACTATTTTAGTGCTGTTTTGTTACTAAAAATAAAATGTGTGACATTTTATGATGTTCTATGACCTTTTGTGATACTTTTTGTTTTGTTTCTAGCGTGATCTGGGTACCATGTCTGGATATTAGCTCCATGCATGTATGTATATTGTGCGTTTGTCAACAGAAAATGTCACAAAACGTCATGCATTTTATTTTTGGTAACAAAACAGTGCTTATATAGTGACACAGTTCCTTTAATGTCACCATACATTATTTAGGAATCAGGGTGGAATGATGTGGAATACAATGCCTGAGGCTCTTCTGGACTACCAAAGTTTTCTATGTTGGACTAGGAACATCAGAGGAAATACTCCCACTAATTTTGTCCCTGATAATGAAGAAGAGTTTATTGATATGTCGAAACAATCATGGACACATTTGCTGATGCAGATTGTGAAGGTGCTGGAAATTAATTGTAATTTTATAACTATAGTACAAGTTCTGTCATTTTTACTTCTGTAGGTTGTTGTTCTTCGTCCAATAACCAAATATGTTCCTCCTTACTTGAAAGAAGAGGTTGCTTCATTTTCTCATTCAAGTAGCAACATTTATTCAATCCCTGAAAGAGTGTTGCTGTTATGGATTAACTATCACTACAGCCAGTTGTGTAACAAACTTTTTCAAAAAAGAGGTACACAGTCACTAATTACTTTTAAAGCAGTAGCCTGGTAATATTTATTTATTTTCTATAGGCTCCAGTGTAGTCAATTTTGAGATTGACTTAATGGATTCTTCTGTCCTGGCATGTTTGCTCTCTTCTTATTGCCCTTTCCTTATTGAGAGCCACTTTCAGAAGCTCTATGCAGAACCTAAGACTCCAGAAGAATGTTCTCACAATGCTATTGTACTTGTGTCTGCTATTAAGTACATAGGACTTGACTACGACATTCAACCAAATGACATTTGCTCTCCTAACCCGATCTCAATGATCTTGTTTTGTGGGTTTCTTTATCAAAAACTGCGTTTCTTCAAACCAACCAAAAGTCTTATGTTTAAGACAACTCTGAACTCTTCTGTAAAACAGCAGGTATAAGTACCTTTATAGATAAAGTGTGCATTGAGTTAATTTGAATCGTATTGTACAGGTTAACCTGGAGAACCGTAGTTTGAAACAACTTACATACCGTGTTCTTGTAAGAGGAGTCAATGCTAATCACTTTGTAGTGCACCAGTCTAATGATAAAGTCACTGTAAGTTATCCATGCGTACACGATTGTCACTAGCTTCTGTTGACCTGCTTACCACTTTATAATCATAATGGGTACTGACTTGACCTCACATTGAGCACTGTGTGGGAATATTATGTAGAGTAAAGTTTTCATAGATAATTCTCATTGGCTTTTGTTTATCCAAAAGTATCTATAACACAGGGAATTATCACTCATACTGTACATCCACAAATATTTACAGATGGTTGGTTTGTGATTGAAGAAAGTTTGCCCACTAAACTTTCTTTCTCTAAGATATAAGTAATACAGTAATTTTAGCACTTGCAATAATGAATGTGAAGACACTCACACACATCAAATTTGAATTTCATAAATATTTTATGCTCATACACAGATTGATGGACAGAAGAACAAACAGCTTGGTGTTACTTATTTTGGACACTCCTTGAGTACTTCTTCTGCTGTTCTTCTGTTGGTTACCACTGGTAACACGGCAACCTCTGGAAAAACACTGTCTTTTTCTTTGAGTGGTATTGTTACTGGGGTTAAACCTCAGGTATGTTTGGTTTAGTATTCTGTCACCCACTTTCACTATTGTGTTTATTTGCACACACATTACAATAGTATGTCACTGCAGTAGAAGCTTCTCTTTACCAGCCCCAAAGGATTCCTGTTGAAGTTAGGTGTGTGAAGACAAGTGAACAAGGTGCACTATTTAGCATCAGGCTCTCTGAATCAGGTGACATAAATGGATTAGCAAGCAAAAGTTCTCACTCCAATCTAAAACACAAGGCTGATCAGTCCATATGCCTGGCATCATCATCCTTGCAAAAACGTATGTTCAATATTCCAATCATTTATGTCTATCTTTTCACAAGTGTGTTTCTATTCCTATAGGAAGTTCTGATGGTATCCAACTGTTTAATATTGCTACCCAACAGCAAGAAATATATATTGATAGTAGTGGATTAGCTTTTCTTGCTTTGAACTTCATCCCTTTAAAGTTGGAACCAAGACATTGTGTTGTAATCTTAAGCAACAGGGATTTTGGTGACCTTGTGGTATGCTTTTCTGTTTCTGTAAAGAATCCAAGACCAACTATACCACAAGCCAAGTTCCTTCACCCTGGCACGGCTGTCAACCAAGAGTCTAGTACTGTATATTTAAAGTGTCATAGTGGCGAAGTTGTTGAAGAACAACTCATTATTCACAGCAGAAATACTGCACTAGAAAATGCTGCACTTGAACTGAGTAAAGCAGAGATGACCACCAAAGAGATAAAACGGCGTTCATTGACTGAATCTCTTAATTTTGCAGCCTTATCTTCTGCAGTAACTGCTTTACAATTGAGTTCAAGTGGGACAAAACATGTCACAGAAGATTATCTAACATTTACTGTTAGAGCCAATGACACTCTTCACTATTCATTCCCAAATGAGATATCAATTCCTGCTGATTACACTGGTAATATCCTGTAAGCGTAGAATTCATCACATACTTTATGCACTGTACTTTTGTAGGTTTTGGAGTACTACCAGTAAAGTTTTGTTCTATTGAAGAAGGACAGTATGAATGTCATATTGTCATGGAATCACACCATGATATTCGAATTGTTATTATTGAAGCCACTGTAATGGCCAGGGGAAGTCAAGCACAACTTGAATTCAACACTCAAGCAATGCAGCAAGTAACCCAAGATATCCCTATTGTAAGTTGCATGTATATCAAAGCTAGCCTCATTCTCAAGCTCTGATGATAAAGAACCTAGAAGTCCAGCTACGTACCATCCTCTGATCTCACATATATGTAGGTAAATCCTAGCACTGCTGACTGGCCACTTGTTGCCTCAATTGAAGGTAATGGATTTGATGGCTCTGATTCATTGGTTGCTAGAGCTCTAGCTACTACATACTATCAACTTCGATTCAGTCCAATGCAAGAAGGAGTTATTGAGGTTTGCTCTATTCAAATTGTTGTTCATTATTCGGAACAACTGCAACTGTACAACTGTGCAAAATACATATCCACATATTTTTCTTCACCACCTTCAAAAATTGTCAATAACAAAATTTTACAATTGGGCACCTTTCTGCAAAAAATTCACTCCGCAAAAATTTCTTGGGATTACTTGCTTTGGTTTGTAGTGATATTTTGACCCTTAGACTATAATAATGTAAAGCACGAGACAAGAATCAGTAGCTGTCCATCTGGTTTGACCTCAGCGTGTGTGTGTGTGTGTGTGTAGGTGTTATGGGAGTGGGCGTGGGTGTGTGGGCTACTGTGGGTTGTAGATGACCCTGTTTGATTTAGTATGAGTGGTTTTATTCTTGCCAGCCAGCCTACTATGACGTGTGCATGTCACAATGACTCATTTGCCAATCTTCCACCTCTTGCAATCAGCCAGCAATAACCCTTCATTATCTGCCTATTGGCTCTGTGATACTCTACTTCCTTGTATACCTTTTCTGATTAAGTGATAAATAATATGTCATTGTGTGTTGTGATCTATGTACCATTAGTGGTGAAAATGTGACCATTATAGCTTTTTTCCTTGTGTTGTAGGGCTTGTTGTCCTTAACAAACAGCATTGACAACAGTGAACATGTTTTTAATCTTAAAGGTGTTGCTACCAGGCCTTTGGCACATGATCATGTCACTATCAGAGCACAAGTGAAACAAAGGTTTAAAGTTTCTAACTGTACAATGCAGTGGATTTATGTGCACATGTTTTATTTCTTACCATTTGTTAGCATTTCACATATCATCCATGTTCCAAACCTTCAAGATCGATCTGTTGTCTTTGGTGTGGAATCAGATTTAAGTTTTATATCTGGTCCATCTACAGTTACTATAGGTATGGACGTAATGACTCTAAACTCAAATACAGCATTTTATTCAGTTACATAATTAGGAAGTAAGCAGCTATACGTAGCTATGTTTAATCTGCCTAGTATTGTACTGATTATGTGGTGCAAAATTATTCGTAGGTGGAAATGACATTATTGACTACCCACTAACTGTTGTACCTAAACAAAGTGGAACATTTTCTGGAGCATTGATGTTTATTGCTAAAGCTTATGGTAAACTGCAATGGTTAGTGATTACTAATAATTATTACATAGTATTATGTATATAAGCATTAAGATTGTGGTGTTAGCCCGTATTGTGCACAATATAGTTTCAATGAGAAGCTGGAGTATCCAGAAGAGATGAAGCAGGAAGACCCCTATCATATTTGGTTCAAGGTTCAATGTACTGTTGATCCCGCTCCGCCAGATGAAGTTCTTGCTGTTTCTTGCAACACATTTTCATCGAAGACTCAAAAACTTTCTCTGACCAACCCTTCATCTGAACCACTTAGTTTGCAGGTATGTACATCTACATGAATACAATAGCAACATCACGTGTAGATAGTTTGAAGCAAGGAAGAAAAATGTTTTTGTGATGATAATCTTTTGCACATTATAGTTAAAGTAGAAAGAATGAAAAACTACAAAAAGTAAATATTGTCTATATGTGGAGCGTGTGTGCGGAGCGAATATTAGAGAGGGGCTGGCTACGCGAGACTAATGTGAACAATGATAGATAATGTACAATGAAGTACTTTTTTGGTTTAGGTGACCAAAAATATATTTTAGCTAATTATGTAGTGTGTATAAAACACACAGCTAATATATTACTATGACATCTCTAGGTTTTGGTTGAAGGGCATGGTTTGACAGGAAATAACTGCGTCCAGATTGAACCCCAAGGAAACGAGTCATATTCTTTCATGTACTCTCCCATACAGACCGGATCTCAAGCTGGGAGGTTTGTCACTTTATGTATTGTAATTTTATACTAGGAGTGTGGCTTACTTTGCTCACCGTTGCTCCTAATGATCCTTGCAGGCAAATGTTTTTCTTGTTATCCTTCTTTTATGAAGGATTGCTTCCTCTATTATGCTTCTTTGTCAGATAGTATAGATATAGTTTGCAATGCTTATAGCAACTGTTGTTCTATCCTTGGCTATTGTTGTATGATCTAACCCTTTTTCTAGCCACTGTCCAGTGAAATAGTAGCATTTTCACTTCAAGTCACATCACTTCCAGTGACTTTCTTAGATACTACTAATTTGATTGAACAGCTACAAGTCTCTAAGTTTCCTACTAGAGACCTATTTACTCTAAGTGAACTAGAGTATCAATGAATGAGTACTGTCAATTTGTTTAACTCTTAAGTTTAATTAGGTGTCTAAATTAGTTAGACTCTGTTTTATCTGTTTCTAGACCAGGTAGAATCCTCTGGAACTATTGTTTATTATGTTACTTGTGTTCTATTATTCATGTCTCATTGTTTCGCTCTTTCCATTACTTTGATCAAGGATTGTATTTTCTGGGAGCCCTGATGGTGAATTTTGGTACAAAGTGCTTCTAACAGCTGAGGATCCTAAGCCTATAGAGTTGCCCAAATTTCAGTGTGAACTTGGAAAGTAATTGAATTTCAATTTAAATTTCCTTGCTGATAGCATTGGGTTGTGATATAGATGTAATTATTCACTCCCTTCAGGACTACATGTCAATCTATTGAATTGAGCAATTGTCTTGAGGAGAGCGTTGAGTTTACATGCAGTAATTCCAACACAAATAACTTTACTATAACAGGGCTTACAGAAAACAAGGTATTACCAATACATTCTTGTTGAAACCTCATCTTGATAATGATTTGTATGTTCATTAGGTGACGGTAGAGCCTAATGGTAGTGTATCAATACCAATTTTGTTTGTCCCATCCAATCTGGGGTCTGACTATCATTCAACTGAAGTTATTTTCTCAAGCAAACAGGTTAAGTATAATTATAGTAGTATTAATATACCATCTTAGTACAAATTACACAACAAGTGCCCACTCTCTGTGTGTATTATTGTTGTAACTCAAATTGTGCAGCTAGTGTACAGGTAAAAGGGTCCTAAACTTTATACCAGTACCCTTTGTACTTGTTTAATTACTGTAACCTTCACAATAGGTGTATGCTAAAATGGAAAGTGGAGAAAAGGTTTAAAAAGTGTTTTTACTCTAAATAAAAAAACAATGTAGAAAGGTAAAAGCAAAAATATGACATAGCCCCATCTCAGCTGCAGTACGTTATATTCTAACAGTTTGCCCACAGAATAATTATATTGTGCATTGCACTGTGCGCATGCATACAAGGCAGAAAATTTTATTAAAATTAATAAAGTATATAACTCTATTGATATGCAGTTTGGTGCTCAAGTGTTTAACCTTCTTGGTGCTGGACTTCCTCCCACTACAATGGACCTGATAACTATTAGTGCTAACCTGAGTGCTAGTAGTATGCATATCAACAGCTTCATTAACCCGTTTGATGTACCTATGCCATTTTCTTTTTTGCTGAAAGGAGAGGATGTTGATAGTTTTTTCCTGCTACTAAAACAGCCTCAATCAGTTACTTTGCAGCCAAAAGCAGCCATAGACATTCCAATTATGTTTTCACCTGAGTCAATGTTTGAACATCGAGTGACATTAGTCATCAGTACTCCTGGAGGAAATGGGTCTGGCTCTCTTTCTTGGAAATATCCTGTGCAAGGAAAACCACTATTGCGACCTTATCATGACAAATTTGCTCCAAGATTGCAATGTTCTGTGAAGGAAAAGAGAGAAGACTTTCTTCGACTAACACTGGTTAACTCTATGTCAAATGATATTGCTGCCATTACTAAATGTGAGTGTGTAACATGATGTGTTTGTATGTAGGTCACTCATGCAATGATATTGTTTTTGTTACCAACCACCTATAGTGGATGAAATTTCCTCTGGTATGAATGAAGATACTTCCGATAAGAAGTCATTTTCATACAAGTTAATTTGTAAGACTTCTGATTGTAGCTCTCTAGTGGAGCAGTCAACCTGTTTGAAGTTACTCACAAATAACTTGGTAGAAAGTAAGCTGTTTGAACCAGTTCAAACTCTTGACTTTTCTGTTATTTTAGCTCCATCAAAGGTTTTCAGGTAAATGTGCAGGTTAATTCATATTAATTTATAAAATTTAATTATAACACCTGCAATTGCAGTTGTTTGTGTGAAATTCAAGTGAGCAGCAGTCGTGGAGGAGTATGGTTCTTTCCTGTACATTTCTCATCTATTGAATCAGCTCCTGATGACATCATAACAATACAGGCAGAAGGATTGCACAAAGAAGTTAAAATTGGTTTCAGACTCACTAGTCTGTCCAAGTAAGTACCATGTATTCATTGAATCAATGACTGCCTCAGAATTGCAAGATCTATTCTTCCTGTGTGCATGCTTATACCTATATGTCTCTGGTGTTACTACCATACTGTAGAGGAAAATTTCTGCAAGATCCAAAAGTTGTGTTGGTGTAATCAGAATTTGTAGTCCTGTGTGTTTGTAGTATCAGGCTTGTTTAGTATGTATCACTCTATGGATGGAGATATAATATGATTTTTGCTGCAGTAGTTCAATATAGTAATAATTATTATCCCTTTAGATCGCGATTTGTTGTAAAATTACACGAAATTCAATTTAACTTTTATCCAATACGTCATTCTGGGCCATGAATTATTCATTGTTGGTATATTGGCACCAGATACCGTATAGCAGGAAATTTTCGTGAGGGAAAAATTTCGTTCTTTTCGTTCCAGACAGCATGAAAACGAAAATTTTGCCCACGAAAATCTGAAATTTTAAAACGTGGCCGTGGGGTCATGGGTCCAGAACGAAAATAAGACCACGAAAACTTGTTTTCAAGGCCTGAAACGAAATTTTAACCGCACGAAAATTTCCCGCTATACGGTATATCCCATGATGTATTTTTGAAGTGGTTAGTACACTGATTTATAATGGATTAAGTGGTTGGCCTTTGAAGATGCTTTGAAGTTTGCCTTGATTTTACTTTTTTTTTAATGTTTTTTTCTTCCTTTTTTTAACAAAAAGTGTCACGAAGTAAAGCATGCAGTAGTGGGGAGTCAAGAGAAGGATTCTGTCTGTGTGGATAGAGTAGCATGCAAGTGCTTGCATTTCGTAGTGATTTGAGGATTGTGCAGCTTGATCTCTTTCCTTTGAGTGGGTGTGGTCAATTATGACATAATTTGGTTGCTAATGATGACTGAGTTCAAAGGTCAGCCTCGCAGCATTCTTGATTAAAAGTGTTATAGTGAAGTTATTTTACTACTGTGGAAAAATCTCAGAAATTTGAGCAGATCATATGAATTTCACATCATAAACAAATAATAATCATTATAGAGTGAGCATACACATTTAAAAAGTATGGCGCATAATCATTCTAACCTGAGTAATAGATAATTATCGGGACAACAATGAAGATTTTCTATTGCTGTTACTTCTAAACCTAGTTCACTATAAGTTTTAAGGCCAATTTCTTCTATCTTTCTTTAATGTGGACTCCTAATTGTAGGGATCACAGTCATTGTTGTGGTAGAATTGTCTAACTAGTCTCCTAGAAAATTAACATAATAATATTATTAAGTCAGAATTATTGTCATGTTGCTTTTTGACCAAATTTAGGCACCATGTAAAGTTTACTACTCAACTTTTAAGTGGATCAGACAAGGAAATATCTGTATCGCCTAGCAGTGGAGAGCTAACACCTATCGACACTAGTGGAACTCTGTTTTGTGTTTCTTACAAGCCTACAAGCTATGGCCGTGACCACCATGCAAAGCTCCCTGTTTCGGTAAGTATACTGAGTCCCAATTTTTTTCTGGGATTATCTTTCTCGGTCTGCATTCCGTAGATGTTGTAATAGCTTAACTAGAGCCTCTAGTGTTAGTATACTAACACCTTAATTGTTATGATAATATGTTGTAGTAAAACCTAAAAATGAATGTACTAACAAATTGATTGTAGAGTGAGACACATGAGTGGGTTTATCAAATTATTGGAGAGCTTCCAAAATATTCTCCTCCACGACATGCTGTTGCAAAAGTTCACCAGATGTTATCGACTAGCTGTCAGACTATAAAGTAAGTACAAATTTAAAGCAGTAGACATATCAAGAAACTTTTATAATAATTGCCATTGTCATTAGATCTTTCACATGACTTGATTAGTAATAAAGTTAATCACTTACAAAAAGAAGAATTTATTATAAATTTTGTGGTATTGTTGATGTAGGTTATGAATCCTTGTATATTATAATATGTAACTTTACCATTATATGATAGTAATTATGCATTTTTTCCATACCTCATTTTTGTGCTTTAAAAAACCGTACATTGTTACAATATACTGCACTAATAATAAAAATTATTTTAATCAATGCAATCTTAAAGTGGTATTAATGCTTAGTGCTTTACAAATGAAATACCTAGATGTTACAGTAGATAAGAAAGAAACCAAAACGAATAATATCGCACAAGACAGCCACATTGAATGCACAGTCTAATGTAAAGTTGTTCTCGTACTACTAATGACAAATGTATGTAATGTATCTATATCTAGTTAAATGTATGTAGTTTCTCTGCTGCATTATCTATTTGGCGCATTTCATGCACAAGATTTCACTCAGGCTAGTTTCAAAATATTCCGATTTTCCTATACTAGTTCCACATATGTTGCAAGTAAAGCAATCCAAGTGAAATGGATGACCTTTGTACACGGTGTGTCTGCCAGAAATTGGAGATTGACATTTAAAACACTTCATCATTAATGTTTGAGCACATTCGATACAGTATGGATCTCCATTCTTCTCCTTAATTTTAATATTTTCTCCAGTAAGGAGACAATTGCATTTTTTGCACATAAAGCATTCACTGTGGTACACCTTTATACCAAATTGTAGACCCTTTCCCGTGATCACTTCTTTGCAATGGCTGCACTTCTTGCCTACTTTCTCTATGTAGCATGAATTGCACATCAAGTTAGCATCCATTTCATGAAACTGCCCATCAGCAAGCCAAGCTTGACAAATGACACACTTGAAACATTCAGCATGCCAACAGCGGCTGCTATATTGCAGGTAACTAGCTACTGGACTAATACCAGATTTGCAGCTATAGCACTGTGCAATGGGGTCGATACATTCAGCACATAGTAGGTCCCCCTTGATCACAAAAAACTTTTCTTCAGACAAGTCTTCTCTGCATCGGTTACAATGAAAGCACTCTTTGTGCCAAGACTGGCCTTTGAAGGTCATTTTTGATGCTTGAATACTGATTGGCTCTTTACATTTCTGGCATTTGGCAGCTTTATCTTTGTCATAACACTTCTTGCAATATAGTATGTCATCCTCTTCTTTGAATACTTTTCCTTTAAGATTTTCATCACAAACAGAGCAACAAAAATGGTCAACATGCCACTTTCTCTTCCCAGACTCAGTGTAAGTACTGGAAAATATCAGCTGTGAGTAATTAATGATATGAGAAACAAAAGTAGTTATACATCATGAAGAAAAAAAAGGGATTTTAACCATGCAATGAAGCTGCACCAAATTAAGGCTACCCACTATAATAGTACATGTATAATTATAATATTATACGTATGTAAATATATGTATAACAGCATAACTATATTGGTGCAATCAATGACTGTTATAATATAATTTTGTGTGTTCCTTTTTCCAATATGAGTATATATTACTAGTATGTATGTACATGAATCTTATAACATGCCCAATCAGTAGAATAGTAAAAATTTCTCTCCATGAAATTAAATTTACATTCCCAATGCCTCTCCAAGTTTCTAATAAATATGCAAAAGGCTGAGCCACTCCATGTGCCATATGACATATGACATATGCATAATTCAAGGTCAATTGACACCTCCCTGGCTTGAGGACTATGTCAAACTGTCATTAAAATGAATGCTCCAGTACAACAATGACAAGTATTAATTTGCTCTTTTATTGCATGCTGTAATTTCTCCTTTTCATCAAGATACATTATTAATTTTGCAGAATGGTATATATATAAGAGCATAACACTACTGAAGCAAAATAGGTAGAATATCAGGAAGTCTGGGAAAGAAAACAATTATCAATGTGCTCTTTCAGGCAAAAGAGAATATACTAGGCAGAAAGAAAAGTTTTTTTTGGACCTAATAATCATACCAAATACAGATTTATTTAAAAAACTCATTAGCTAGAACATTATATCTTGCCCATCTCCATAATTATATGTAAGCAAATTAATGCTGTAGGTTCATAATTAAATACTACACCATATAATTATAGCATATGCATACAGTACATGAACTTCTTGTTATGAAGTGGGCTCGGGTATTTTCTGCCATGATGGTTGTATGCTGGGAGCCCAAGAGCTAGCCCAAGTGTCTAACATTTAATTATCTTGGCCTTGTTATTATTATTATATATAAATACCTCATCACAGCCATTACACCGTGGTACAATAGACTCTCCATGATGCCTTCCACACATTACTTTGTTTTCTTCAGGGCAGTAGTAGTATATTAGATCCACCAACAGTTCTTCACATATACTGCACCTATTAATTTTTATCATCATGTTAAGTTTATCATTACCATCTTCTGCAATAATGGTCATTATTTTACCTGAAACACTGCGGATGCCATCCATTATCACCCTCAACTCGTGATGCTACTACTTTAGCATCCCCCAGCATTATCAGCTCATCACATTTCTTGCATGCCTACAATTTTATGTTTATCATTATAATTATATATGGCCTCCAATTATGCTCTGCTATGCCTACTCTAAATAACAGTACTATTAGCCTTTAATCTGTTAC
Source organism: Tethya wilhelma (assembly GCA_964030475.1). Taxonomy (NCBI): domain Eukaryota; kingdom Metazoa; phylum Porifera; class Demospongiae; order Tethyida; family Tethyidae; genus Tethya; species Tethya wilhelma. Next base: position 2,028,683 of record CAXIPT010000008.1, on the reverse strand, counting down.
CATTTTGTCCTGTTCCATTTCCACCACTCCAACTCCTAAATATTTTTTCATCCGCCTGTCAATAAACTTTTTCATTCGCTTCTTGTCAAGTTCAGCCATTTGATGACATGCATCAATTTTGTTGTCATGAGAAGGAAGCTGTCTCATGAATAGAGTCAATCGCTCCTGTTCTCCAACTGAGCCTCGAATGGGAGCAAAATCTTTTGGCAAACATTTCATGTACTGTTCAACCTGTGTGCAAGTATAATTATAAATTCTGAATATTCTTTGAAGAGCAGCTATTATGTACCAGATCAGGGTTGGCATTTGGTGGAATCCAGGCATACTTACTCCTCACTCTTCGTTCAGATGTAGACAGGTGTTGATTATTCAATCCATGGGTATCTGGAAGTAACTTGATTTGATCCATTTTGTGACTTTCTCTAGCACACCCACAAGTGATGCAAGTTTTTCTATCAATGTGGCAAAACAATATTAGTTATATTACTGATTGTACAAATCAAGTAGAACTCAACCATCTAATAAACTTACCTCCAAGTATGTGCCATAAAACCATGACATTCAGCACCACACTTCAGGCATGGTTGTCCAATATCAGTGTCAGCAAATGGTAGCTATATAGAATGATATTATTATAATGAATACATTCTCATCCTTAAAATTGTGCCATGTACCTTCAAGACTATAATAATTTGTATCCCAGAAAGTCATACTATTAACATGTTTTTTCATGGTGTATAATGTGAAGAAACGTGACAAAGGGGAAAACCGATGGCAATATGGTCATATTACCATCGGTTTTCCCCTTCCTATTACCCTGGGAGCCGTTCAAGATTCAGGCGAAAAAGGCGGGGTCTAGGACTAGATTAGCGTCGTGTATTTCCGACAACACCCTAGTAGGCATGTTCTAGCGTATACATGCATGTAATATTTTATCATAATTATTGCAAAAGATGGCTGGTTTGACCTAATGATATGAACACAACTTGCTCTCTATTATTGCTACATGTGCTTTGCCTGTTTATAGATTCTGCAAAGTGAATAGCAATTTGGATAATAAAAAGGTAATAACTTCAGTCAGGTTTCAATGTTTTTAAAGTCCGCTCTGATTTTGCTCTGCTCGCACAAACACAGCATAATAATCAGCGTGACTCATGGAGAAGCTTCCTGATTAAATTTTAGTCAAATCTACTCTTACTGTACGCTGGAGGCATAGATAATATATTCCGACAAGTCGGAGTATATTATCTATGCTGGAGGAGAGTCGTCATCTGCTGTGCTGTAATTTGAATCCGCAAACAAAAATCTAGGTCTAGTTCTAATGGGAATTCCTGTAAGACTGCTAGACCTACTTCTTGTGGTTCTGACTTTGGAAAGCTGGGATCCCACCACAAACCAAAAAGATTAATGGCTAACACCATCTCATGCTTGCAAAAATGCAAGACAGTTGAAAGTTTTTCTGGAGAAAAAATGCAGAAACATCCCTAGTCACAGGGGGTCAGTACTAGTCTGGCTGGCAAGACTATTCGCACGTGTGCGCTTGGAAGAGTCTGGTACTTATCGATATATCCTATCTTCTGCAATAATGGTCATTATTTTACCTGAAACACTGCGGATGCCATCCATTATCACCCTCAACTCGTGATGCTACTACTTTAGCATCCCCCAGCATTATCAGCTCATCACATTTCTTGCATGCCTACAATTTTATGTTTATCATTATAATTATATATGGCCTCCAATTATGCTCTGCTATGCCTACTCTAAATAACAGTACTATTAGCCTTTAATCTGTTACCATTTTGTCCTGTTCCATTTCCACCACTCCAACTCCTAAATATTTTTTCATCCGCCTGTCAATAAACTTTTTCATTCGCTTCTTGTCAAGTTCAGCCATTTGATGACATGCATCAATTTTGTTGTCATGAGAAGGAAGCTGTCTCATGAATAGAGTCAATCGCTCCTGTTCTCCAACTGAGCCTCGAATGGGAGCAAAATCTTTTGGCAAACATTTCATGTACTGTTCAACCTGTGTGCAAGTATAATTATAAATTCTGAATATTCTTTGAAGAGCAGCTATTATGTACCAGATCAGGGTTGGCATTTGGTGGAATCCAGGCATACTTACTCCTCACTCTTCGTTCAGATGTAGACAGGTGTTGATTATTCAATCCATGGGTATCTGGAAGTAACTTGATTTGATCCATTTTGTGACTTTCTCTAGCACACCCACAAGTGATGCAAGTTTTTCTATCAATGTGGCAAAACAATATTAGTTATATTACTGATTGTACAAATCAAGTAGAACTCAACCATCTAATAAACTTACCTCCAAGTATGTGCCATAAAACCATGACATTCAGCACCACACTTCAGGCATGGTTGTCCAATATCAGTGTCAGCAAATGGTAGCTATATAGAATGATATTATTATAATGAATACATTCTCATCCTTAAAATTGTGCCATGTACCTTCAAGACTATAATAATTTGTATCCCAGAAAGTCATACTATTAACATGTTTTTTCATGGTGTATAATGTGAAGAAACGTGACAAAGGGGAAAACCGATGGCAATATGGTCATATTACCATCGGTTTTCCCCTTCCTATTACCCTGGGAGCCGTTCAAGATTCAGGCGAAAAAGGCGGGGTCTAGGACTAGATTAGCGTCGTGTATTTCCGACAACACCCTAGTAGGCATGTTCTAGCGTATACATGCATGTAATATTTTATCATAATTATTGCAAAAGATGGCTGGTTTGACCTAATGATATGAACACAACTTGCTCTCTATTATTGCTACATGTGCTTTGCCTGTTTATAGATTCTGCAAAGTGAATAGCAATTTGGATAATAAAAAGGTAATAACTTCAGTCAGGTTTCAATGTTTTTAAAGTCCGCTCTGATTTTGCTCTGCTCGCACAAACACAGCATAATAATCAGCGTGACTCATGGAGAAGCTTCCTGATTAAATTTTAGTCAAATCTACTCTTACTGTACGCTGGAGGCATAGATAATATATTCCGACAAGTCGGAGTATATTATCTATGCTGGAGGAGAGTCGTCATCTGCTGTGCTGTAATTTGAATCCGCAAACAAAAATCTAGGTCTAGTTCTAATGGGAATTCCTGTAAGACTGCTAGACCTACTTCTTGTGGTTCTGACTTTGGAAAGCTGGGATCCCACCACAAACCAAAAAGATTAATGGCTAACACCATCTCATGCTTGCAAAAATGCAAGACAGTTGAAAGTTTTTCTGGAGAAAAAATGCAGAAACATCCCTAGTCACAGGGGGTCAGTACTAGTCTGGCTGGCAAGACTATTCGCACGTGTGCGCTTGGAAGAGTCTGGTACTTATCGATATATCCTCCCCAAGAGTTGTTCCAGATTACCAGAATTTGGAAATTGTAGATTTGATTAGTGATAATGTAATAAACTCTGCAACACTAGCACTCCACATGTCATGAGCCACTGTTGAAAGACTGAGACTATGTAAATAACAGGGCCAGGAGGTTATCGCTACATCAAATCTACATTACTAGATTTTGATAAGTCAAACAACTCATGGGTACCGGGTGGGATATGTACCAGACTCTTCCATTCATTGCGAAGAGTCTGGCAAGCCAGACTAGGTAAGTACAGCCACTTGTAGTGGTCCATCTAAACCTGAAAGTCCTACTGGTGATGATCTGGAGATCGGAAATCAGTCATAGATGCAGGTGTTAAGAGTTTAAAATTTATACTTTATGGTGATAGACCCAAGCTTGGGCTGAAACTCAATAGCGAAGGGCTTGTATAAGTAAACCCATTCAATTTGTAGTTTTGAACCTTTGGAATGATGATACTCAAGCTGTCATGACTAGTTACACATGTTTGATTTCCAGCCTCATGTGAGTGATGGTGCTCCTGGAGTTTTATTAAAAAGCAGCTGTGGAAAACTACTTGGACACCGATTTCTAGCAGAACTAGATTGAGACTAGCTGACTCTCTAACATCTACTGTGTTCTATAATAATTTAATTTTATATAGTTTTGTATGTGTTTTTGTCTGTCTGTCTCTTGTTGGAGTGTATAATTTATATACAATTACAATACTCTTGGTAACTTGCATACATGCATGGATAAATTTCACACTAACAATTAAATAATTATTATTGTTATATAGAAACAGAACATAAAGAAAGCTTTTTATATCAACCTTGCTTATTATACTTCAGGGTTTTTCCGGTTATTTATGTCAAATTTTCCCTTGAGGTCTTTGCATACGCCAATATAGTATGCATACATAATGTAACATATTATAGTGATACATTTTATTTATAATATTATAAGACCTATAGACCCGCCCACTTACCATGAGGTCTGCATCAGATTCTGCTTTGTTTTGTCTGCTTGAGTAGAAGGTTGGATCACTTCCTGTACGGACCCTACTCTCCAACTGTATAACTCGCTTGGTTCTTTGGTCTAAACCTGGCTGAGACATATTTCATCATACACTTGTTGTTGAGTTGCAGGTAGATTTACGTACACGCCCACTAGAAGTGCAAGTACGCACAGGATACGCCCAGCTAGCGACAACATAATTAGACCACACACGTAGTTGTTAACCAATAATTAATTAATCAAGGTTACGTCATCGATCTACAGGTCGGCTGCACTGGGAGGAGAGATTGAACCGACATCACCGAGGATTGAACTCACCAGGCTGCTACCAGGTCCTTCAAGTTTTCCATTCATTGGTGTAGTTGACACGTGCACACTGATATATAGACAAGTTTGAGTCTGAATCAAATTGAGCAGAGAAAATGGAAGACGCAGTCACTTTTTTAGACAAAATGCGTGCTGTCTATCCAGACGTTACTGCTCTTCTAAATCGTGTTCAACTTTTAGCATTGGACGTGGAGCCAACAGATGCTTTCCCCCCAAACGATGTAAGGATGAGTATTTATAATTATTATGTATAAATAAATATAATTATTAATTATAATTTCATTGTAAGCCCTAAGACCCCGCCTCTTGGTGGTGTATGCAGGTTATAACTAGAGGAGGTTGGGTTCAGCCTCGTCCCCAGGCCCCTCCCTCGAAAAATATAAGGAAGGAGAGGGCCTGGTACGCAACATCACGCACATGACGCTCAAGATAGAACCGTAATAGAACCAACTTAATTGAGCATGGGCATGTTAAATAATTTCAGCTACTATGCCCACGCAAGGAAAATAGTTTTGTACAAAAGAGATCAGTGGACTCGAGGCTCCCAAATCTCACAACTAAACATCAAAAAATGGTAAAGCTGGCTTAAGGGGTGGTGACTCCCTAATTATGGTTTACTTGCATCTGTGAATGGGAGTCAGATAACTTTCATTTGTCAGCAGTTGCAGATGCAAGTATAATGCATATGGGAGTCACCACCCCTTGCATCTCTTCTGCCAGTGGAAAATGCCAGGCTAAAAAAACTAAAAAATGTTTCCGAATAGAAATACCCAAGAAGCTGAGACAACCACTCTGACATTACTTATCTTTGTGCATGTTTTATTGTGCAGTAACTGTAGTATTTTATGTTATGTGACCCTAGCTAACAGATTCTGAATTGATAGTGAAATTTTCGTACAGGGTATACTGTGCACTATTCAGTGCTAGTCTGGCATGCCAGACTTTTTGCAGTTTGCCCTCCTCTGTGTATGTGTTATGATTTTACCTGATTTACTATTTATTATAATTATCATATATAGGTTAATTCTCTGTTTGTGAAGATTGCTGAGGCATATTTTGTTACCAAGTACAGCATTGATGCTTCAAGGAACATGTTACGTTCATCGCTTATTGAGCCACGAATCAAGTCAAAGGAAATAGATGTTGAAAACGAGCAAAAAGTTATTGACTGCCTCACTTCGGTAATAATTATATTTATTAACCCTGGGCATGTGTTTGTAGTAGGGTTTGGTATGTAGTTGTTTCGTCTGTATGACCATGTTTGTTTATGTGCTATGACCATGTTTGTTTGTGTGCTTTGACCATGCACTGTGAGTTATTTGACTTCCATGGTTTCATGGATCATAATTTTATGATAAATTCAAGCATAGATTGAATCATGATGACTTTTATCATCCAAGTCCTAATTGGTGGTTTTGTACAGGATCCAAATGATGGAAATCACTAATAATAATGGCAGAGTCTTATTTTTGACTATCCAAAAACTTTTAGTAATTGAAAATCAGAGTACTTTGTTGCTGTAATCATGAGGAAATGTGTTTTTGTAAACTGATAGTCAGTTTTCATCAGTTTTTGTTTCACTTTGATTCAGGGCAGCTATACTTAAAATATGGTTTTCATCAAAGTTAAGATGATAAGAAAATATATTGTATGGTCTGTATATTGCCCTATAGTTGAATTAAGACCATAATATTATATACAGTGCTCCAAATTTACTGTGTATTTAATGGTTTTGTGTGCAGGTGAAAGATCGTATCAAGCTCATATGGGACACAAAACTGAAGGTTACTGAAGAGGTCAATGGAGAATCTGGACTTCCACGTATAGTGCGGCTCTCCAAGAGGCTCAAACTTTCTGAGAAGGAGACAATGGTTATGTACTATACTCTTTGTTGTCAAGTAGGTGAATCAAGGAATTCAGTGGCTGTCGGCAGGTTAGTGGATAACTTGCATGTCGTTGGATTTAAAAGAGTGAAATACAATGCTTGATTCTTTCAATGTCAAGTGATTAACCCTCAGTGTCTGTTCCAGTGTAGTGAGGATTACTGTTAGTAGTCTGTTTGTCAGGAAAAAGCCAAATTCAATTCTCAATCACTTTTTGTATACAGTATAAATATTGCTATTTTGACATTTACTGTTAGCGTTCTTCAGGTTTTCACTAAAGTGACAGAGACTGTCCAGTTGGTGAGTAATGCCATTTTTTCATGCATTTCGAATGACTATTTACATATCATGCCTACAATTGAAGTGCATGTGATTATCCCCTTTGCTGCTTGAGTTGGTTGACTCATGATGATAGCTAAGATGGCTGAACACAAATCACAAACTACTGCTGATGAAATTATTAGCTAAATCAGAAAACACGCACACTGAGGGTTATGCACCATGGTGCCTTTTGTTTTAGTCATTGGTCTGCCAGAGTGTATGGCAGTTAGTTTGATTTTGTAGTTGTTTACACTCAAATTAATACCAAATACCTGTAGGGTTGGAAGATTTGGTAGCTTGGGAGTTTTGTATGGATCTGATACTCTCTCTGTTTGCAAGGCTTGTGACATCAAAATTAGTGAGATGGTCAGTTTCTTGAACCAAGATAGAGAACACATGCAGCAAGGTATTTTTCCAGATGTACAGCAAAGTTATCTGCTTCATTCAGCCCTCAACTTTGATGAAGTAAGTCATTTCTGTTGTAGATCAATACCAGTTTTACTAAGTACTGCAGTGCAGTGTTTATTCAAATGTTGTGACGACTGAGTTCAGGGGGTATTTTTATAATGGGTATGACCATGAGATTTTATGAAGTAGAATTTCTGCTGGCATGTTTGGTAGCTGTGAAAACAAAAACAGGCTAAAGTCCATCAAGTTTGAGAATGTCACTGGCAGTAGAAAAAATTTCTTATTTTCTAACCAATTTCAAAATTTCAAGCATACTAAATTGAAAGTGCTCATTTCCCCCATTCTTTTGATTACTTTCCAGCTTCCTACACCTTATCAGTCAAAAGTTAGCTATTTTGCCCCACAAGAAAAGTATTGCACGAATCTCATTGTTTCACTGGCATTCTCAAACCAGATTGACTTTAGGCAGAAGCTGCATAGTTCAATGCTATAATGCATCTTTCTTGTCAAGTATACTTGAATCCTTAACTTATTATTCTAGTGTATTTGTTTTCAAATTGTGGAAATACAATGTTATCATTTATATTATTAAGTTAACATGTTTTAAGTTCTGGTTGACACTAATACTATTGCACATCATTACTAGAAAGAAATAATTACATTTCCATGGGAGATCCAAGCTAGTTTTGCTTGCTAGTCTCTTTGGAGCCTTAGACGTAGGGATTGTAGTGCTGCTGCTGGCCATGTAGTGTTCGTAGAGCAAGCATCACCATGCAGGTCAATGAAAGCACCGTTGGTGCACAAGCCTCGGCACACTCAACTAGCTATAGCGACTTATAAAAGAGTTAAATTATCACAAGTCATGTCTACAGCTGTACATGTATGGTATGGGCAAGAAAACTAATGTGAGGACCTAGCTAGTAGGCCCAAGTTGTAGCCTACTCCCTGCTGCCCACAGGTTAGCTACATATCTCTGTGATGAAGCAGCACAAGACATACTGATAGGCTACTGAACTATACCTAGCTAGTTTGAGCTATGCTACTAATGAGTGGCCACTGACATCAGTGCACTGGCCATGGAATACTCAGCTGATATCAGATAGCTAAAAAAATCTATGCATGCCAAATTATACATTAGTGTGCTTACATAGATATCAGACCAACTTTCAAGTGTCTGTCTTACGAACTAACAGCAACAGCACGCAGCCTGAGCAGCATGCAGCTAAACTGCTTCATTTCAACACGAATTCTAGATAACGCACACCAGATCAATGGGCGTGGTCTCGAAGCTAAGCGCTCAAACAAGCACAAAAGCCTCAAATCTCAACAACTACAGTGTTTTTGACAGCAAAAAATATATTTCTACAAGATCATTCAGATTTATGAACGTAAGTACCATCAGTTTTGTCGCTAGAGCTGTCTTTCTTGAGATTTCGATGGAACAAACAGACACACAAAACGACTACCGTAATCCTCTGCACGTGCTACGCACGTGCCGAGGCTTAATAAGCATTTGGAAGGTCATATGTGAATTCTCACCAACTAAGAAGTGCTGCCTAAAGCAATCTACAATCACAGTTAGGTCTATATTTATGTTCCCCTTATGTTGTGCCATAGGTATCTTGTAGGGCCCTTGTTGGTGCACCCTTGACTTCCAATGAATTTCTAAAAATTGAGCAAACCCATTTAGCTGACATCATTGCTGGAGAAGAGGGAAATGAGCACTACCGAGTGCATGATACTCATATTACATCACCTAGTGCAACAGCTGCTCAGGTATGAAAATTATTATAAGTTGAAATTTTGTAATTATTTCGTTTCACAATGACAATTTTATATAATGTACCTCTGTCTAGACATGTGTATTTCTCTCTCTAGGACCCACCTTTGTCAATTGAAACAAAAGAAGATGGTGATAGTGCAAATGTCCCACAGCCCCTTGGTGTTGGTATGCCTGATTCTTTACCTTCTGATCTTCAAAAAGAGATGGTATGTGTTCTTCATTTCATTTGTTGATTCAGCATGACAAAATTAATTACAAAGTAGTGGCATGCATGTGGAAATGGCAAATACAATCAGTGACGTATGTATAGGAAATCACATAATATGTGTAATTGTAAGCAACCTTGAATATAAATTTAAGAGCAATTTTTCACTTTTATGGTTCTTATGTGTTATACAAATTGAAGCATGATGATTGTAGCAGTTCAATTTAGCTAAAACAGCAAATGAGATGCTTGCTTAGCTTTAACATTCTGCAAGGGGTATACACAAGCAAAGAATTTGGCATACTGTCCCATTGAAATCTTATGAAAAGTAGCTTACTGTTTGCAATACAACTCACCCACTCACCTTTTACAGAGGAATATTGCTTAAATACAGCTGTCCACAAGTCATGCTTAATGATAGGCATATGATTTCTCTATCTATATTGTCACATTAAGGCAACCCCTGTTTAGCCATAAATTGCTGTTGTATGCATGTTGGACTCCTGTGTCAATCAGATGAGAGGTGGTCATATGTTAGCCCTCTTTAAGTGCAACTTATTATTTAGCACGTACCACTTTTGGCCGAATAACTTGATCTGCATATAACCCAACTAGAGATAATGTGAACATCTGCTGTATTGAGAAAGTTTTAAAGTTCAAATATAGTCATATTGAGATAGTGAAAAAAAAGAGGAATAATATATTCTTGAAAATGTGGGTGTGTGAATCTTGCTGTAAAACACAATTAAGAATTACAATTATTGCAAATTCAGTTCTTTTCAGTAAATGAACTATTTTGTCAAAAAAATTATGTAGAAAATTTTATTTGTTGCTTGTCTCATAGACACCTCTAGACACTAATGTTGGAGCTTTGGATGAAGATTTTGAAGTATCTGACCTTGATCAGCTCCTAAGAAAAGAAAGAGAAAAAGAGAAGAAACAAGCCCCATCAACAGACGTACCCGATTCAGATCAGGTATACTTATGCTAGCTTGAACATAATGAAAGTACTATGGTTCACCACTATCATATGCATGAACAGTGTGATTGATACTTTGTACCATACTGAAGCCACACTTCCAAGGAAAACTGTTCTCTATTCTCTAGATAGAGGAACAAGAACTTAGTAGTGACAAATTGAAACCATACAAGACAGATTTGGAGTACCTTGATGACCATTTTCAAGTGAGTTTCAAAAAATTTAGCTAATGTTTAATGTTACGGGTTACAGTGTGGATATGAATAACATATGAGCAATGATGAATCTGCCTGTATCTAACACCAGAACTGGAATGTAAGACTCTTGCCTCTTAAACAGCTTAGCTATAAACACTTTGCTCTTGGGTTACCAACAACTCTGACTTCACTGCTATTCTAGTACACGCTACTAAGAATTTTAGCTAGAGTAAATTCTATCTGCCATTTCTTTCTTGGAAATATACGACAACAAATCTTACCTTCATTCTTGAGGCTCAAACATCGAGATTTTTTTCTACATCAAATAGCGAGCGTTTTAGGAAGCTACAAAGCACATAGTAAAGCATCCCAGGCAGCTGCCAGACAACAACGAGCTACTCGTTTTCAAGAAAACTTATCGTCTGGCCCTTTACTTGGGACTGTGCAGATAGCTAATCACCAATATATGGTTAGAATTTTAGCTACGTAGCTCTGCACACAATTTAGCGGATGAAATTATCTGTCTACTTCCGCATCTAATATAACTGGCATGTACTGATTAGCATATTCATGAGCTAACTGTTGCCCATAACCTTAAAACACTCGTAGCCAACAACTACTGGTTGGCATACAAGTTTAGAGTTAATTTCTTCCATAGCCCTTCAGCAAGAGTATAAAAGCTGTCCTAGAGGTCGTGAGCCCATCAAATGGTTGTAACACAGTACATTGCGATTCGACACTCTCCCCTTTCCTTATTATAATAACTCTTGTGTTCACAAACAATGTTGAAGGGAACAATGTTGAAGGGGGTATGATTTCATATTAGCCATAATAATTATAATTCACTTTTTGCAAGCTGTACAGTGACATGTTGCCTTAGCTATAGGAAACCTTAGACTAACAATCAAATGTGTAGTTGGCCAGAGGAGGTTGGAAGGAATCACTGTGCAAAGTCTAAATTTTCACGGTTAAGTGAATATAAGATATGAATAATTTGAAAATTTTCATCACAATATTATTATGATTCTTTACAAGTATATAATTATGTGATGAATGCTGAAATTGATAATGCTGCCATTATTAATATGTTATTGTGGCACTGCAGTAAGTGTGACAATATAACTAAAGAAATTAACATTTTCAATGTATAAATATGTCAAACTACAGTACATTGGTTAAACAACAGCATCTAGACAAGTACACGTGCTATAATATAATTATAATGGCTGAGTCCAAATATCCATTTGTACCTATACAGCTTGTGGCTCAAAAGTTGAAAGTTAAGTCTATGGAGTCTCGTATGGAAATGGAAGCACAGTATGATGATGAAATGAGAGATACAAGAACCTTGAGACAAAAGGTATGCTAGCAATTGATATCTTTTTTTTTTAAGTCCATGTATAAAGTCTTTATGGCCAAGGGCTGCCCCTGTCCCAGTTAGTACTGCTTGCAAAATGGCCCTATTCAAGATACTGGTGGAGCTTATCTAGCTCAACATTTACATTGTTTTGAGTAAAATTCACTATTAATTTAAAAAAAACATGTTCAAATTGCACCAAATTGCACGCAATAAATTCCAAGAAATTTTCTGTGAGCATGCACCTAGCTGCAGAGTGGGTGGCTTTGCCACCACCTAACCACCCAGCAAAAACTAGAGGTAGCTCTGATAGCAGGTATCACATCCTCTCCTGAAAGAAAAGCTGATATGATTACCTTTATCAGTAGTCAAGTGCATGAGTTTAAAATCAAGTGCAGATTTTGTTCTGCATTCCCTCCTTTGTTACATACCAATAATATTTTGTAACAATTGCATATTTACATGTTACTCGTGCAATAGAGAGAAGCTGAAAGTAAGACAAAGGTTTACGAAAAGAAATGTGAGAAAAGATTGGCTGTAAGTATAAATTTTGTACCATACATTTAAAATTTCCAGCTATACTATTGAATTTATGTGGTATCGTTTTGTGTACAGCCTTCCTGCTGTTTTTCAGCGGGTTCATTTTATAATTTTTTATACATGTACACCGAAGTGATGTATAAAATTTCCCAAATTCCAAACTAGTTATATTAATAATAGTCAGGTTATAGCTGGCCTCTAGCTGCTACTGTTAACAATTATTCTTTATCATACAAGCTCACCAAGAAGTCTGGAGCATGGATCCCTCGACTAGAGAGAATGGTTGCCTCTCGTGGACTTTGTGCCTTTGAAAAAGATGTGCTGATAACTCTCATTGGATTTGTTATTCAGCCCACTAAAGTATGTGTATTATCTACTAATTAAACACACGGACAGTCTGACTGCATAATTTTTATAATTTGTATAGATTTCCCCTTTTGAAGGGATGATGTATGGAACTCAAGGTAGCTTTTCAGTGGGCGAACTCTTGAGACTCTTTTGTAGCTCCCTCAAGGATCAAATTAAACACAGAATGTTCTTTTACAAAAACGCCACTCTTGTGAGGTGCAAAACTTATTTCAATGTACACAGTTTGGGATATTATTTTTATCCATGTACGTATGTGTATTGTATTATGTATTAGGGAAGGTATGGTTATTGTCCACAATTCTGGTCTCAATGGGGACCCTACCAGTGCTAAAGTTGAAATTGATCGTCGGATGTTGGACTTTTGTGTTGGACTGGACACAGAATTCTCAGAAATTGTTGAGGGTTCACATCTGTACTATCCCAAAACACTCTTTGACCAGGTAATGACAAGTGTATTCTTTACATACACTAGAGCATATAAGCATTCAGACTTACAAATGTTCAGTTTATTTATACCTTAAAACCTCAATAGTCCTTTTCGTTTAAGAGGCCTAAGAATTGCAATTATTCTCAATTGCAACATTGAGCGCTTTCGGACTGCCAATTTTCTACATTCTCATCATGTGCGCCATAGGTAGCAATACAAAATCGGCAATGTTTAGACTGCTGTGAAGGCCATGTGCTTACCGTATCTCTAAATAACAGAACCACAAAAGTAAACTTTGAACAAAAAACTTTGGGTTAGCGTTTTTTCCAAGTCAATAGCACTTACTAGTGCTGAGATATCCATGCGCTACTAAACAAGGTTTTAAGCATCTAAATGGACCTGAAAAATTCTGTATGGAGCTCTAAAGGTAAAAAAATGGCTTAGTATATCTGTAGATGTATATTAGACTTAGTCTTACCTAAAAAGCTTCTTTTCTTGTTGACTTTAGTTGCTTGAAACCTACTTTGTTAGCGCCTGAATATCTCGGCACCAGTAAGTGCTGCGGATTTGGAATAAACGCTAAAAAAAGAAAATTGTTAAAAATTTACTCTGGAGGTTCTATTATTTAGAGATACGGTAAGCACGTAGCTTTTACAGCAGTCCAAACAATGAAGATTTTATATTGCTGCCTATGGCGCACATGACCAAAGTAGCATTTTTGGCAGTCCACGCATGGCGTGACGTTCATTTAAATGCAATCAAAATACTTTCTACTAAATAAAAAGGACTATTCCTGTGTCTTGTGTGGTGAGATGTAAAACTAAGGGGTTTTTTGTCTGCCACTGTAACAACATATCCTTATAATTAGATAAGTACACCAGGAAGTGACCTTTTAGGTGGCACTTATTAAGTTAATTGGAAGCACTGTCATAATTTAAGTATCCTATATAATTTACTAGCACTTTACAGTGCAGTTCTAATTAGTGGTGCCTTTGGTGCTGAAATTGGTGTTATACATTGGCTCTCTATACATATATGTAATCTAGTAATTGCTGGGATTTAGGTATGTACCTGTATGCTTTCAGAATTGAAGTTCTAGGTGCATAGTGTTTAAACTGTATAATTCTATTTGTTTGTTCAGGTCATTTTGAGTAAGGAGCAGAAGCAGTTGATTCTCAACACAGTCAGTAACTTTGAGTCCTACAAACGATGCCGCAAGCGAATGGGTCTTGATGATGCCATCACCTATGGTGCTGGTATGGTGATGCTGTTCCATGGCCCACCAGGAACTGGCAAGACAATGATGGCTAATGCTCTGGCTAATAAGCTCAACAAAAAAGTACTTCAATAACTATGTTTGTTTCATATATATGGTTTTTTGAATGTATTTCAATTTCATACCCTGACATTTTTTGACTGGTTAAATTTTAGGTGCTGTTGATCAACTTTCCCTCACTTGGAAGTATGAGTGCTGGCGAAAACTTCAAATTTATATTTCGTGAAGCAAAAATCAATGATGCTATTTTGTTTTTTGATGAGTGTGAAGCTATCTTTGAAACAAGAGAGAAAGGAAGCCACGATGTCAATATGCTGTTGACAGAAATTGAAAGGTAATAACACTAGTATTCTTTGTAGTGTGGAAACTGCTAGTTGCAGAACTATTTTTCCCTCATTTCTTCACTGCTGGAATTAATACCAATGCACATCACCTGAATGACACTACTACATGTATGTTAAGATATTTTCAGTGTATTCACTGTTGTCACCACTTTGCATGAGTGCTGCTTGAATTGAACCAAGCTGCTGACATCAAGTTAAACATTGTAATCAAAGAAAATTAATCAAGAATTAGTGATACTTTGATCTCCTATATTGTATTGCCTAGCCTCAGAACTTAGAGTACAGAAGATGGTAAGATCAAAGATCATCAAATACCAATTGAGTGAAGAATTGTAGTCCCCCTCCCCTCTCTTTGTGCCTTTTGAATGATGTGCTCTAGGCTAGTAGCTGTTGGCTACTGCCGTGAGTGGCTCTATGTAGATCATGAGTGTTCATTTTTAAGGAATTTCATGGATGTGTGTACTGTAGTGACATAGTTGTAGTAGGTTAATTGTTAAATTTGCATGCCATATTGTAAAGAAATTTTGTCACCATAACTACAATAATAATAATAGTTGTTTATCCACCTAATAGGCATGATGGACTTATAGTCATGGCAACCAACCGACCTTATGACCTGGATGAAGCAATGCACAGAAGAATTATGATAGCTATTGAGTTTCGTCAACCAGACCACTTGCTACGTAAGGCTATTTGGGAGTCCCATGTACCCTCACAAATGAAGATGGCAGATGATGTTGATTTGGTTAGTTGTGTGCCTGAGAAGTATGCCTAGAATCTATTGCAATTGTCATAACTATTCAATTGCTTGTGTTACAGAATGAGCTTTCTCTTCGTTTTGAGCTTACTGGTGGTTTCATCAAGAATGCTATACTTTCAGCTCTGTCAATTTCTGTGTCTAGAGACGGAGAGCATCCGATTGTCTGTCAAAAAGATTTACTTCAAGGTGCTAATTTGCAACTCAGAGGAAGACTTAGAATGAAGGTTGGCTATGAATTTATTCTCACCTTGATGACTTCTCTTAAATAAACTATTCTGTATTCCTATTTAGGATTTTCACCGCAGGGTAGTGCCTAAAGCCAGCCTCGATAGAGTTGTGGTTAGCAAAGACTTGGCACAGTCACTCACGGAGATAGTTCAGTTTGAAAAAGCTAGGTATACTCTAGCTTTGATAAATTTAAAGCTATGGTATTGATTGTAATTCCAATTGTTCACTCCTAAACAGGTCAGTTCTGTTTGGACAGTGGGGATTTGGTGAATATGAACAACAAGGCATCACTGTGTTGTTCCATGGTGCTCCTGGGACTGGTAAATCACTTGCAGCTGAAGCTCTTGGCTATGAAGTTGGAAAGCCTCTTAAGGTAGCCTAATTATTTGGAGCCTGAAAGTTTTGATGTAGATCCCTACTGTAACTGTAGGTAGTGAACTGTGGAGAGTTGCTCAGTAAGTGGGTTGGAGAAAGTACAAAGAATATAAATGCCATTTTTGAAGAAGCTCGCCATTCTGATGCCATTTTGGTATTTGATGAAGCTGAAGGCCTCTTCGGTGCAAGAACAGCAATGACGTAATTCTCCCCTTCCTATATAGTCACATATAGTTACATTTATTATTTTCATTTTAGAACCTCTACCGATCGGTATGCTAATGTGGATGTGGGAGTCCTTCTCTACCATATTGAACGATTCCCTGGTATCATTATTCTAACCACAAATCTTATTGACAACATTGACAAGGCTTTCTTTAGAAGATTGAAATTTGTTCTTGCTTTTGACACACCTTCCCTTGAATTGCGGCTAAAAATTTGGAAGGTAATTGTGTGTTAACACTCCAGTAGATCCTATGAATCTCTTGTTACAATTGCAACCAAATACAGCTTGTCATTTTCTATAGTTTCCATGAATTATGGCCTGATGAGTTTGGGTCTTTATAAATTATACTAGCCTCCACATTTGCTTGAATAGGCCTGGTGCACGATGTATTAATGGTTGTGACATAAATACATTGCTGGATTGATAATCCAACTAATGATCAGCTGCATATTATAAATTATGTACAATCAACGAGGCTTGATCATGGCAGATATAGAATCATTCACATTGGCGAGTTTATTCTTGACGTGAATACAATTGCTTGCAGTTGCTGATTCCTGAAGAAACACCACTGTCTGAGGATGTTGACTTTGAACAACTTGCTCACATTGACATGAGTGGTGGAAACATTAAAAGTGCTATCTTCCGTGCCGCATCTCGTGCTGCCCTTAGAACTGGAGAGGACCGTAAGGTGAAGATGAAGGATCTTGAGGACTCTTCTGAGGAAGAAATTGGCAAGACTTCCACTAGGACAAGCTTTCGACGACAGGATTCAGATGCAGCTAGGATGTACAACTGATAGAGTTGCATTGTTGAACTTTGAACTTTCCTAAACTTGAGTGTATTATAATTATACGTATTTTTTTTAAGAATTAATTATTAAATTTTGATAATAATTATGAGCAAGTCATTGACCAACGACCCTTCTAACGTGGTCGATGAAGCTCTAGCTGGAGTAGCGGCAGTACACCCAGGCCTGAGGCTACTGGAAGGACCTCATAGAGTGGTGGTTAGAGCTGACATCAATGACGTGATTTCAGCAGGAAAGGTACAGAAGTTCCATGCTTCATGTATTATAATACAATATTACTTAAAAGTATATTGGTCAATATTAGGCCTAGGGCAAACTGTTGATTTTCAAGTCACTCTCTTTCCACCAGTGACCCCATGCACAACTTATACTTAACTGATTCCAAGGGTCAACATGCACGACAGAACTGTCTATAAACATAAAGCTTGAAATTGAATAATACATCAATGTTCTGATTAGGTACAAGATATGCATGAGTCATGCACTGCCCCCTATTATGATTTCTGTGCAATTCTTTTTTCTGCATGGCTATAATATTATTGGCAGTACATGGCATATTTATCTGCACTTATATATACGTACATGCAAGCTTCAACCAAGCTTATAAATGTACTGAAGAGATATATATTATACTGCTGAGCTGTAGACAGCATGCCTGCAGCATTAATTGTCCGGATATCTCCACTTTCGAAGTACTGGGACAACAGTACAACTAGTACTTCCATCTCTTCTTGCGGTTATATGTCTATCAAACTAGCCCCATTTATGTGTATATAGGTAAGGGGTTGTCAAGCAAAAAATGCACTAGTGTTGATTGTGCACCTAAGCAATCCACTTAAACACACAGCATACCAGCAGCAGTATAATTAAATTAAAATAGCAATTTTCACACAATTCTTGTTGTATTTGCTGACCTTCTGTTGGTATGGATTTTTTTCTGGAGTGTTACCTCCGAAATTAAAGTAATAGTGATGTTTCGTTTTTATTATTTTGATGATCTTTACCAGAATGCATTTCAACTTAACTGAAGAATCACTTCGTAAACAGGATCATTTTTGTTCTATACATTTTATTTTTAACTTCAACTTATTAAATTGAAAGCACTGGACAAAAAGTTTAGATTTCAGTATTGGCCATCTTAAATTCTAATATATCCATAAGTATACTTGAGTTTCTTGAATTCAAAATGATTTATAGGATTGCCTACCTTTGAAATTAAGATGACCAATACATGCATATCCAAGTGCAAGTTTGACAAAGTATTTCCATGCAGGTTGTGCATTATAGTAGTCTCAAAATTATTATCTGAAAGCATATGCTTCGGGATCATGCATTTTCCAAATTATTATTTCCAATGTGAACACAATAAAGATTGTTACCAACTGTTATGGCTTAATTAAATGTAAGCTAGGTTACTTTACTTTCTGGTGGTGGAAGTGGTCATGAACCATCACAAAGTGGTTTTGTTGGACATGGGATGCTTAGTGCTGCAGTTTGTGGATCAGTTTTCACCTCCCCACCACCTGCTGCCATCATGGATGCCTTGAGAGCTATTCAAAGTCCAGCTGGTTCATTAATGATTGTAACTAACTATACAGGTAAATAATGATTAATTGTATAATTATGTACAATCTATATAACTGCATGAAGACTAATTCTGTATTCTTATAGTATTATAATGCTATTGTTTAGGCCTCTATTACTAATAAATAAATTGCTCTACGGTACTTGTGTTTTAGGGGACAGATTAACATTTGGAATAGTGCTGAAGCGTGCCCAATTAGAGGATATAAATGTCAAGATGTACATTGTATCTGATGATTGTGCCATAATGAAAGATTCATTGTCGAGTTCATCTGTTGGTAGACGAGGATTGTGTGGTACTGTAATATTTCACAAGGTATGTTCTTTGTATATTTTCATTCTTGGTGCTATAGCTAGCAACTATTACCCACTTAATTTTTACTTTGTTGCTAAGTAGTGCCTTACAAGTTATAGTTTTAATTTACATGCAAGTAGGCAAAATTTTATTTTCAACCTAGAATTGATATACTTACTGTGGATAGATCATGGCATCATGCACCTTTGACATTAAATTTTGGAAGCTAGATTGTCGATTTTTGCTGAAGCTAGCTTTACCAGAATACCCAGGCTTGCATGTGAAGTACAGGCAAGTTACAACCAATTAACTGAGCATTGCTGTGGAGAGTTACGTCACTGAAGAGATCGAACAACAATGGGTGTGCATTAAATAGAATTTTCCTCGTATCTTCCTTAGGTAAAGTTAAGTCACTTTGGTGTAGTTTGTAATAAATAGTCTGCCAAAATTTGGTTGCCATGGAAACAGGTTTAGATACCAGTAAACTTGTTTACGTGTATTTGAAGAAGGAATAATTATTAATTTGGGCAAAAAATAAAAGTTATACATGACCCAAATTTTGACAAAAGCAAGATCTTAACATAATGTAAAGAGACAACCCATGCCTTATAGTCTCTGAGTAATAGCTATAGACTATATATAGAGTCGAATGCAGCATAAGTTGTGTATGGGGTGATGTTGTGAGTACGTAGCTACTAGTGATTAATTATTATACTTTCAGATAGCTGGTGCAATGGCTGAACAAGGGTGTTGTTTGGATGATATTTTAGCAACTTTACAAGCAGTATCAAGTAATGTAGGTAAGCTAGAGCTATAGGGCATGAATGATTGATGGTATTAGTACAAAACTTTTTATCATAATACTTGACAACAATATTAATACTCATTCATATTAGTGGAATGTATATTCCTCATATTTTACGTTATGCATTTCATAAAATTTCTACACTATATTTATATACTGTTGTTAATATTAATTTTATTTTGTTTGCCTTCCCTGTAAAAGCAACAAGGCTCGACTATGCTTCAAATTCTATACAGCTAAAGTCGTGCAATCATGCAATCATGCACTTACGTATAATATTATGAGCATGTCTCATCGGATATGCCATACATCCCTGCCTTCATACTACCTGGTACATGTATTGCTTGATTTAAGATTTGAATTCAATTTGCCAAGTGTACAAACCATAAAATTAAAATAATATGATTATACGTACCATACACCGCTTAATTTTCGTGGTACTTAACTTTCGTGGTTTTCGCGGATCGAACGTTATCCGCGAAAATTGTTCAACGAAAAATTGCGTGCTCATATGCATGCGCACACGAATGATATCAATCCGCGAAACTTATTCAACGAAAATTTGCAATAGCCCAATCCGCGAAAATTAAGTAACCTCGAAAATTAAGCGGTATACGGTATACAGTTTTAAAGTGTTAATTATCAATTAGTTTTAACTTATTTTTCATTAATGTCATTGAGCTATAATTATTCTATGGTTAATTCAGGGACAATGGGTGTGTGTCTGCACCCTTGCAGTATCCCAGGACAGCACCCTTCTTTCATTCTGAGAGATAATGAAATGGAGTTTGGATTAGGTATAATTATCATGCAGGGTAGACTTACTTATACGTACAGTATGTAAAGGTAAAGGCTTTGGAAATGTGTATACACTAGCTGCTATCAGCTAGTGAACCACATTCGGATTAATATGGCATTAGTGATGATATTGATATTATATTGTACTCATGTTCACAGTCATATTGCTTGATTTTCTTCTAATTTGTATATGAGTGTTTTTATTTGCATAATTATTATCATTCAGGTGTACATGGTGAGCCTGGTGTTGAAAGAACTGAGGTAATATCAGTAGACAGGAAAGTATTGCTTTCAGTATTGAAAGGTAATGTTGTACAACACAATGTCATCTCCAGGTATTGTCGGCTAATGATACTATCAAGAGAATCTTGGATTGCATCACATCACAGAGTCCAGGATATCAGAATTTGCAAGTTAAGCAAGGTATATTATGATTGTCATGGGCAAAATATTGAGTGTCCTTTGACCTCTGAGTCTCATTAACCCTCCTGTGTATGCACAGCAAAGGTTATTGTGTAACAGTGCAGAATTTGACTGTGGAGAACTCTATTCAGACTATTGTAGTTATAGCCTACTACTGAATGCTATTGTTTATAGCCTCTTATGGCCTTGGTTGTGTTGATCTGCGCTATATAAATACCTGTGTGTTGTCCTTATTGTTGGCTCTGCTATTAATTGGGGTGAGCCTTAGTGGGCCCAATATTCTGGTGGTTGCATTGATTTTCATGTAAGCAACCGACCGTGATGCTAATAATTCATAGGTCAGAGTGCAAGGTACAGCTAGCTAGCCATTACGTCATGTACTTGTGCAACCATAAAGTTACGAATTTTTGTCAAGGCACTTCACTACGCCATGTGTAGTAATGTAAACCACTTTGCTATGTGTAGTGTACTGTAAATCACTTCATGCTGTAGTCCTGGCTTCTTCTCTACTACTATGCTAACATCAATAAACACTTGGGCTGCATTTTCAGTAAAATACGTAGAATCTAAAATCTTTTCCCAAATGTATAACAGTAATATTATAATTATGTACTTCACACAAATGGAGAAGAAGATTAGCTGAGGCAGGAGAGAGCATGCAGCACACTGAAGCAGACAGGAGCAAAAGTAGGAGGAGAGCAGTAAGAGACACTCACAGTGAAACAACACAACAGAGAGATCAAGAGAGAGCAGGCAGCATGCTGCTTGCTGTTGAGGTGGACAGAAGCAGAAGTAGGAGGAGAGCAATGAGAAACAATGAGCATATTATACTTCTGTAGAACGAGAGCAACAACCTACCAGTAGTGAAAGTACCACACAGACTCATACTGCACCAATTGTACTTCCACTAATCTGGGCTACACGATGAAACGACAATGACTAAGAGCACATGATTGCACGAAATGTCAGTGGTGAACCTTTTCCAAGCATACAACACTTCAATCCATCTGAGTGCTCTCGGTATCATCAACTTGCCACAAGACATCAACAGCTTTGTATCCTGTTTGCCACATGTAATGGCCTGATAGCCTCAATGTACTTGTTTGTAGACAGGGAGCTACTGGAACACACCATGCACATCCACAAATATTGGCTTTGTTACTACACAACACAACTCTTCCTCAGGCTCGCCCCTGATCATTTTGATCCCACTAATGTTACTATATAAGGTGCATGAAGTGTTAAGCTTTAGCACCTGCTTACAATTGTAGTCAGCTTGTATAATAATTATTATGCTCCAAGTATAGTTAGAATGATTGAACATATACTTGATTATGGTCGTGCGTGAATAATATTTTTCCTGCTTTTTTGAGAAATCATCATTGTTCATATGCACCATTTATATAGGCCATGCCCAAATTAATTAAGGTTCACAGGATTGCCCACATTGAATTGGGGGCCATTCTTTCATTTCTAGCAGTTTGCAAGTGATCTCCTTGAAATTTTCTCACTCACCCTCTACCACTACATTAACTCCGATTAAATTAATTAAGTGTGTTAACGTTCAGAGATTTTACATTATTATTACTAAATATATAACATTTTGTATCATGCAAGACTATTATTGAGTGCCGTCATAATTATTATTATATAGCACTGAATTTATTATGGTTTATGGGATAGTGACTGTACTCTTGTGCTGTTTGTGTGTTTATAATTACTATAGGTGATAAAGTTGCTCTTCTTGTCAATAATCTGGGGAGTACTTCAAGACTGGAAATTTCTCTCATTGTAAATTCCACTTTAATATATCTAGGTAATATAGTTTGCATGCACTGGTAATATTATAG
Organism: Tethya wilhelma; assembly: GCA_964030475.1. Classification (NCBI taxonomy): domain Eukaryota; kingdom Metazoa; phylum Porifera; class Demospongiae; order Tethyida; family Tethyidae; genus Tethya; species Tethya wilhelma. The sequence continues at coordinate 2,005,729 of CAXIPT010000008.1, read as the reverse complement.
GCTGTTAATCTCAATTGGCGGAAATAGTGATATTGACTATAATAATACTAGCATAGGTCAGGAAGTTTTGCTGGGATGAATAATTATTTTATTTCATCTGTTACGTTTTGCATAGTTTAAATGTCGTGGATGATTTGGTAAAGATTGGTATTCAAGAAAAAATTCCCCTGTGTTCACTTTTTGTTAGTAAAAGTTGTCTTAATTGATAACATTTTTATCGTGAACAATCTATGGTTTACAGTTGACCACTTGCATTTGAAAGTCACTAAAACCTTTGTTGGAGAGTACATGACTTCACTCGGAATGGCAGGTGTATCACTGACTTTACTGAAGGTTACAGATGACTGCTGGGAGAAATATTTAGGTAAAATCTGATAGTGTGTACCCATATCTACTGCATTTGTTGTAGACATAGTAGTTGAATTGGCACAAATTACTTAGTCAGAAACCCTGCATGGAATTTTTGTGTACATGATGTGGTACTATGCATTGTTTATGTACAACTCATATAGGAACTTAACTGATTTATTAGTAACAAATTATCTACGTGCAGTATATACATAATTATAAGCAACTTCAACGGATAGATTAACAACACTGGTATTATCGTTTTTGCAGAAACTAACACTGGTGCTCCAGGATGGATTACAAAATAATGTCCAAAACTCAAACTGGGTAACTAGAACAATTGTTGTGACATTGCGTGTATGTAAGCAATGAAACTGTATAAAAATATATATTATAGTTGTTTGCAAACTATATTGGTATTATAAACATAGTTTTATTTCTTCAATTCCAACCAATAATTCCTTACTTCGATGCCTTCCCAGTGCTTAACTTTGAGTGGTACAAAGTATTCTTGAACAATGTGAGTCATAACCTCAGTCTCTTTTTCTGTTAAAGGCTGTAATACTTCATCAATGCACTTCTGAATCATATCAGTAGTGTTCATTGTAATAAGAGTTGTTGTGACCTGCAAAATTCGAAAGTCCTGTATTAATTCTATCTGGATTAACATTGTGATTACATACACTACTGTTAATAGCGTATGTATACAATCCTCAATGACAATAAAAGTGATGACATGAAATTATACCTCAAAACTAATAGTTTAAACTTACTGCATCAAAGTTGCAAGAAAAGTTGGTTGTTAGTTTAGCAATATCCACTCCTTGAGCTTCACAGTATGCTACTGCCTTTCCACAGGCATCCTTTATGTCACTGGGTGCAGGATGCCATGGTTGCACACCAGTATTAGTTAGTAGCCCCATACCAACAGGACTGGCATTGATAAGACCGATACCTTTAGACTGATAGAACGAGAAGTCTTCTTTAAGGGATGAATCGTGCAAAGTCAGGCGGCTGTAAGAAAGGACACTATTTATCCTTACTCCACTTTTGTCCACTATTTCTCGCAAACCACTCAGTGGGTATCCTGTTATTCCAATAAAGCGACACAATCCTTTTTGCTGTAGTTCAGACAGAGCAGGAAGGGTTTCATTGACAATTAAATCTTGAGAAGATGCAAATTCTACATCGTGAATCTGCAAGATATCTACATAGTCTAGCTGTAGTCGCTCTAAACTCTCCTTTGCTCTTTCCTGTACTTTCTTTGCAGAAAAATCAAACATCCTAGGAATGTCCTTTTCATAACGACCCACTTTCGTACCAATATAAAAATCACTACGTGGTATTGTCTGTAAAGCTTTCCCTAAAAAACTTTCAGAAATACCTTGTCCATACCAAGGTGCGGTGTCAATGTAGTTGACTCCTTGGTTAATTGCAAACTTTATCCCAGCGATTGCTTCCTGCTCATCATACTTCCCATATACATTTCCATAGCCAGATCCCCCCAATCCAAGGATAGATAGCCTCATACCTGTGTTTCCCAGTAGTCGATACTGCATCATTTTGAATCTCTACACGTACACTATAAAACCGAAAGACACCTTGATCCTTGAAGTATAATACCTATATTTCTTGCCCACCATGTATATATAGTGCAAGTGGGCGGGTCACAAGTGTAATCATGACCACGTGCCTGTGTGAAGTGACGGGGGCGGTGTCAAATTAGGGATTCCCATTTTTGCGGGACCCCCTAAACTTTATACTATACTGGTCCTATAAGTCTTTTCTCTAACTCTGATCCTAGTCTTTGAAGGGGTCCCCAAAATACTCATAATTAATTGGTGGGGTCATTTTAAAGAGGCCCCTAAATTCCGTGGTCCCAATTTAGGCACGACACCTACCCCCGCCCCGGGGCAGCGTGGGGATGACGTAATGTAAAGGATCACCAAAGGCATAAACAAAGGTAGCTACCCAGCAGCCTGAGTGGGACTCTTCGTACGAGGATCAAGGCATGTCTGAGGGACGTGTGTACGGACGGCCAGTTACAGAATGGTGTACTCCACCAGCAGTTCGACTGAAGAGCTTAAGATCAGGTTGTTTTTGTAGAATTTGAATATGAATGTCAAAGTGTAGCTTAGGTAATAATTATAATCATAGACTATTAAATTTCCCTGTCTGCCTATAGTTGTATGTGTAAATTACTGAATAAAAGTACTAGCCGAATTTTTATCCACTCAGTACTATTTTGAGCTTGGTGCCCAGCTTGTCTGGCTGACCAGATGTTCCGCAAGGGGAAAAGGAATGGCTGGTACTGTAGGCCAATATGATAGGAAAATTACCTCACTAAAATTGATACTGAAATATGATGCGTAGTCACATTCTTGTGATGCAGAGACCATTGCACTGTATAATTGTCATCCATGAAATTCAATGTCCAAGTCCACAAGATTATTTGTAAGACTAAACTATATACACTTTGTGTCAAGCATTTCTATTTCACATGACAGGATACCCTTATGTCATGTTTATGATTGCGATTGCACACTGAAAGTATCCATCAGTTACCAGACGTTCCTTTTCTCCCTCTTGGAGCATCTGGCCCTCAAGACTAGTGCCCAGTCCATTTTACGTTAGGAGGTGGGGGAAGAAGTAGCTGGCAAAGTTAACTCCTAGTACCGTTCAGCGGGAAATTTGGGGATAATGGCTATTTCAGCAAAATTAAAGTTTTGCAAACTTTGATTACTACACTGGACCCATCACAGATGCACAGTAAACTATTCCACTTGTTTTTGTTATCAGATCATGAAAATGTGAACCCTGTAGAAATTTCCTCTTATATACACTAATTGGTTGTAAAACTCGTGAACTGATAAGTGCTAACTATGAAAAACGTATTATGTGTAGGTATGTGTATAGTTGTAGGCCACTTTCCCTTACAAAGTTATGATATAGATGGTGATGAAGCGTAGTTTGTGTAAATGCATTGTATCTGAATACCGAAGAAGGAGCTTCACAGAGAGAGCTGTAGGAGAAGGAAGAACATTTATTGCATAAATGACACAATAAAATTGCATAAAGTATGTACAGTGGAACCTCCCATAACGGACACTCCCAGCAACAGACAACTCTATATTATAACGGACAAAATCTTTGGCACAGACTCATGTTCATATAGCTACTAATACAAACTAACCTCTGAGAGCGGACCCTCTCTATTCCGGATAACGGACAGTTCATCTGGTCCAAATGGCCAACTTAGTACAATTTCTATCCCTAAATAACGGACAAACAGGAAACCACTCCCCTTAGCATTAAATATTATGACAAAATTTCATCCAGCAGCGCAGCAAGCTGAGCCAATGCTTTCAAAGCCTTTGAGTAGGTTAGTTCTTCATTTTGTCCAGATAATTAAGCCCATAATAGACTAAGAGCTATTACTATAAGTACAATGCCATTTATCTGATTTAGACATACAAACAATTTTTAAATACATAGTAATACATCATTGCTGCATGTTGAAACTTGTTGGATGAAAGTATGATAATTATACTATTATAGTGAAGGTGTTTTGGCTATGTTGGTGTCAACCTCTGAAAGAGGACAACCTCTCTATAAAGGACAAAAGTCGTGCTCCCAACTTGTCCACTATTCGGAGGTTCCACTGTATACTGTACTATCGGCATAACTATTAAACTTGTCATTGGCTGCAAATACAAATATGTAACCAAGACTGATACACAAAATTTATTGTCCTATCATATCTCATTTACATCCAGGCACAGCGAGTGATCCGCCCCACATATACAACTCATGGCACCCTCTAACTACTGATCATGGTGTTTTGTCATTAAGTGATCCTGTTTCTCAGCTGCATAAACCAGAATCTCAAGGTACATGTGTACACGCACTTATCCATTTCATCGTAATACTTACTGTTACATCTATACAACACTTGCATATACAGCATTTAAAGAAGTTTGACAAAATCTCTGCTTAATGTGGTAGCATTTTGTATTTTGTAATTGATCTTTGTTTTCTCTTACATATGTGCTGTAGACCATTTGTGCGCACTTATGTATGGCAAGAGTTGACACTAAGTGATAGTTTCGAGACCATATGCACTCTAACTAGTGTCATGCTACAAATATCCAGTTTGTGTGATCCTTTGTATTTTAGTAGGAAAATTGTTGGCATTTTTGTTCATACCTATATACATATAAATGTACATACACTACATTCTTTGCCAGGTGTTGTTTCTAGCGGTGAATTTTCATCCATGACTCCACAAGTGTCCACGCACTCAATGAGTAGTGATAGTGGAGTACATTATCCACAGAATACATTTGCTTCCAGTCATATTCTACCCTCGTCTATTGCTTTGCATCACAGTAGACATTCTCCTGAAACTATACATAGCACATTCAATTTACAGCAAGAAACACTACCCTCTGGCTCAAATCAATCAAGTATATCTGTTTCCAAGTCTGATAGTCATTCATCGCATATTAAGTTGACACCTACAGCAATGGTCGCACCACTTATGAATGTAAGGAAATCATCAGCCAGACACAAGTCTTCAGATCCAGTTCTCCCTCATTTTGAAGGAAAAGAACATAAATTATCTCAAAAGTTTTCATCTTTGTCTCTTGATCCACCACTTGATGCAGTCTCAGAAAATGTTCTTGGAACTGTTGACAAGTGGAAAGTGCTGATAGAGACAAAAGATCGTATCTTAGCTCAAAAGGATGATCTTATAAAAAGGTATACATGTGCATGTATTTAATGTACTGTTAATTGCTTTAATGGACTTGGATGTTTTTAATGTCAATAATTGAATTGTACACCTTAATTTTATGTGGCTTGGTCTTTGCCAATTTACTAGACACTTGCCTTAGCTGGCAGGGTTGCTTTAGGTTTGGGATTGTTTGTAAATGTAAGCACAGTTTGAATTTTCATACCGAGTGCCATGCTAAAGTGAACAGTTAAGCTTTAAATACATTTAATTTGTAGAAGTGTCAATCTCCTTGACATGGCCTGGGAATGGCTATAGCCCTTCCTTCATTGACCTTCAGTGCATGCGCAGAGGGTTATGGTAGTTGTTTTGTGTGTCTGTTTGTTGTGAGATAATCTGAAGAACAGTATATGTAGCTCTGTGGTGAAAATAGAAGGTGCTTTCGTCCATGAATCAATGTTATCTTGAAAATATATATGTATATTTGTGAAAAGCTGTACTCGCTATGGTCCAAGGCTCTTGTGCCTTCAGCTTGCTTAAGCTTTGAGACTGCCCCTACTGATCACACCAAATAGACCACATGTAGTGTGCGTTACTGTAGAGAGTGAAGTGAAGCAAGTCATGCCTTCCAAATCATGCTGCTACAGTACTAATGCTTTATTTTTAGGCCAAAAAAGGTATAATTCATGCCAAGAATAAATATATAAATACTAACTTTTGCTCATACTAACTTACCAACTCAAACTCCAGTGTCACAGTATACTCACTTCCAAGAGCTTGGATCTCAGCTTGCGTTCATGTGCAGCAATTCAAACTAAGATCATTGTGTAGAGGAAAGTTCAAATTTGTCTTTGATATTCATCATTTTACAATGTACACTAACCTAGTTGAGCCTGCGCAGTTCAAAATACACAAAGTTACTGTACCATTCATGATTGACTACGATACAATTAGAGTGCCACGTATGCAAAATTTTCATGCTGATGTGCAAATGCAATTAACTACGTGGCATAACACATGTAATCACCATTCCAATCTCTTGCGGAAGGCCCTAGCTATTTCAGTGACATGGTTATATGACAAAAAGAGAGGTATGTGCTTGTCACTATAGCTACTTAGGAAGCTGGCATATTTGCTCACTCAACAATAGTTTGTCATCTCAGTCTGTATTGTTCCTAATTGAGTATGCAATTTGTATTATTACATGGTGCCAAGGAGCTATTCGTTCCTTGGGATAAGGCCATGCATAAATTAAACCTCCAGTGTTGCATATAGAGCAAGAATTTTTGTCCAAAATTTTTTGCCCCTAGCACAAGTCGAGAAAATTTAAAATAATACTATATGGTGACCTTTTCTGAATCGCCTGAAATATCGAAAATTATCCACATGCACAAGTGAATTTTCCTGTTACCCTTTGTGGAAATATGCAAGGATCCACACACAATAGGTATTTTTAGTCCAACACTAACAGTACACAATTACCTGCTGAAAGGTGTGACCAGTATTGTTGTGATTGTCATTATTACAGACAAAGACAGTCTCTGTCATACCTAAAGGATCAAGTGAAAGAATGGGAATCTCAATATCATCAATTATTGTCATCCAAAGCTAACACTGATGGAGGCTGTGTTCTTACTGCTCAGTTGAAGGTATAGTATTGTATTTCTTCCCTCTCTAATTCAACTATTTATATAGTACATATACATCTCCACACTTATTGTTAATAAATTAATGTAGGTAATTTTGTGTGTGAATTAAAATTTCTCTAAATTACTGTATTTTCTAGGATTTGGAGTTCAGGAATTCCTCACTGAAAACAGAGTTTTCCGAGACCTTGGTTGCAAAAAATGTTGAAGTTGATACATTATCCAAAAAACTTGAGTAAGTTTTTTATCCAGTAAGGCACATGAACCAATTGACTAGTTTAAGGTTGATAGGAAGATACCGTACTGGCGCGTTGTTAAGCGCATACGCTTATATTTCCACAGGAAGAAAATAGGCGCTTAACAGCGAAATGTGCGTAATAACGAGATACACTACCACGTGAGCAACGTTTCAAAGGGAGGCAACGGAATTTTTTGGAGAGCGTTATTTGAGCACAACTTGTCTGCAAGAGCGTGTGGACTCTTTTTATGGGTGAAGTGTTGTCTACGTGTCTAGAAGCTGATCCTTTCCCTGTGTCAATAGTAAAAATCATCATAGCGCTTAACAATGAAGTGTCAAGAGCAACAACGAGGCATGCGCTTATATTCGAGTGTATTTATGTATTTATGTGCATTGCACTGCTCAGCCACAAAGGTTAAAATTCAACAAATTTTTATCAAGAGCCATCTACAAAAGTTAGACTCCACAAAACTTTCCTGCTGTATGGTACATGAGTATGCCTGTGTGTATACTCCAATGTCTTCACTAAAAATGACACGTATACTTAGTAGTGCAGCATCATCAGTCCTTGCACTATACTGTCAGTATAGATTATTCTGGAGTGCTAATAACTTTATTCCAAATCACCTTTTCCCTCTAAATATAGTACAGTAGTACAGTTATAACTTTATTCCAAATCACCTTTTCCCTCTAAATATAGTACAGTTCTCAATTTTGTTGTCAAGATGATTTCTCTTGATGCAGTGAACTACAGTATCGACATCATAAAAGTATTGTGGAACACTCTGGCAGAATAAACCAGTTGAACCAAGAAATTGAATCTCTTAAAGCCCAGGTAAATGACCAATTTAAAATTCCCTATAGCTGGAAATATGGACGGTCAAAAAATTTCACCAGGAGCTTATGAGTGCTGCGAAGTAGCACTCATAAGCTCCTGGCTTCACAGAACGTAAAATAACAATTTGCAATGTTTAATGTAGGTAAAAAGTAAGGATGACTCCATTGATGAGGTAAACAGCCGCCTGACTGAAACATTAGCAAAGAATGAAGAACTGACTCAGCATATCTGTCATCTTAATGGGTACCTAGGAGACCTACCCACCATGGAAGAGCAGCAATCACGTTTAAAGCAGGTAAATTACATGATAAGTTTACAAGCAAGACCTATGGCTTATTCTCTGATCAGTGTTTTAAGCAATTTTATTTATGAATGCTCAGACTCAGGATCTTGAAATAAAGTGTGACACACTCATGGCTAAATTAGAAGATTGTGAAGAACACCTTGAAAAATCTCGTTCTCTTTTAAGACAAAAGGTATTGTATTGTCAATTAAGAAAAGTATATCATTGCGTATTGACATGATGATATTTGAAATTCATTCATCTGTTTCCTAACTTACTTCTGCCCCAACCATTAGACTAGCAGTTATAACAAATAACTCAAAATAGTTGTATTCAGCTACCAACAAGTACGGACATATAGGCCTGTGCTTACCTATAGCTAGATCCTTGTAAGGTATATAGTACTCGGCCTCTACTGTACATTTATTTGCACTAGCTATCCTACTACAGATTGATACCAAAATAATTATATAATGGAGAATACCATTTTTGTTCTTTACATACATTGTACAGTTGTTCCCCACACTTCATACCCACATTGGGGTGTAGTGTTTGACTTGTAGTGATGTGAGTAGCTATATATTATTTGCTGTGGTGGAGTATTTACTGTAACCTTTACCAAAGCCTATGGAGTATTGGTAGCCTTGTTCCTCCCTGAAGCCTGGTACGTGAAATCATGTGAATGGTGTTGCTGTAGAGAGACAGTACAGAGTTTGTATGGTTTCTCTGCTACAGCATACTAATCTTTCTACATGCTGCGTCATTCATATTATTTCAAATACAATGCTCTCTCCTATTTTTCAGTATGTAATATTCAGGGAGAGAGCCTGGGAATGAGGCTAGAGTATTGGTGTTTTCTAAAAAAGTATTTTTGAGGAGTTGTAAAGCTTACATGTACATATAGTTTCTGAACTATGCCAGTATTCTCAGTTGAAGTGATTGCTCGAGCAACATTATTGGCTATGTGACCCCACCCACTAGCACTATATATATACAGGTAAATTTGTTGGGCCCATTTTAGCATTATTGGTGATTTAATTCCACACGCTACATTTTTATATGGTCGTGCAACCTGTTCGGCGATTTTATTTTGGCGATTTGAAGAAGAATTCGCCAATTTGCCAAAATTTACCTGCTATAATGTATAATACCTGCATGTGTAGCATGTACCAGGTTAGATCAAGAGCTTGCTACAGTTGCCCAAGCATCCACTAACTCCATTTGGCTAGATCAGTACATATCAAGAGTCTGAGATAGCAATACTGACTCTAGGCTATATGTACATATATATATGTTTGGAAGCAACAGAGTATCTTTGTTTCAAGCGAATTGTGTTTTTACAAACTCTGTGTGTGATCACAAGCTAGCTATAGCTACAAAGTAGCTACTCTCATGCACAATTGGATGCTGACAGTATATGATGCTATGTGTGCATTATTCAGTGTCTGCTTGGATGCAATAAGTATATACAGTGTATATTACACCGAGGTTTGTGCATGCATGCACATGGTGCTGTTCATTTGCTTGTTTGTTGATTGTTTAGGAAGAAGAGAGAAAGTTACTTGCCAATGAACTCTCTCAAGCTAACAACAAGCTTCAACTGTCGAGGTAAATTTATATTATGTTATGTTACATTTTGCTTTGTAAAGCAGCAGTCAGTAGGCCTGAGAAGATTAATTAGTTATATTTTCTATACTGCATCAACCTATTTTGTTTAGTCTTAATACCAATTTTTGACTTAATATGTCAAAGCCAAAAAAATCTTGAGACCTACCTAACTCAAAGCTTACTGTGTCTACATGTCAGGCTAGATTTAGGTATGGTTCAATTTCGTGTCAAAAAGAACATGCCAGTCATGTATATATTTGCATCATCTGGGTCATGCCATCAGAAGTAAAAAACAAATTAAAAAAAAAACAAACTGAGGTTACAGGTTGATCTATTTCAGAGTACTTAGATGCATTTGACTAGAATTGAAAGACCTACAGTTTTGAACCTGGATGATGTAAGCATAATTCCACCCTAGCCAAACTACCAATAGAGCAACAGGCCTACAGAGTTTAGGCCTGAGAACATTAATTAGTTATATTTTCTATACTGCATCAACCTATTTTGTTTAGTCTTAATACCAATTGTTGACTTATGTCAAAGCCAAAAAAATTTTGAGATCTACCTAACTCAAAGCTTACTGTGTCTACATGTCAGGATAGATTTAGGTATGGTTCAATTTCGTGTCGAAAAGAATGTGCCAGTCATGTATCTATTTGCATTATCTGGGTCATGCCATCAGAAGTAAAAAAACAAATTAAAAAAAAAAATGAGGTTGCAGGTTGATCTATTTCAGACTGTTAAGATGTATTTGACTAGAATTGAAAGACCTACAGGTTTGAACCTGGATAATGTAAGCATAATTCTACCCTAGCCAAACTACCAATAGAGCAACAGGCCTACAGAGTCTAGGACTATATACTGTAACTGTACTGGAACAATATATAGGTGCTGTGTAATTGTTGTAGCACAGTTTGGCTGCTGACTAGTGAAAATGTGTGCCATTTTGAATATTTCGTACCTTTCTTAGTTTAGAACTTGAGTCACGAAGTCAACATGATGCTATTGTACATGAGGAAAAAAAGAAACTTTCTTTAGAATGCCAAAGACTACAGAAAGTAAGTACATATTACCTTGTATGTAAGGCTATTATGCATAACTGCCTTCACTCTCTTTTCTTCAGTTGTTGTTTGATTCTGAAAGAAAATGCCGTCATGAGCTTCAAGCTATGAGAGACAGACATAAGCAACGGTTTTTAGAGGCTACTTCTGAACTTCGATCACGTCATAAAGTATTAACTAAAAGAACTAAGATTCTGGAAATGCAGCTTGTAAAAAATTCGGTAGGTTTTTTCTCAGATAACAAACTGTGTATACATTACTTACTCTAGAGCTAAATTATTCTGCTGTATGAGTTGTTCGAATGGGGGAAATTTTTATACACCTTAGCTTTCACTTAATTACTTTGCTACAATCGTAGCTGATACATTATAATATGCTCATGTGGATTGGAAACAGGATAATTTACAGAGTTTGTATTCACTCACATCATTATGGCCGTGCAGCTGGTCAAGAAAAGAAAATTATGGATGGTCCAGAGTGTGCATAGCTCTACTTCTAGCAAAGAAATTAAAAATGAACGTGTAGTTATTCAGAAGAGATAACATTTTCCTCAGTACTAGATTTAGTTTTGACTACAAATGGATCTGAATACTACTTCACATTCAACATTTACCAACATCTAGCACCTATAAAAATAATTATGACCCTTGAGAGGCACGTTTTGGGACCATCTTAATCCAGGTGCTGGATTTTTCCATACATTTTTGACATAATCAGTTCACATTGTGAATAGAAGAGATCATATCAAATGAGTAGTAAGTGCATCATACAAATTGTTTAACGAATCTGATAAAGCACCGTGGTGCATAAAGTATCCCTCTGAATTTTTACATCATTGGTGGACAACTAATGGTAGTGATTTGTAATGTTAACCTTGTATCAGCTCTTGTATCTTGTTAGCTGTCCTCATCATCAGTCGTTTATCATAATTTTAGTGTCATATATCTTAATGCTGTTTGTGTTACTTATATTTAGCTGTACATGGATGGATCAATCATTCCTTTATGTAGGATGCAATGGCTGCATTGAGCAGTGAATTAAAAGTTAGTCAGGGAACTATTGGTGAACTGAAGACATCTATCAAAGATGTAAGTTAGCATGGAAATCAAACCCTTGATATCCTTCGATTGCCGTTGTTTCTTTGTACTGTTTGGCCATTCATGTATGTGTTTCATGACGTTTTTACATATTACTTTTTTTTTTACTACACTTGATTTCGCCCTTCAGTGTGTAGCACTTACTCTTAATGCTTTGTTGATTTCTGTAGTATATGGTAACTCAATGGTAAGAAAGTATTCACCTGCTATTTACTTCAATAGAAGTAACAAAGAGTAACTTTATTAAGCTTTGAACAAATATAAGCTTCAGATAGCATTAAATTCAAATAAAGAACACTTTTCTGTTTCCAAAGGGCTGTCTAAATTGATTTGAATTCCCAAATGTATATAAATCCTGAATAATACATTTAGTGAATTAATGGCTATCATACATGGAAAGTACTTCTAGTTTAGTATTGATTTTAGCCACTCAATCGGGGGGGGGGGAAATGATGCCAAAAGGGAGCAATTAAGAATCAGCACTTTGATTTATCTGCTCATATAGGTATTGTGTGAAAACCAGATGCTCGTTGAAAAAAACATCACACTGCAGGAAAGCTCTTCTGAAGTCAGTTTGTTATTCATATGTACATATACAGTGTGTACACTGTTATAATACTGGTATACTTTTACTCCATACACTAATAGGAAGTTAAGAGTGGCCAGTCAAGTACTACTCAACAGATTATAGCTTCAGAGGTACATATAACCAAGTGTAATAACTGTTTTGCAATTCAAAGATAGCTGTGAACTACTCTAGATTGGGAAATTTCGTGTTCAAAATATTTCCTAAATAAAAATTTCAGATATTTAATTTTCATAAATACGGTACATCCGAAATAATTTTAACGGGTCATCACTTTCAAAAATTTACATTTAAAGTTTTGCAGATATTTTGAACTACGAAAATTTCCCGATCTATGGTAAATATAGCTGCACACTGCTGTACTTTAAGCATAGTGTGACTCATTATAGTATAGTACATAAGTGTGCTACACGTTTGACTGGTTCACAATTTTGTAACAATATATTGGCACCTAGGCAAAGCTCGAAAGAGAAAATGGGAAAGAAATAAATACCTGTGGCACTAGAGGGACTCAAACCGCCTACCCATGGGTTGGCAGTCAGAGTCATGGTTGAACTAGCCACCAGGCCATTTGATACCACACATTTATACACAAAAAATATGCCACCCAACGGAATATAATAATTCTGAACCAGGCCCTTATGTTGCCTCGTCCCCAGGCTCCCCTTTGACCTTTCACGAGAAGGGGAGCCTGGTATCCAAAATCACGTGCATGACGTCAACTGTTACCGAAGAGCAAATGCGTGGATGCAGCAGGTTGATAAATGACATTATACTCTTGGTTCTGCACACACAACTGTTACCATATTTTCTGAGCACTACAAGCAGCTTCAAAACTTATAAAGAAGGGTAGTTACTAGTAGTTTATTACATGTATCTATCAGTAGTATGGCAAGAAGCATTATAACATGGGTAGAGCCATTGACTACACTACAATATTATGCCCACACACAATTTTCACCGTTTTACCCTGTTCTATCCCCACGTGATCTTGGATACCAGGCTCCCCTTCTCCTTTCTGTGAGTGAAAGGTCAAAGGGGAGCGTGGGGACGAGGCTAGCCCTTATTGCTAAGTTAGTAATGAGTATAAGCACAAATACAATGTAACCGATTGTTTATTTTATTCTTTATACAGCTTTTTCACTGCATTAGTGACTTCGATTCACTAGTTCAACTGTCAAGTTCATTTCTTGAGGGTCTTAATTCTACCCCAACAAGCCACATAGGTAGCTATATTTCAATTGGAAATGCTTTTCAATCTGTGTATGTACATGTTATGTAATTTTACATTTGCAACAGTAGTGTATTTATATATCACTAACCCTTGGCACATGTGAAGCACTGGACAACTAGTAAATTTACGATGACTAAATTGCATTCTGGAAAGAAAAATAGTAGCTCTGAATATTTGTGGCTAAATAGTTCATGGAAAGCCTGTTTTGACTGTATTCGTGTCAATTACAAATTGTCCCTGCAATAATTGTATTGAGCTTTTTGTACATATATTATATGATACGCAGATTGTCCAATTTCTGTGTAACCATCAAAATAGTTGTGGTTGTGCAATCACTGTTCTAGAAAAACCCTGTAGTGCATAACCCTTCTATGATCTGTGCTGTTGTGTCAGACTGTACTGTGTGGCTGGGCTTGATATTAACAGCAAAGGACTTAATTGACCTTTCTATAACACTATAGCACCATTGTCATTCTATTTTAGCATCCATGTGTAGATCTTTCAGTGTAAATGGCTGGCTATTGAAGCTGCCTAGGCCACTAAAGAGCCATGAAATTGCAAACAATAATTGTTATGCCATTTTTGACGCATATAGACTGTAGAGGTAATTATAATTACTACATATGTCATGATCGAAATGGACCATAAATCAGAAATCCTTGTCTTCAAAATTTTTACTTGTTGAATCTTGCACCATTAGTCTCACAGAGCCAGATCCAGTATGTTCTGTTTAGTGTTTTCGTAGCTAAGCCAGGGTGCCAATCAAGCCTTGACAATGGAACAAATCAAAGTTTTGGTGTTCTTAAGCTAGCTTTTTGGATGGCCTATATACGCAATATGGTGCTTGTGATCTGCTTGATCTGTCAAGAGTGTACACTATGCTCAAAAAGACTATTATTTTACTAGACCCTCCCCCACAGAGCCTTGTAGGTGTAGGACTCTAGGGTCTAGCTGCACAGGACTTATCTTTGTTTGCTTAATTTTGGCATTACATCATTTGTAGAAAATTTCACATTTTATTCTTGCCATAATAAAATTATGTTATTACATACATACATTTGCATCGTGGATGGAAAAATTCATGATAATAATCTGTATACTACAGAATATGGAGAGATTGAACTCTCTGGGAACAGTGATCAAGAACAATTGCAACACATTCGTCAACTTCAAGCAAAAGTGGACAAATTAAGAGAAATAGTTTCAGATCAGTTTGCCACACATGTATGTACTAATTGTCAGGTGCAGTAATTGTGATATGCACCAAGGCAATATCATTATCATTGTACATGAACATTAATTTTTTAGACAAATTTTTATGAATAATTATAAATTATTATAATATGCAGTATAATTATGTATACATTATAAATTATAATATATACTGTACACATTATTCGACCCAATTTAATTGCACGCAAATTAGTAGATAGCGGAAGATTCCACTATGTAACTTCTTTATTTCACTGTAGTTACATGCATCAACCTGGATCAAAATAGCTATATACATACTGTATACAGATGCTTCACCAAGTGTAGAAGATATGCAACCAGATAATTTCACTATACATCAAATGACACAAAACAGAGATATAAAACAAAAAGATTACACCCATGATGAAGGCGAAAACGGAGAACAAGAGACATCGAATGTATCAGAGAAACACCATGATCAGAGAGAAGAAAGCAAGAAAGGTTACGAGTCTACTGATCACAGGGCAGCACACCAAGAACTCACGAGACGACTGGAGGAAATAATTAAGCAAATTTGCACAACTTTATTAATCTTAACTAAAGCTAACCACCACAAGAAATTCATGGAACACTGCCTAATAACCAGAAAGCCACCAAAAGGCCTATCCATATGGTGCCAACCATATATTTACCATTCAAATACAGATGTTGAAATTGATTGGCACAAAATCCAAGAAGTAACCACAATAAAACTCATAGCACTTCTAGTAAGGCACTATAGAAATGTAATCAAGCGACAAAAACAAATAATCAACCAAATCCAGGATGAAAAAAAAGAAATGCTACCAATCAGCACAAATAGTCAAAACTGATCACAGAATGGAACAAAATACACAGGAATGCACTGAACAAAGCAAAACCACTCAGAGAAAAACTAGAACGAAACAGACTCAAGAAACTCAAACTCTTATATTCATTTTAATTTTGTTTGTGAAAATGATATAAAATTATTGATAAAAAAATGTTTATTGTAATTGATGACAAACTGTTAAAGAAGCAAGAATAGAAACAAACACACGCAGCTCCCTCTCATGCTCAACCAACTAACCGCTAAAGCACTCAGGAAAAGCAATCTATACCGATACTATGGAGGCTGAATATCGGCACAGGCGCATGTAGTTCCCACCCATCCTGACTGTATCACTTAAAATATGGCCACATTACAATTATAATCAAAAACCAACTATAAGTTAAACCTACAACTATGCATAATATAGATTATGACTAGTCTTATGCCCAGACCCCTGTTTCCCTCACACACTAGAAAAAAGGATCTAGTGAAACAATAAGGAAATGGAATTCATGTTCAAATTGGTTTGCAGGCTATAATGTGATGTGCATAAGCCAATCAGATTAGATCAGATTTTCACCAGACTCTCTTTTCTAGGGGGAAGGGAGGGTCTCAACATGAGACTAAGATATGACCATAATTATGCCAGATTTATGACATTGTACAAATCATCTAACTACGTATGGGATTAAAATTTATGTTAATGTTCAGTTATGTGGCTATTTCCATTGTAGGTCATCTTTTTGCAAAGTATTTTGTAAGGTCTTCATCTTCTTGAGAAAGTCAAGGCTAGTTTCTTGTTCATTGGCTCTAAATCCTGGTTTTGCACCACTCTTACCTGTTGCAGTTACCATTTGACATTTGTGTTGATCATGAGTTTTCTTTGCAGCTCGTATTTGCTTCTTCACAGTACGTATTTGTCCAGCTTTGATCTCCAAGTGCCCTACAACTTGTTCAAGTC
This sequence comes from Tethya wilhelma, assembly GCA_964030475.1. Classification (NCBI taxonomy): domain Eukaryota; kingdom Metazoa; phylum Porifera; class Demospongiae; order Tethyida; family Tethyidae; genus Tethya; species Tethya wilhelma. Next base: position 1,989,053 of record CAXIPT010000008.1, on the reverse strand, counting down.
GAGCTTCAAGGCCAGATGTGGACACAGAGGAGTGTAGTGAAGTTTTATGTTCTTCTATCTCTCGTGCTAGAGACTGGTGTTCACTGTATTATCATAACATGCAAAAGAAGAAAATAAATGTTAGTAAGCCTCAAGTGTGTCACATCTAATGCACAATAAAACTTATTACTAGCATGCATATAATACCAGGCTCTCTCCCTGGATATGAGGCTATGGCATGTACATTTCTTACAATGTTAACTGGCCAAACTCTTCTTCAAGCCCATTGAGTAATTTTTCTAGTTCAATTGAAGATTTCAAGGGTTTCCCTCTACTGCTGGCTCTGACTTTGGAAGAGTGCTTTGCATTACAGGCTGCTGCAGCACCACAAAGCAAAGGGCTGTGACTTTTCATCAGTGATAGAACACATTGGTAGTTGGCATTGACAGAGTGTGATGGTGTTGTACTCTGAGAAAATTAGGTGACAAAATCAATAGTTACATCATGAAGCATCATGTACAAGTATATACTGAATTGTATTGTTGGCAGGCGTTCATGGTGTATACTGTTCTTGGTGTACACCGCGAATTGTATTTCAGTATAGCCTCATCACCAGCCCCTCTCTTCTCAAATAATGAAATGACACACCTGGATGTGCCTTCATGATGTACTCTACAATAACTATAGGCGTCCGTGATGTGCATACTGGATAGTAACTATAGTAACAGTAACAATACTGGACAGTATTCTTATAGTGGATACCGTAAATCGTGAAAATTTCGTAGTCGCTAAACATTCGTAGTCACTGCAGACTGCAAAAATTAAACGCACGAAAAAATACAAAATAGTGGGAGGGGTTGCGTTAATGCGGCGATGCTACGGAAATTATTCAATACAAAAATTTAACACACGAAAAATTTTTAACAAGAAAATTTTGCAATTTACGGTATATTTACTCTGAACACGCAATACACCATAAACAAGTCCAGTACACCATATGAATATCCGGCCTACATATGATAATTCATTCCTGCCAATATTTTGTGCTATAAGGTAGTACACCATACACACTCGAGTACACTATATGGACACTGAACACCCAGTACACCATGCTTGAAGACATTTACTCAGTACAATATATAACTACTGCTGAATCATTGCACTTTGTGACTGCTTACATAATGTACCAGCCTAATAAATAAATATATAATACCGTATAGCGGGAAATTTTCGTATGGTGCAAATTTTTGTATTTTTCGTATGCTATTCGAATATACGAAAATTAAAACTGCGAAAATTTAACTTCCGCACTATGCGTATACGAGCGCGCGCCGCGTATATGAAATTTAAAACTACGAAAAATTTTTCTGGTGCATTTTTAACGATTTATACGAAATTTTGAACTACGAATATTTCCCGCTATACGGTATATACATAGCACACAGAGTGTGTACAGTGTGCTATATACATTAATTATACAATAGAAACAACCATTAAAATAATTATAAGTGCACCAGAAACTTGAATACACATTGAAGACTTACAGTTCCTACTACAAAAGGAACATCTTTCATATCCATACGATAATGAACTCCAGGAACAGGTTTGCAACTACAAAGTGAACTAAGTCCTGCCTGTATTGCTCCACAAGTACAGTTGTGAGTAGGTGGTACCTGAACAGTCAAAATGAATAAAAAATAACCACAAGTACTGTAGTATATGCAGCAATATGTATTAAAACCAAGACAGCATTATACAGCTTGTCTTTATTTCTACAAAGCCTTACCATGTACACTACAGAATTGAAAAAGTTTCATAATAACAAGTGAATAAGGGACAATGACACTTTCAGAAAGATTGACACTCAATCGTGACATGACATTGCTTTGGTGATGTCTTTACTACTATAATAAAGATAATTATGGTCCATCCGTATAATTAACAAACCAGAGATTAATAATATTATCTCTTTTGCTACTAGTACTTACATGTAAGTCATGCATAATACACAACTAGTAATGTATGATTATCATCACGACATAATTCTGTACTGTTTAATTTTATACCTTCTTCTTTCTTTTAGACTTTCTCTGTGGCTTGTACGTAGACCCTTTTAGAATTGCTCTATTCAAATCTGCAGCAGTCTGTAGCTGATATACAATGTCATGTAGATGTGTGGTGTATCTGAACAGTGAACACCAATTGTACGACTTGGATTGTACTTGTACCTTGGCAGTTTTATCAAGGATTTGTTTCCGCACATGTTGCTCCTCAAGAAGCTGCGTCTGAATGTCTTTTAACTTTTGCTGTTTCATGCAGAGAATTAATGTGTATGATACTCATACATATTTAGTGGGATGCCACTAACAGAACTAAGAATTTGTGTACCTCAGTACGTGCATGTTCAGAAAATAGCCTTGTTTGATCATCCTCTAGCTGTTTCATCTTCAAAGTAGATGTCTGGCCATCGTCATCAGCCTTGGGGAGAAATAATAGCTTACTTGCCAAATACACAACTTTATAGAAACATGCATACTAGAAATGACCAGTGCTCAAACTAAAATGCTCACACTAGTAGCATCTAAAGTGTATGAACTGGGGTAGGATTCATTTGTAGCTTTGCTTATTCCATTCCATTGTACTTAAATACTCTTTGTATCTTTAAACTTATAACTGGCATCTAAGCTACACATAACATTGGACCCTAGTCATCAAATAATACTACTACTAAGCTTGTGGTGATCAAACTTAGGAATATTCACAGTGCATGTCTGTATGTTACACTTTCTCAGACATCCTGTACACTGACCACGCATATTATATACACTACCTGATGCCATGATACTTCTGCTTGATGGTGCTTAGAGGATGGTCGTTTGTAACCACTTGTTTCAGTTTGTACCAGTCTATCATGAATATGTTCTAGTTGCTTGGCTTGGAGATTAAACCGTGTATCAATTGATTCAAGCCGTGTCCTTAAATCTACTAGTAAGAAACATATCATTATCACCAACATTCTTCTAGTGACTAAAGTTTGCACCTGTACTTTCTTGATCTTGAATTTGAGGATGGCTTGAAGTAGATTTGGCAAGCGGCATATCCTCTGCACTTTTTGTGAGAAATTTTAGTCTATCAGCTGCATGAGCCCTATCTGACTCCAGTTGTTTAATCTTTTGTTGCAGTGCTTTCAATGCACTGATCATGGCTACAGGTGCATGCATACATATTGTTTATACAAGTACAATACATGTGGGCATTAATCTGTATGGAACAGTTAGCATGAAACAAATTGTAGGAGTTGTGCTGAGTGTCCCCAAGTTGTATAATTAATATTACACAATCATTGGTGTCTGTATTACACCATAACCTTCTTTTGGAGGACAAAGGCAAGACTGAAATCTTGGGAGATATGAAGGTATTCAGAACTACCCCCAATTAACTAGTTAATCATTGCCAAGTTTGGCTACCAAAATTATAAAGTTGTGATCCTGAGACTGGCTAATGATTCCAGGAATAGTCAATTGACTTAGCTGGGGTCAAGCAAGGAGCATGCAGAGTCTGACCATAGATAATTATCTATGGTCTGACCTAGTCTGGGCACCAGAAACCTCCCTTTCTTGCCCGCCCCCCCCAAAACCCAGCAAGAAAGGGTCTGGTGTCCAGACTAGGTCTGACCATAGCTATAATATCCATTGTCTGATATTGATAATTGCAGAGGTAGTCGTGGGAACTAGTCTAGGTATTAGATGTCCTATACCAACAATGAGGCGACCACGCTCTGCACACTGTCATAGCTTACCATCACTATCACTCTCAGGTGGTCCTGTTTGAGGAAATTCAGTAGGATGTGCCACGAAAATATCATTTAGGTGAGAATACTGCTCTGTAAGGTGGTTTGGAACACAAGTTATGCTTGAAATGCTAGAAACTGTGTCTTCCTCCATGTCAACCTCAGTCACCGACTTAGATCTTGTTATTAGATCCACCTCAAAATGCTCCAAAAATTCAAATTAATGCGCATGTGCATAGTGCACGTGATCTTGATTGGCACACGTGCGCGCCAAAATCAGCTCTAGAAGAAGCTCCTCATAAAGTTTGTTGTTCTGTTGAACATTTCTCAAGGCCAAAAACAGCAAGTTTTATGACATCACATTGGATGGAATTACCCGTGGCAGTAGTGCTATGACTATGATGGCTTTTCTTGGGCTCAGAGTGCGTGCAAAACGGCCAAATCTATTTTCATACAGGTCTGTACCAAGGTTATTATAAATAATTTTATAATAGTACTAGTTCAGTGTATATTTATGACAAAGTTATGCTTGCCTCTTTCTCTAATCATAACAAATTGTACCTGTGTAGTGTATAATTTATGACGAGCGGTTATATGCGCTGCAGTTTGGGCATGTGAAACAGCCATGTGTTCTGCTTAGTATTATATACTAGCAAGTGCTGTTTGATGTTCTTCGGAAAATACATTGAAATGGTGGTGAAATAGCCTCTTACTAAGGTTGATCATATCTACTACTTCTGGTGGTGAGCTAATTACATGACTACAATGAAGGAAGAGTGGCCTAATTAATAGATACTGCAATAATCAGGAGCTTCACAAATTTCAAGCATTCTAGTTCTTTGCAGCACTGCAAATCCTCATACACTGGAAAGCATTAATAAGCCCTTAAATGTCAAGTGTAAAGTAAAGTATAGGTTTGGCCAACCAACTTTTCTATCTGCATTTACATCCAATTCTTTTCTTTTTTTTTTTAAGTTTTTTTACCAAGAATTCTTGCACCATTTTGTACAAAGGATACATGAATAGCCATGGGCTAATTCGAGCATGAACCCTATCGTACATACAGTATGTTCAGAGTTCATGTTTAGATCTAGTTGTAGTGGCTAATAACTTACCTCTAATATTCTAATATTCGGCAACAGTTGTCACGCGTATATACTTTTATATGCAATTGAGCGTGCACGGCACTTACATGCAAAATAATCTTTATAAATTCGGCAATGCTCAAACTTATTTAAATTTTTTTGTACCAATGAAGTTCTAGAAGATCTATGGTAACTTAGCACTCTCACAAGTGACTTCTATAACAAGTAATGTATTGGAATAACCCCAGACCCTTCCTATTTGTATAGACTACTGGTATCATTCTTATCCATTGCATATACATCAATAGGCTTCAAGTTCAATCTCTACATTTGTCTTCTAGTAAGTATAACCGTGCTACAGCAGTTGAAGAGACAAGTAAGTGTACTATTTTGTATACTGTATAGCGGGAAAGTTTTGCGGATGAGCTCTGCGAGCCTACACCTATACACATTATGTAAAATTTCACAGATAAAGACTTTGACCGATGGAGCATGATCCATGAAAACTGTGAAAGTTAAACCCGCGAAACTTTTCTGTGATACAATATATGCCTCCGAGTACATTAACAGTGACAAAAGTGAGTCATTGGCAAGGTGCAAGTGTCAGCCTTAAGTTTGTACTGGTGATAATACTGACTACTGATCATTTGTCATGTATAGGCATAGTCATTAGCAACTAGTTGCTAGAAAAAGAAAAAAAATTCTTAGATTATGTATAACTTGGTTGGCAACAAAAGTTGTGCCAGCAAAAATCACTAGTGAGTCATATAATAATGCTCAAAATATTACGGGTTACGGTAGTCATTTTGTGTGCGTGTCTGTCTGTCTGTCTATCTACTTTTCTTATAATCATGCTGTTTTGGCATAATATAAGCAAGTTTAAATTAATGAATCTGAGGCATGACAGCTGATCTGATGGACTAAGTTTTGTCAGTCACTGAGTCATGTCATGTGAACTTGCCAACTTAGTAGTACAGTGCTGGTACTCAGACTATATCTTTGCAGTTAACATGTAGTCAACCCTTGGCGTACGCATGGGAACCTAGGGTTACAGTAGTCAGTATGTCTGTCTGTCTGTCTGTGGACTTTTTTTGTTCAATCTGTATCTAGATTGTAGGGTTTTTTGTGTAGTCTCAGGCATCCAGAGTTGTTCAGTGTCCTCTGCTGGCCCACTGGTTACCGTGGTAGATCAGTGTCATGTGTGAGCATGCATTGTATTGCTAGGGCACCAATTCAAGGGTTAAGCACCGTTGGTGCTCATTCATTCATTTTTAGTGACCAAATATTTTCTATGTAGCAGTGGCGGATTCAGGGGGGGTTCACAGGGTTCCACGGAACCCCCCTTTCAGCTGAGACCTCGCATTACAATTAACTGGAAAAATCCTAGCTGGAACCTTCCTTTCAACTTAGAATACCAAAAGGAACTCAAAATCTCACTAAATATTAGTCTTTTGTGAAAATATAGAGCTTCTGTCTCCTTCTTGCTGGTTTTTCTTCCATTCAGGCTTTTTCTGGCGAAATTTTAGCTGCATGCACACGCGCCAAAGGAGCGGGGCTGTAAGACCGGAAGTGGGCGTGGCTATATGCAAAATTTTTTCCCCGCGGGACCAGAACCTCCCTATTCAATTCCTAGATCCGCCACTGTGTAGCATCAGGAGGCTGTCAGTTTGGGCATCCACAGTCCTCTCAGTGCTTGTCCCACTATTCATTGTACTAGTAGAATCGTATAGATTGTCATGTGTAACAATGTATTGTGTTGCTTAGGTGCCAAGGGATAAGCACCTTGGTGCTTTTTAAATATTGTGGTAGCCTATTGTTTGTGAGCTTAATTACTATGGAACAACAGCCAAAGTGAAGATCCAATATTCTATGGTGCATGTGTGCACTGTAGGAATGCCTGTGCACCATGTACACATTTCATGTGACGTTGTTGGTATATAAGTTTTGAACTGATAGAAATATACTATTTGGTAGTAACATTCCCTAAACTTTGACCTCAATTAATAGAATTCATGGAAGTGTGTATAATGACTGATTTTTACTTGATCCGTTCACATATGTTAGTATATACACATGACGACCTTTGCCGAAAATTAGAGGTAAATTCAATAAATCTGGTGAAGGGTGCCGAATAATAAGAGGTAACGAATTTTTAGAAGATCTACGGTATTTCGCAATTTTTTGTGTGTTTAATTTTCGTAGTCTGGCAGCGACTACGAAATTTTCACGATTTACGGTATAAGCAGGTTTTCGATGAACCTTATGCATGACAGAGTTAGTGATCATAGAGGCTTTTTAGAGTCTGTAACTTCAATGCCAGCTAGTACAATGCTGGTACTCTGACTATATCTTTGCAGTTATAATGCAGATAAGCAGATCATTGTTAGTGACCAAATAGATTGTAGAGTTTTTTGTGTAGCCTCAGGTATCCAGAGTTGTTCAGTGTCCTCTGCTGGCCCACTGGTACCGTTGTAGATCAGTGTCATGTGTGAGCATGCATTGTATTGCTAGGGCACCAAGGGTTAAGCACCATTGGTGCTCATTCATTCATTTTTAGTGACCAAATATTTTCTATGTAGCATCAGGAGGCTGCCAGTTTGGGCATCCACGGTCCTCTCAGTGCTTGACCCACTGTTCATCGTACTAGCTGTAGCTAGATTGTCATGTGTGACAATGTATTGTATTGCTTATGTGCCAAGGCTTAAGCACCTTGGTGCTTTTTAAGTATTATGGTAGCCTATTGTTTGTGAGGTTACTGCATGTGTATACTGTAGGAATGCCTGTGCACCATGTACACATTTCATGTGACCTTTTAGAGGCATATTGAAATTATTGCCTATTTCTTCTCTTTTATGTTAAATAATATGTATGTGTATATTATATATGTAAGAACATGCCTACTAGAGCGTTATCAGACGTGTCAGTATGCATGTTCTAAAATGCTTGTATCCCAGCGTTTAGACTTATCGCTAGTTTCTTTCCACTTTTGAGTGCAGGCTTGACTTGAGCAAGAATTTAGTCAACTTCGGCAGTTTATGTGCTAAATTCACACTTGAAACAGAGAACAAATATTATCTACAAGGGAAAGCAACACTAACATTGTCTTCTTGAAGTCTTTTGATGTTTCTCTGAAGCATTGGAGTATCTTTTTAGTGTCTTGAACAGCTCCTAGGGTGATATGAAGGGGAAAACCGGGGGCTATGTGACCATATTGCTTTCGGTTTTCCCCTTTTACATATATTGCCCGCGATTTTCCCATTGCTCATGTTTCTTCACTATATACACCACGAAATATGTGTTAATACTATGGCTTCCCAGGATATTAGTATAATTATATTTACCTTTTTGTAGCACTCATTTACTTTGCTTTACTGTTGTGTTTTTGTTTGCAGGTAAACTGAAAGTAAATGATAAACTTCATGGCTACACGGTCAATTCAGTCAATGCAATTCCAGACTTTAACCTAACTGCAGTATGTTTGACTCATGACATTACAGGAGCCCAGCACTTGCATCTTGCAAGGAAGGACAGTAACAACACTTTTAGGTTAGATAATTATTATTCTTATGAACAAATTGAAGTGCACCTTGCTTGTTTCTAAGAATGGCTTGTATTGAAGTAATTCATGTTACAACTGAGCCTACATGATGTCCTGTTATTCAACTTTCATATTCAGTGTCTATTCAGGCACAGTGTGACTATAATTATTATGCTCACATTGTCCACAGGGTTATTATGGTGCTCAATACTCTAGTATTTGTGCTATATAGCTCCCCTCAATGTTAAAGGTGCTAAACTATAGATTTAAGTGGGATAGTAGGTACACTAACACACCTTACCGCAGGTTGATGAATAAACCACTCCAGATTTAGAGACCAAACATTGTAGTATGGCTTCTCATCAACACTAATAATTGTCCCTGTTTTGTATGGAGGTTTAGTTCAACTCATTTTTAGCTGTAGTGTGTTTTCCAAACTTTTAATTTTGCCCTTGTTTTGCTTTTTCATAGTGTAGGGTTTCCTACTACACCAATGGACAGTACAGGAGTGGCACACATATTAGAACATACTACTTTATGTGGATCAAAGAAGTATCCTGTGAGGGACCCTTTCTTTAAGATGCTTACACGGTCATTGTCAACATTCATGAATGCATTTACTGGTATGATAGTCAATATGTTGTAGCTATATTGTGATATTAATTTATGATACCTACATGAACTACTTGTACCAAAGACTATATTATTGTGCATAATATATGTAATAGTTATAGTCCGTTCGAGCAAAATTATGGCAGTAAACCTGCTAGTCCGAGGGCGTAGCCCGAGGACGTAGGCCGGTTTACGTTGCCATAATTTTGCTCGAACGGACTATAATTTTTATAGATCCCATCACTGATTGGTCTACAAGCGGCGCGCGCTGCTGAATTGCCTTAGAAACAGCTGGCTGATGTTTTCTATTGTTTTCATTTTTTAGAAAGAACAAAATAAAAATACTACCTGCTTTCTATCCGTCATTTCAGCAATGCCATAGTCCACCATGACCCGACCAGGATACTTAAAGAGGTAGCGGGCTCCTCCCTTGTCCAGAAAAAGCGCTCGAGCTATACGAGCACGAGCAAACTTCAACGTATCCAGAAAACTAAACTCTACTTGTTTCAGAATAACTGTGGCTTAGTTTCAAAAGCCAACGCTAAGCCAAAAACAGTTGACAGTAAACTCTCTTTCAGAAGTAGCGCGTGGCACTACTTCGTTTTTGTAATAGTTCAAGGTTCAAGTTTGCAAACCCAACCCACTCGTTATTGCTCAATGCTCTACAGCATTCCAATGGAACATTGTGCATAAATTTTTATCCATGCATTGTGTCATAAAAGGTTTGTTGGCTTGATAGCTTGTTACAAATCCATGTTGGAAAAAAAAATATCTTCCTTGGAAACAATTTTCAAACTAGCTACTACACAGAAATCATTTGTATATGCAAATTAGTACCCTGAGGGTTGGAATTATGGCCATAACCACCCTGCTATTTTGCCAGAGGGTTGGAATTATGAGCCATAACCACCACTTCCATATGGGAGAAAATGTATTAGATGGGATTTATAGTAATTCAATATGCTGTACATCAATGAGTCCAAAATATTAATTGTCCGACACATTTGCTTCGATGCGTAAACTGAGTTCTTCCTAAATCCGGTATAAATACACACATTAGCCTAAATCACAATGTAACTGGAGAAATCTTCTATGATCACTAGCTAAAAAAATGTCATTCAGTTGCAGCTGATTCACTGGCTTATATATTTGTTAAGCCTTGGCACATACAGAAAATCATGGTAGTCGTATGTGTGTTTAAAGTATATGTTTCAAATATATATTTAATAGATATGTCCGAAAGATATGTTTGAAAGATACGTTGTCTTTCTGTCTTGTGGAAATAAAGTTTTTGCTGTCCAAAATGCTGCGTGCTTCTTTGAGCACTTAGCTTCAAGACCATACCTACTGTTCTAGTTTGCATTATCATAAATTCGTGCTGATTCAATGATCCTCACTACATGCTGCTGCTCAATGCTTCTACTGTTGCTGTTGGTCAGTGGTGCTTGGCAAGCTAGACAGGAGTTGGCCTGCTTTCTATGTAAGTATATAGACATGTATTGATTTTTCAGTGTGGCCAGCTATTCAGTTCAGCATGGCCACTGACTTACAGACTCAGGTGCAGGTGGTAGCCTGGCTAGATTTTGTTGGCTCTATCAAGAACCTATCCTACATGTAAGAGACTTATTTTTGAGGCAGGAGCTTTGATATAGTCGACAACAGCTGCATAGCATAGCTCATAGTTTGTGATTTGTGCTGCTTAATCACAGAAGTTGTGTGGCTTTTCTTGGCCTGAGTGGATTAGATACACTCCAGCTGACATACTGAGCTATGATACACTCTCAAAACATGGATATTTTACACTGCATTATAATATTATTATAGCCTGTGAGTGCACTAACCAGTTGAGTGTACTGAGGCTTGTGCACCATCGATTCCTTCATTTGTTTTGTTTTTCTTACTCTAACTATTCTACTGGTAATTTTTGCATGCTCATCTTTCCACCTACAGCAAGTGATTGGACTATGTATCCATTCTCTACACAGAATGAAAAAGACTACAGGAACTTGCTTTCAGTCTACTTGGATTGTGTGTTTTTTCCACAGCTAAAAGAACTGGATTTTAAGTACATACAGCTATATTAGGTTGTATTATCTTAGTTAGCATTGTTCTTTGTTCTCAGACAAGAGGGTTGGCGTTTGGAGCATGAAGATCCTAGGGATTGCAATTCACCAATAGTCTTTAAAGGAGTTGTATACAATGAGATGAAAGGCTGCTTTGTAAGGATATTTTTTTAGCATGTCTTGCATGTGTGTATTGGCTTATTTAGTGGTTAGTGTTTATTCTTGTTAGGCAAACAGTGAAATGTTGTTTGCACAAGCCCTTCAGAACAACCTTTATCCCAGTCATACGTATTCTCATGTCAGTGGAGGAAAACCAATCAATATTGTAGATCTTACGGTATGAGAATGATGCAATTAAGTAAGTGCTTGTTCGTGTATTATAATGATTTGACAATGTTTGATGTAGTGGGAAAGTTTAAAAGATTTTCATGCCAATCACTATCATCCCAGCAATGGACGATTCTTCACTTATGGTGATATTCCCCTTGCTTATCACCTAGAGTACATAAGTAATAATGTACTTAAAAGTTTTGAAAGAGTACCATTGACCTGTAGAGTGCCCCAAGAACAACGTTGGAGTCATCCAGTACGTGGAATCCTCTAACTTATTGTCGTGTATTTATTATTATTGTTATTATTGGAAACTTGCACATTACTATAGAGAGATGGTGTCATCAGCTGTCCACCTGATCCAATGGCAGCCGATCCATCCAAACAGACTACTGTAGCCATTTCCTTCTTACTATCATCGTAAGTTAGTGATCAAGTGATTTCAATTAAGCATGTAATAAATTTGTTTAGACTTGAGCATGAGTATTTAGCTAGATATAATCATAATCATCAAATTTACATGACTTTTGTACTGTATTCTGAGTTATAAATATTTTCTGTGATTTTCATAACCTCTGTATTTAATATTTGTTACTTTTCAGCATTACTGATCCTTATGAGTCTCTTGTTTTGTCTATTCTGAGCCAACTTCTTGTTGATGGTCCTGCTTCACCATTTTATCAAGCTTTAATTGATTCCAACATTGGTTCTGATTACTCACCCATGACTGGGTATGTGGTGATTGTTCGTTTGTTTATTGTAGTATTCCAACTTGAGAACAGTTTCTCTAAGCAGTTATAGAAATTTGATTTCTACCATAAGTATTTTCTCTACCAAACTTGATTCATTTTACAGTAACATATACATTGATTTAAAAATTCTAGGTCAAGAAAACAGCTTTCCACATTTATTTATCGAAACTGTTGAATTGTGCATGTGTTTGCCAGACTTTTCTCTTTGTGGACTGTTGAATCGGTGAAAGAGAGCACAAACAATATTGGCAAACTTTAGTTTGGCAAATGAAACATAGAAAGTGCATTACATCATCGGCAAAATTACCTTAACTACATGCATATTATAGTAATGAAGTGATTACCCTACACAAGCACATAGGCACATGTTTTGTTGACTTACTTTGGATCATTGGAGCCTTTTCTCTTTGTTTGTTTGTAGATATGATGGAAGCACAAAAGAAGCTTCTTTTTCTATTGGTTTGCAAGGAATATCTGAAGGAGATGTCTCCAGAGTGACAGAAATCATTTGGGACACGTTGGATAAAGTTGCAAAGTAACTTGTTTGTATTTTGTTTTCTTCGATCTCACTTCTATTACATAATTCACACAATGTTCCCAGTACATTAATACTGGGTACACAGGAATGGCACAGATGCCTATTAGTGTAGTATTCACGCGAACAACTCTGCAAAAACTGCGCACTAGGCTTCTTAGCTACTATTTAGCTCATTTTCTTTCTAATGAGCCCAAAAACATGGCCATAAACCATTGCTAAAGTAACAAACTAAGATTTGCCAAATCTCCAATTTTCCCTCTTCTTACTCTTAATTCTTCAACTCTACTTTCTCAGAGACTGCTTACGTATAGAAGCTGATTCTTGAATAAAAGAACTTGGTTTCTTTGTCTTTAGTTGCTTTTACTGTCAGTTTTTGTGTCTCTCATTGAGTCACTAGATACGAAATGAAAGGTATCTTCTCCGTATGGCAGCCATTAATTTCTATACTCATGCATAATTCATAAGCTACTTGGGGAATTGTGTGCATTATTTGATTACACATTGCCTGAAACTATTTCTAATACCTGTTTGATGCTGAACTCTCACAGTCTTCTTTAATATTTAGGAGGTGAATACTTACATTTATAGTATTATAGTTGTCATAAGTAGAGACTTGTGTAAAACTTGAGTTAGATACAAGTTTAGCCTCCAAGTGATTGAGATCTCTGTGAGTGTGCTTCACTGTTCACTTCAGTAAGCAGGCTAGACAAATTATAGCGTACACACAAAAATTAAATTTGATTTGTTGGATGTTGTTGAAAAGACATTGGAATATACATGTATGTAATGAGGCACAGGAATGGCCAAATCGTAAAAAAAATATGAAATGGCTGTTATAGTGTGTCCATCATTCTTTCTGTGGGTAACATGAGGGACTTGACATGGAAAAGAGTATTACATGCACCCTACAGAAGGTTTCTGTACACAATCGAACAGCCATTCCTTTTTTGGCCTCTCCTGTTTCTCATTGCATTTCCAATGTTTTTATTTTTGTTTTAGTTTTATTTTGTAATGATCTGCTACACATTGTCTTGTAAGTATATAATGCAAAATGAGTAAGGCTTTTAGATTTGAGACAATTGGGTCCTGGTCATAGGAAGTGACCAAATCTCACTAGTAAAAATCGAGTTTAGTATGCAATAATTATATTATAAGTATGGTAGTACAGACAGTAGGAATAGGTAAACTTCTCTGGTCGTGTATGTACAATATACAAAATCTTCATGCTTTAATGCAACCGTATGCATGGCTGTAGATATGAGGTTGCTAATGATGCAAGCACCAATAATAAAAATATTTATTGATTGTTGCTCAATTAAAGAATCTATAACTATTATTAGCTCCTACATTTCGTTTTCCAAAGATTACTCAAAGATTGACTTATACAAAAATGTATATTAAGGAAAAAATTGAAGTGTGTATTTACATACTAAATAGAACAATGCTACCAAGAGTACCTGAGAGAGAAGAGTATTGAACAGCGTATGCTTGTGTAGAAACACTGCGTACAAAGTAACATAAATGCACATGAGTAAACCTACGTAAATGGGGCGTGGCTGTGCACATTACATCATCAAGAGCATTGAAAAGCACGTAATTAAACTAAGCTGCTTGTAGATTACTGCATGGTCAAGTACAGAATAGTTTATTTATGGAGGACCTAACAAACCTGAGCGAAAAAAGCAACAGCCAGCTTTAAGAAGGTGAGAAAAGGACCAAAATTATATGTAAGTACGTGGCCACATCCCATGTACGATATTAGGGTAGAGATTACTAGCAGATTACGGATAGATATATATTGTTTAGTTTATGTCATGTTACTTAGTACACAGTGTTTCTACACGAGTATGCACTGTTTGATACTTTTCTCCCTCTTATGTACTCTTGATGCTACTGTACACATTATTTTTGTCAGCATAATTAGTTAGCAAATTATTAGCAATAATTTTTGCAGTGAAGGATTTCCGAGTGAAAGGATAAAAGCAGTCTTGCATCAGTATGAACTTGGATTAAAGCATCAGAGAAGCAACTTTGGCCTAGCAATAATTTCTGTAAGCCATAGTTATGTTCTTACCAATGTACGTAGATATGAAATTTGTCCATCTATGCATAAAATTAAGTCTTTGATGTCTGCTTGGATACACGATGGTGACCCTGTCAGTTTGATGCAAGTCAACGAAAATGTTGAGAAATTTAAGGTGCAATAAAACAACTGCATACCCTCGTTTATTGCCCAAGTGGAAATAATGTGCTCTGCTTTAACTAATATATATATATATATTATTGTATAGAAGGAACTTGAATCAGAAAGTGGTTTCTTACAGCAGAAAGTCAGGCAGTATTTCTTGGATAACCAGCATAATCTTACACTGAGAATGTCTCCCGATGTAAGACCATTGTATTAATTGTAATTGTAATTGTAATAGAACACGCCAACAGAAGGCGCAAAAAGACAAACAAACATTCACAAACACAAAACAAAAACATTAATTAAGAGCACAAAGAGGAGAGGAAACACAACTGAACTAAGTATCTTCAAAAATATGCTTCCGAGTCCGAGACCGAGTACAATGAGCAACTGGCAACCACACCTTGCGATCCTTCAAAGCCAAATCAACCCCAGGAGCATCACCATCCATTCGAAACTCAACTAGCGAGCATTCATTCATATTCAAAACAGTATCATCACTAGTAACAGAAGTTGGAGATTTAGCAGCACTTTCACAAAACTTAACTGGAGACCAGCAGACATCACCGGTACCGGGAGAATGGTGGACGCAGAGACCAGGTGTTTCATTGTGTTCGAAGTAAAACACTTCATCATCAGGGTGGACAACAACATCATCAAGAGACACAACTTTAGCTGGAAAACCATCAATCACAAGGTCCGAATCACACAAGGGCTCAGGAACTGAAGGAGTTTCACCAACAACATCAGAGATGGCTCGGGGAGACTCAACAACAGTCTGAGTCTCATGATCAGTTGCTTCATGGTGGGCAGCAGATGGAACATCACCATGACATGGATCAGTAGAAGGAACAACAGATGGACCAGCTGGAGCACTAACCACAGTACTCTTGTTTTTCCTGCCTCTTCTCCTACTCCTCTTCTTCTTTGGCTTGGCCTTGGTAGAGTCAGCTGATACCACATGTGCAGAGACTTGGGTAGGCCAGAAAAAACTGACTGAAAATCCAGAAAGGGACTTCTTGACATCCCAGCATGCATTCCCTAGGTCAAGACCTGCTTTTTGCATTGAGTAAGCAGCAGGGAGGGGAAATCCAACGCTAACCAAACGAGAATATTCCCCATCAACAACCACAACTGAGCAGCTGATGGAATGGCTGTTATAGTGTGTCCATCATTCTTTCTGTGGGTAACATGAGGGACTTGACATGGAAAAGAGTATTAAATGCACCCTACAGAAGGTTTCTGTACACAATCTAACAGCCATTCCTTTTTTGGCCTCTCCTGTTTCTCATTGCATTTCCAATGTTTTTATTTTTGTTTTAGTTTTATTTTGTAATGATCTGCTACACATTGTCGTGTAAGTATATAATGCAAAATGGGTAAGGCTTTTAGATTTGAGACAATTGGGTCCTGGTCATAGGAAGTGACCAAATCTCACTAGTAAAAATCGAGTTTAGTATGCGTATTATAAGTATGGTAGTACAGACAGTAGGAATAGGTAAACTTCTCTGGTCGTGTATGTACAATATACAAAATCTTCATGCTTTAATGCAACCGTATACATGGCTGTAGTTATGAGGTTGCTAATGATGCAAGCACCAATAATAAAAATATTTATTGATTGTTGCTCAATTAAAGAATCTATAACTATTATTAGCTCCTACATTTCGTTTTCCAAAGATTACTCAAAGATTGACTTATACAAAAATGCATATTAAGGAAAAAATTGAAGTGTGTATTTACATACTAAATAGAACAATGCTACCAAGAGTACCTGAGAGAGAAGGCAGCGTATGCTTGTGTAGAAACACTGTGTACAAAGTAACATAAATGCACATGAGTAAACCTACGTAAATGGGGCGTGGCTGTGCACATTACATCATCAAGAGCATTGAAAAACACGTAAATAAACTAAGCTGCTCGTAGATTACTTGTCAAGTACAGAATAGTTTATTTATGGAGGACCTAACAAACCTGAGCGAAAAAAACAACAGCCAGCTTTAAGAAGGTGAGAAAAGGACCAAAATTATACATAAGTACGTGGCCACATCCCATGTACGATATTAGGGTAGAGACTACTAGCAGATTACGGATAGATATATATTGTTTAGTTTATGTCATGTTACTTAGTACACAGTATTTCTACACAAGTATGCACTGTTATGCACTGTACACATTATTTTTGTCAGCATAAGTTAATTATTAGCAAATTGTTAGCAATAATTTTTGCAGTGAAGGATTTCCGAGTGAAAGGATAAAAGCAGTCTTGCATCAGTATGAACTTGGATTAAAGCATCAGAGAAGCAACTTTGGCCTAGCAATAATTTCTGTAAGCCATAGTTATGTTCTTACCAATGTAGATATAAAAAATGAATTTGATTTGTCCATCTATGCATAAAATTAAGTCTTTGATGTCTGCTTGGATACACGATGGTGACCCTGTCAGTTTGATGCAAGTCAACGAAAATGTTGAGAAATTTAAGGTGCAATAAAACAACTGCATACCCTCATTTATTGCCCAAGTGGAAATAATGTACTCTGCTTTAACTAATATATATATATATATATATATTATGTAATTATTGTATAGAAGGAACTTGAATCAGAAAGTGGTTTCTTACAGCAGAAAGTCAGGCAGTATTTCTTGGATAACCAGCATAATCTTACACTGAGAATGTCTCCCGATGTAAGACCATTGTATTAATAATAATAGTCTTGAATTGAACATGTGCCACTGTATCAATTTTTTTTTTAATTTTTTTTTATTTTAGAATGATTATGAAAATCAAATGAAGTGTGCTGAGAAGGAAAAACTTAAGAAGTTTGTATCTGCATTGTCCGATGAAGATAAAGTTAGAGTCTATGAACAAGGATTACAACTTTTGCAAGAACAAAACAGTGTTACAAATGCTGAGTGTCTACCAACACTCCTGATCTCAGGTGAGTAGACATGGTTTATTTGTCTCATGAGTGATAAACTTATACATTCTTTCATTCCATTGCAGATGTAGAGAGGTCTTTAGTGTATGATACACTTGACCATGAGTTTGCAGGTGTTGTTTAGGAGGCATGTGTGGTTGCTGTTGTTGACTATAGTTGTTTCTTGTGCTGTAGGTGGTGTTCCTGTCCAATATGCAGCACAACCAACTAATGGTGTGACTTACTTTAAAGCAGTATCTGGTTTGAGTCATTTGCCTGAAGAAATCAAAATGTTTGTTCCTCTATTCTGCTTTATTGTCACCAGGTATTTTGTCTCAGAATATGTAGCAAAATCACTACGTATTTTGAAATAAAAAGATTCTGTTTTGGAAGAGATATTTGCACTCTTTATGGTGTTTTAATTGATGTTTATACAGAATGGGAGCTGGTGATCTAGACTATAGACAGTTTTCACAGCAATGTGATCTGTATACTGGTGGGCTGTCTTCTTCTCCCTATGTCAGTGCACATCATACAATGTCTAATGGTTGTGACCAAGGAATAATATTTGCATCACACTGTAATGATAGGCATGTTCCACACATGTTTTCACTTTGGGAAGATATCTTCACAAAGTAAGTGTGTGTGTGCGTGTGTATGCATGTGTGTGTGTGACCGTATCTCACTCTAAATAGTACACTACTACACACTGTTAGCTACGAAGTGGCATTCTGATACTAAATAGAAGCTTGAAAACAAAATTAGACTGCTTTTGCAGAGCACTAATAGAAGTACTAGCTCAGTTTCTTTGCTGCTAAACTCAAGGGAAAAAAGAGTCCAGATCAGCACATGGATTGTGGTCTATTTCGCCCACGCCCATTTATTTGGGGTTCACATCATGACGTGAGATATCAGGCTCTCTCTTTCCTTGCCGTTAGTGCAAGGTCAAAGGAGAGAGCCTGGGTACGAGTGCCATGCTCCAAAGTGCCATGATCTAACAAAGCGAAAAGTATTGGGCTAATAGGCGCACATGATACGTTTCTAATCCCATTCCATGAGCTGTAATATCCATGATTAAGGCTTACAAATGACAATTTTAATATTATTTGTTTGATTCAGGCCAAATTTTCAAGACGCAGAGAGGTTACATACACTAATCACCATGCTGTCATCCAACCTAGCTACTAGTATTGCTGATTCTGGTCATAAGTATGCCATGATGTCTGCGTCTGCTAGTCTTTCTCCTGCAGCTCAATTGACTGAAATGTTCAATGGTTTAACTCAAGTAAGTGCTTGCATTTTTCTAATGTAGGTCATTCTTTTTATACACACACATTGAGAGTGGCACTAGTGAGTACAATTATGTCTATGACCTCTTAACTGTATGTATTTGCATATTAGGTGGAATTTCTTAAACATCTTGCTACAAAGGAAGAGTTAAGTGATGTTATTAATACACTGATGTCGATTGCAGTTGAAGTTCTTGACTCAGGATCTCTTAGGTTTGTGCTCAAGTTCATACTTTATGATGTGTGAATGCACAAGTGGACTTTAGTTGTGTGGATGTTATCCATTGGTATTGTGTGTGTAGAACAGAGTTACTTGCTGAGCATCCTCAGTGTGTCTATTAGTCAAAATGGCTGCACAGGTGGACAGGGGCTTATTTAGGGAGGTGCTCAGGGGCTCAAGCACCACCTTTGCCATTGATTGGAAGCAAATTAATATAAAACACCCTTTAGTTTATTACAACTCACAATGTGTAGTCAGTAATAGTTTGTGCATATACCAATGTCATATTGTGTTGTGTTGCCTACTTTTAGATGTGCAGTCAATTGTACACATGATAACATGAGCACCACTCAAATTGCTATGGAAGGCTTCATTGATTCTCTGCCAAAATCTAGGACAGATGCACCTGATAGTTATACTGAGGTACCCTTAAACTTTCTTCCCACTACTTTCAGTGAATTGATTTTTCCACAGGTTCTTGGATTTCAATCAGCTTCTACTAATACATACTATCAAATGCCATTTCCAGTTCATTATGTAGGACAATCATTTAGGACTGTTCCGTTTTCCCATGAAGATGCACCAAGGTATATTTTGAAGTCACATTAATTGGTTCCTACACAGCAAAATACTAGCTAATGTCTTAATTTAATCTTAATTCTCACTGTTTGGGTGATGCTCCTTCGTGCCTTCAGCCCTAACAATTAAGTTCCTGACATGGACCTGCTTGCCATACTATAAGTCATGCAATACTGATGATTCATCAAGTTCATTATGTATATCTACAAGAATTTATATAGTATCCAATTGTTTAGGTTGCAAGTATTGGGAAAATTAATGGCATCCAGATTCCTACACAAAGAAATCAGGTAATAATTGCCACATTCCGTAGCAACAATAAATTCTTGCTGGTTTGTCCCAGAGGAGGCTCGACATGTACGGTCAAACTTATGTCAAGTAATAGTCAATGAATTTCAATGACTATATAGCTCTATGGTTAAAGCTGTAGTGCTACATAGGCCTAGGCCTATAGCCTCTGTCTATTGGATTAGGCGAAAAATTAGGCAATTCGCAGGAGCAGCGTGGTGGCTTAGGGAGTAAGTAGATGAGCTTTGGAACATATGGTACATGGTTCTACATGATTCTAGTCTTGCTGGGTGCTATATTCTTTGCTGCTTTGCCAAAAAAATTTTTGAAGTTCTTTGAAACATTTTCTAAATTTTTTTGTTTGGATATCCTGGGATTGTCCTGGGATAAGTTATGGCATTACTGAACAACACTCGTTAGGAGGAGTTTAACAGTTTTTCATGCATTTCTATATTGTTGCTCATTCAGAGAAAAAGGTGGTGCTTATGGGTCAGGAGCTAGGCAAGAAGCAGGAATTTTTTCGTTTATGTCATACAGGTATTTGTATATATTGAACTGTAATAGTTACCATGTCATGTATGTCTGTGTCTAGGCTTGGGAATAAGTAAAAGTACATAACATTCAACTGATTAGAAATACATAGGCATGGTATTTATACTAAGCTTTTTTGTTCTATGATCCCTTAGCTTTGAGATCATGCCGAATTCTAGAATATAGTATGATATCCTTACTTTCAGAGATCCGAATTCTTCAAGTACATTGGATGTGTTTAGAAAGTGTGCTGAATGGGTATGTGAAGGAAAATACAGTGAAAAGGACATTGAAGAAGCCAAACTATCTGTTTTTTCTCAGGTTTGTCAATACCACTAAGCTAGGGTTGCTATACATGTATATGCCAGATCAATTCTCAATTATTATATAGATAGTCCTAGGTGCAGAGGTGTTGTGTGTATTTCTGTGCATTTGTCTGTCTGTCTGCCACATTGCAAGTCCCTTTCTCTGACCTTCTAATTCGTAATAGTTTAGTTAAATCAGACAGCATGACAATTACACTGCATAGTTCAATGAACAGAAATTATATAAATGCTAAGCTTGAGCTTGAAATTGCTCATGATCATGCAAATGTCAAAGTAACTTTTCTAGATTGCTTGGTCAAATGTTAGTACAAACCTCATTTTGTGTGGATATTGTACTAAGTAACTGCCATAAATTGACCATATTTATAGTACCACAGTAGCATTATAGTGTTTACATAGAGACATAGGGACTGGCCTTACAGTCGAACCTCCGATAGTGGACCCTCCCAACATCAGACAGTAGCTGTGCTCCTGGACGAAATCCCCATTTCTCAGTACAAAAAACCTCCCAACAAGGGACACTTCTCCATTCCGAACAACGGACAAACTGTTGTTCCCAAACCAGTAATTTTGAATGAAAAGTGCTTCTAATAGCGGACAACACCCTCATTGTTATCAGGTGCATGCGCAAATATTATATCATGTCAGAGAAGGTACATGCGGTCAGCTTCTGGATCTTCTAAAGTGCAGGAATTCTTGATGTCCTGGTGGAAAACAAGACCCTTGAGATGGTTGTTAACTAGGTAATTGTCTCTTTCTTCATCAACACAGACTACAAATTGTCAATTCCATTATCATTTCCACTCTGCCTAGGAATCCTGGCACTCTAGATCTGTCACGGTACACTGGATACTGTGCATAGCTAAATATGTGTTAGAAGGTCAAATAAAGGAGTTTTAGGTGAAAAATAACAAACCCTCCAATTAGAGGACGAAAGCCATGCTCCAAAGTGTCCCTTATTCGGAGGTTTGACTGTATAATGTTTAGAGCTACAATGATAATTTTGGTGATCACTAGTTTTGTCTGGTCAAACTGACTGTACATGAGCTGTTTTGAGTTGGCAATTTGATTACTTGCACAAAAATGTAAATGACCAATGACCGCTTATTATTTTGGGCTCTGTCATTCATCATTGATTTAAGTATTGCAGCACGTGCGCACATGTATGATATCAATGTGTCATTTTTATTGATCTCTTTATTTTTTCGTATAGATTGATGCTCCAGTTTCTCCTGGTAATATAGGATCTAGAATTTTTCTTAATGGAATATCCAACGAACTGAATGATTCATATCGGAACAAAATATTTGAGACTACTGGAAAGGACTTAATTGCAGCAGCTGAAAAGTATGATAAAGTTGTTTGAAATCAAGTATACTGTAAATTCTGAAAAATTTGCGCAAAACCTGTTTGTGTGTTAAGATTTCGTGTTAAATAATATGTACAATTACGTGATGCTACACACTGCTCTACCCGCTATTTTATAAATTTTCATATGCTGCAACCCTGTACAAAAGTATTTTCTACGTTGAAAATTACAGTAAATTATTGTTTTAGATTTAAACAATAATGTGGACAATTAATCACTTGTTAACCCTTGGCATGCTTTTGCGCACCAAATTATGTATATCTGTGTTTTCATTCTATATCTCAAGAACAACAAAACCAGTGATCAAACATGGTATGCACATGTAGCATTGAACCAAAACTTGTTTCCTTCGTCTCATACCTAGATCCAACCCTTTCCCAAGGAAAAATAGGTCGAGTTCACTTCAAAGAATATTTAGTCAGCCAGTTTGATTCTCATGTAAAAGCTTCTTTGCTATTCTACCACTGCACTTGTAGTTGAAACTTTCCAAATCTTTCACCAAGAGTTCATAATGCAATAGGGAAGAGAGTGTATGCTAAACTGCCATAATTATAGTCAATATATACAATATGTCATTACATTGATTAATGCAAACATGCCAAATCTCTTGGGAAAAATTCTATAATTTAAATTGATGCGTAGAAGAAACAAGTTTTTGCAATCATGTGCTTAATAAAAAGAAGTAGATGGAAAAATTAACTTGAGTGATACCTAATTGTTGTGTAGACTTCAAGGTTCTTCAAGAATATAGCAGATATTGACTTCTTTGACAGCCAATAGAAGCCAATAAATACAGAATATACAACTACATCATGTACAGCCATAGAGTTGAGACTGCTTGAGAAGGTCTGCTACCATAGTACGTATAGTGTTGCTCAGATGATCTTACTGCTCAAGCGCAAGTATCTATCTAAAATACTTGTATACAGCCTACTAGGTACCTATATAACAACTTTGCTTTGGCAAGTTCAGCTCATGCAGCTAGCAAACTTGTACTGTATAATAGTGTAACTAAATGTGATTTTTAGCTAATGATCTACCATCATTTATGGGTTTACAAATTGCGTATAATTAGGTTATTATTTACTACTAGTAGACTAACCTTGCCCCCTGGCTCCCCATTGACCATTCACTTATAGAAAGGGGAAGGGGAGCCTGGTATCCGAGATCATATGGAGATAGTACAGTAAAATATGTCCGTGGGTTTTATGTAGTGCAATCAATGACTCTGCCCACACTTCTTGCACAATTTGTGTGTTTGTGATACAAACAGTCAGCAAATAGTAGAAAGAATATTTTTAGGCTGTCTCCAAGTTGAAACATTGCCAAACTACATGTACTTATCTAGCCCAGTTGACATCATGGCAACTTGAAATGTTGGTGCGAGCGGCTCAGCCTGTCTTTCATTTCATATTAGTAGTCTAGAGCACCAGTCAGTTACCGTATAGCGGGTAAATTTGGCGGGCTTAAAATTTGGCGAATTACCATTTTGGGATTATTGGCAATTTTTAATTTGGCAATTCAATTCTGTACGCTGCATAGTTTATATGGGCGCACGTGCATATTAAACTGTTTGGCGATTTTTAATTTGGCAATTTGAAGAAGAATTCGCCAATTCGCCAAATTTAATTCTCGCCAAGTTTACCTGCTGTACGGTATGTTCTATAACTGTACACTACTGGTATAATTATAACAAAACTACTAGGGACTACCCTTCTTTTTAACTTTGTAGCTGCTCGTAGTGATCAACAATCATAAATATTGATATATGTGCAGAACTAAGACCACCATGCCTGCGCTTTTGCCCTTTAACAACGATTGACGTCATAGCCTTGTCCCCAGGCTCCCTTTGACCTTTCACTCACAGAGAAGAGAAGGGGAGCCTGGTATCCAAAATGACATGCATGACTAGCAGGAGAAGGGGAGCCTGGGACATGCATGACTAGCAGAGGACTAATTAATTATGAGATAGTCTCTGAGAAAAGTTGAGGCAAGATAGAAGAAGAAGAAGATGGAGAGGTTTGGTGTATTTTAGTTTGGTACTTTAGTGATGGTTTTAGGCCATGTTTTGGACTCATTAGAAAGATAAAGAACTGAATAGTAGCCGTTAAGAAGCCTTTTAGTACATGATTATTTGTCCATCATTCCTGTGTACCCAGTACTACCGTACTAGGAATACAATCCGTCATGCACTTTGACTATTCATTGCACTCTGAATCATGTGATAACCTATACCTTGATCACAATGGTTTAATTAAAGTGTCACTGAAAATGTATATGCTTGAGTTCTTTTCTAAAAATTTGGCACAAAAATTGACAAGCTTTGCCGAATTTTTAGATATTGCTTCTTGTGCAAGCGCCATGCACACATGCTTAATTGCATACTAGTATACACTTCTGGTAGTTGCCTAGTAACGAAAGGTTTACTAGTGCATGAGGTGAGGTGAGTTGGAAAAGTGTCAGATGGCAACTACTACATTTCGTCACATACTTAGCCAGGTATAAGATATGTAAAAATAAATCTGAAATATAGTGAGACACAGGAATGGCTATATCATAGAAAGAAGCAAACAAGATGGAATTGCTCTTAGACTGTGTACAGAATCAGGTACTCCTTTACCCTATCAAGTCCCTCATTTTGCCCACAGGATGAATTTTGTACACAATTTAACAGCCATTCCATCTTCCATCCTGTGTACCATTGTAACATAGAGTGCCCATTGCACTCAATATCTTGCACACATGCTAACAATTTTCATCTGTAGATAATTCTTTTCATTTTTGTTATGTAGATACCTTTTGGATAATAAATGCAAGTCTGCAGTGATAATTGGCCCTGATCTTGGTGAAAACAAAATCGACTGGATTGTTAGAAAGTTTGAAATTTAACAAAACTACAATGTATACAAATTAATTTATGTAATTTTATTATGTGGACAGTGTGGTGTATATAGTACATACTATATAGCGAAATATTGACAGAAATTTTAATTTGACTGTTTTATGGTCAAAGTTCTCATTGTCAAATTTAAGTCCTTCAATATTTTGGCTAGCATATACACATGTACTATGCACGCTTAAATCATCAAATTTAAATTCGTCAATATTTATATTTTACCTTCTGTGTTGCAAACTGTCAAATTTTGTGACCATCATATTTCCGGCTATACGGTAATACCAGTAGAACTTCAGCGCTCACTCATCCAGAACCATGACAGAGCTTGAAGGAAAAATTACAGTTGACTAGAAAACTTCGCTTAATTATGCTTCTGTTGGAGTTGCAATAAGGAATATTTTATTGCTTCAGTTTTGGCTTATCTGGCAGCTTTCCAGAACAAGAGGTTACCGAGGTTCTACTTTACTCGAAATTGTAGCTTAGCCATATTTCAAAAGCCTAGTGATTGATTATTGAAGTGAGCATAAACAAGCATTGTGAGAAATATACACAGGGGCAGATCGATCTAGAATTGGGGGTGAGGAGGAGGGCAGAGGGGTCAGTTGACCACCCACCCACCATCCCTCTTGTTGGCCTATAGCTCCTGCAGGCCTCAGGCCTGGGGTCCATGAGTCTGTTGCAGTATGCACAAACACATGACTCACAGTAATAATACTTGGGTCAGAGCTAGGTCAGAATACTCCAATAAACACACAAGGTAATTGAAAGCCACATGTCAGAGCAGCTGTACAGATGAAGAGAACTCAGGATATAATAGTTAAGGAATGGGCCCATGTAGTTTCCTTAAGGGTGGTCGGACATGCCCACACACCGCGTTGCTAGGGAAATTTCCAACTTGCAAAAGACACAAAATATCAACTTTTCTGTCCAGATTTTTACACAAACAGGTAGCACTAATGGATATCTAGCTATACTGAGCACGATAGAAAAAATTTTTTCTGAATAGCAGCTTTTTCACCGACTTCCAGTTTTCTGCCTATCGCATCTATTTCAACACAAACTAGAACGATCGAAGAACCAAAAAGGAGGTATACCTACTTATTTTTAGCTGCTAAACACTTCTACGTATCGTTTTTCACCATTTCTTGGCTGCTTCCACTGTCTTTGTTCGATTTTTTTTTGACCCACCCACTTATCTAACCAACCAGGGACGAATAAATGGAAAAAGGATACGTACTCCTAAAGAGCTGACGTCAGGCAGTTTGTGTTCTAAATTTGGCACTCTTGCAGTGATCACAAAGAGAGATTTTACAAAAAGCGGTACATCAAAGAAGCTGCTCCTTTGAAGTGGATTGTCTGCCTACGCGGTTTATTGAGTATTGAACGAGGTCAGCTGGCCGTTCTGTAGCAGCTACCACAATCACAAAAGATTTTACTCTGATCTGCCACGTGTACAAATTATTTTCTACTCTGAGGTGAAATATGGTTGGTGACAAGGAAAGCAACGGTTGAGGTATTACTGGAGGTCAGACTGGTCTACTCAATGCTGCTAACTTCACCTCAAAGTGACTGACTGTTTTCTCTCTAATTGAAGAGCACCGAGATGAAATGAGTCACACTGCTTTGTCGTTGGTTTCTCAAGATCCAAGCCTCTGTCTTAGCTTCAGTCATGCTGGTGATGCTTCCATACTGCTGTGAAACTCTGGGACTAGCTCAAGTTCTGTTCTGAAAGAAAGGTAATCCAATATAGTACTGCAAATTATCACGTACCATGATGAGTGAACTGATTTGCTAGTGTAGTGTATGGTCTATAGCTCCATGTGTCTTAACTATTACCATGAAATGTGATTCTGCATGCATCTACTCTGTGCTGTGTGTGCTAAGTATGAATGTTTGAAGTGAGATTTTTTTAGAAAACAACATTATGGAGAGGTACAATTATACACTTGTGTACAACAAAAACAACAAAAATTACCAGGCTATAGCTGTTCAGGATAGTACGTACTCTTGACTTGTGCATGTTTGTCTCACTTTTTGTATCATTCTTCTTCTTTCAGTGTACAGCAGCTAGAGCACTTTTCATATGGAGCAGAGATTCTACAGATACACTCAATCTTGTAAGCGAAATAAAATACTGTTGGTTTAGGTATACATTATTCGAAAGTTATATAACTTTCAGAATATACATATAATAAAAACGGATATATAGATAGTATATCCTAATTAGATTATGTAGGTTTAATCAATTATATCCAGGGGGTGGCGACTCCCATATGTACTATACTTGGAGCCGCGGCCGCGGTCAAGATCTTGAACGTCCAAAATTTCCATTTTGACAGTTGACCTTGACTAAAATTTGATTTTGACTGAGCGGTAAAATTCGTGCTTGACTGACGACCTTTACCAACTTTGATCGTCTAAATTTCATTTTGACCGTTGACCAGCACTAAAATCTCATTTTGACCATTGAATGTCATCTTGACCGCGGTAGCGGCTCCAAGTACAGGGGAGTCGCCACCCTCTGTATATCACATGACTTATGGTTTTTGCATAGCTAGCGATTATGAGATGATTTCACTGACAAAAATTGGTTGCCATAGCAACATTATTTAACTTCCATCTAATTAATTATTGGGTACCCAGAACTGCCCAGCTCGTGTGCATTATATAGAATTACAATGGGTTTTCCAAATAAAGCACACCAGTTGGAAACACTTTTTCCACCATATCTTGACCACAATAAATGTCACATGCATGGGAGCCGGGCAGTTCAGAGTTAGACGAACACTGTGACAAATTTTGGTTGCCATAGCAACAGTATTTAACTGTCACATTATTAATTATTCAAGAGAAATTGAAAACTTCAAATTATTAATTTTATTACATGACCTGCAAATGAGCATGTTCAGGATAAGTGTGAAAATGTATATAATTATGTGTTTTCATAGTAATACTACACATAGTTGTGTTTTCATAGTAATACTACACATAGTTTGGAAGATATAATTACAACTAGCTTGCATAATTTTTACACTTTATAAGCTGGACCAGGTCCTTAATGCACCTGAGAAGTGCTCCCACTAGTGATTCTAGATAGGCTGAATTTGCTACAATTTTTTCACTCTACATTGTCAGGCAATTGTTAGATTGTCCTGAAATACTTAGCAATGTGAGTATCTTTGTTGGCCCAGGATTCTGAGCAATCTGGAGCTGGGACAGATGAGAAGCTAGTGCAAAGAGAGTGAAGTCAGGTTTTGTGTTCAGAAAAGATGGCTGATTATGGCATTGCCATGGACTCACCATTTATAGAAATCAAGAAAATGGAAAGTGGTGACCACACTGAAATTGCTACTACATCAAGCACGTGAGTGGATCACAGACGATGATGGTATTCGTAGTGTGCCTGCTTCTGAAAAGAATGGTGATCCAGCTAAGGTAGTATCTATTAAAGAAAGAATAAATGTGTTTGACAACTATTTCAATCCTTAACCTCAATATAGGACATTCAATTAGTGGCTTATTAGACGCTTTCAGCAAATACAATATGGCCTTGTCTACTCGGAATCAGCAGATGGTGGCTACTGTAAGTATTGTATTCTGTTTGGAACATGTGGCCCATTAGATTCGTGACTAGATATTCTAGTTTTGTCAACTCAAAAAGCCCTCCAAGAAACTAGATGGTTACTTCAAATCTCAGTTTCATACATTTACTAGCACAAATTTTCGGGCCAACAGCTCTTATGTTCAATTTGTTAGCAGTGCATAGCTGAAACTCATTCTGGGGTAGGCAAGGATCTTCGTTTACAACTGCTCTGACCATTGAGGGCAATCCCAGATCACAATCATGGTAATTTCTGGGCACATTTACACTTTCGAGTCTCTTCAGTTAATTTCTCTTTGTGGGAATTACATTTGTGAAACTATTCTCTAACAAGTTTGTGAAGGTAATGCATTTTCTGTAATTACTGACGAAGTGACTGATGTGGCTAATTATTTGTCCAATTATAAACAAAGTTGTGTGGGGTGTGTTTGAGAAGATTGGAAAAGTTGTTGGGAAGGATCTTATCGGGCTGACTGAACCTTTGAGTGGCCCTGATGATCTAACTCTGAGGTCTGGGTCAATAAAAAATACACATACAACCCACTTTATATAATAAAATTTCAAAAAAAATAAGTGGTCTAGGAATGGGCAGTGCGGTAAAAAGTATTGGAACAAGGCATGGTCTCAATTTCGGCACATGACTACTTCATTTTTATTCTTGATCCCTTATATGGATTTTCAGTGTCGTGTTGCAATCTTACCGTAGCTAGCTTATGATGAATTTCTCAGTATATACTACACTGAAACAAAACATAACAGACAGGTATATAACTTAAACTGGACTGCCAGCCAAGAGTTGGGCATAAAAATGAAGTAGTCATGTGCCGAAATTGAGACCATGCCTTGTTCCAATACTATTTACCGCACTGCCCATTCCTACACTACTTATATTTCTGAAATTTTTACTACTTGTTCATTCACTTTTACAGTGTGGAGACTGTCAGAAACTGGTTAGTCCCTACAAAAAGCAGTAGCAGGAAGCTAATGCGCATGCGCATAAAATGCCACGTGCATAGATAATGAATGACCTTTGAACTCCACAAAGATGGCTGCACTGTAGTACAAACTGCATGCAAGTCTAAAAACTCACAAAAACTATCCAAAGCACTCGAAGAGAGCGATAGTGGGAAGCCACCATAGTGCCATTTTTGTTCTTTTTACTTACGTACTTCCTAACTGACGTACTTGAAAAGCATTTCCAGAGAACCAGAATGTGTTAAGCCAACTTTGACAGCACAAAGTAATTTCTTTTCATGGATATACGTACTACATTCCTTGATACTCGTTTTCATCATAAATAGGCCTAGACAAAAACTAAAAAGCTTTGAAACTTAGCGTATGAATTCAGGTAATCTGCCAATGAGAGCTGAGCAACTTTGAAGGTCTAACTAGATTTTTATGATGGCCAACATTTTGTATTATGTCTATGGGACAGTAGGCCCATTCATATTAAAACAACAACCCACTTTATATAGCTTTTGAGATAATTTGCTTACATATCCTTAATTTTTAACCTTTTATTACAAAATTTGGTACCAAAATGTTGAATATTTTTTGTAATTAATGAGCATCAAGTGAAAACCCTAAATTATAAATAATTGATTAGATGGTCAAGTTCCAGTGTTGCTATGGCAACTGTAATTTGTCACGATGTTCACCATATCATAAACGTCTATTGATAAAAGTTTGGTAAAAAATTATTTAATTTTTAATGAGATAAAGCCGAGAAAAAGAAAACTTTAAGTGTGCATTATTTGGAAAATGCATCGTATCTCTGATCCAGATGTGCCTCCAGATACTAAACTTTGAACTTTAACTTATATTGGTAAAGCGATTAATTTGACAGCAACAGAGCAAAATGGCCACCTAATTAATTATTCATGATTCAGCAAATTCAGAAAAGTCACATGACCAGGTTTTATGTTTAGATTATACCCATGAATCTATGTTCATGTTTCTGTCTTAATGACTGTATGGCTAACTCTATTTACTGTAGTACTTTGATAGGTAGCTTTCATGTATAACTTTAGCTGTTCGAATATTTCCATGTATGTACGTAAAGTAGAGAACTATTACCATGTTATGATAGCGCTTGATGTGTGTGAATTCATTGAATGCAGAGGAGGTACGAAAGCATCAATATTCCACCTGATTTTCAGTGAAATTCACGTGATTTAATTACATTCCATTGAGCGCGTATGACTTTAGTGACTAAATATTGCAAGCTTTTTGAACATCGTTGCAGAGATCTGAGCTTTTCTAGCTTACGTATAGGCCAAATAATCAGTTTGGCTGCCACTGAAGCACTTCAGTAAGTCTGACCAAAAATTTCATCGCCATTTATCACAAAGAGAGTTGCTTGAATCGAGGGGCAGGAGGGCCCAGATTCTTTCTTGAACTTTTCTTGGTACCAAATTTGCCCAGGGAAGCAACCCTGAAAACTAGAGAGCCTAAGATAAAGTACTACTTGCATACTGGATGCTCAAAGCTGAGTCAGCAAAATAGATCGCGTGACCCTTTCGTACCTCCTCTGCATTGAATGTGTGTGGTGTCACCTTTATTGATGTATAGCTTGCAGGATGTAACATGTTTTTGTGCTATATTAACCTTTTCATGCATTTACTTATTGCTTGTGATGTTACTTTCTTAGCATTTCCTGTTTTAGTTCTTTTATTTGTTTTGTAACTTCCTGTGTGTTTTGTATATAAGCTAGGCTACTTTTTGCATGATTCATTCAATTATCACTTACTAAGATTCTTCGTCAACTATCTTCTTCGACTCTCAACTCTGCGCACGATTTCGGCGCACTACATTTCCATGGTTACTGATTAGATAATGTTTAAACGAGGAGGTCATGTTCATATTATTATTCATGTGCATTCATTTTGGACCACTGCGGGGTATAAGTAGAAAATCCCTGGCCACCACCTTTGACCTTTTGCTCAGACGTAAAAAAAATTTTATGGCGTTTGCAGAGCTCCTGCTTTGTCTTTGCTCCATACAACCACGCAATAGAACGCTTACTTTCCACAAAACACTTCCACAGTAGTAGTGGTTACCAAATAAAACCTACCTGTTATCTCATTTTGTAGACAATACAAAGAATTTGGTTTGTTAGTATATTCCAGGGGTTTCCCCAAAGAGTGGCGCAATGGCGCAGCGCCACTCTACTTCTCTGTTAATTTTTGACACGTGGTAAACTTCTAGAGTGTTCTTCATGACCACATGGTTTGAACTTATAGGTTTTTAGGTTTTCTTGCCACGTGGCAAAGTTCAGTAATAGTTTTCTGTAATAGTTCACTCTGTCTGTGAAAAAAAAGCTTTATGACAAGTTCAGTGGAGTCCAGCACTAGAACAAAGCGGCCAAAAATCTCAAAAGATACAAGCACAAACATCATCAAAGAGAGGCTTCCTGACACTGGAATTTTTTCTGCCTTTTCTATATTTGATTCAAGCAAACTACCATCAACAGCAGAAGAAGCTATGTATGGAGAGAATCATGTAGAAACACTTGAAAGACACTATGGGCAAGGAGATCATGCCATTGTTAATGACCTCAAGAGTAAATGGTCAGATTTATTGCTATATCTTAGCATGCACTGCCGAAGTCTATCAATGACTGATGTACTGAAGCTGCTAACTACAGACCCAACACTTCTCCTTGTTTACCCCAATTTTGTAAAGTTAGCTCAAGTGTGTCATAAGATAAAAGTCGTCTACGTAGTGAAATGAACAATGCTACCCTTAACCACCGTTTGAGAATTTCAATAGAAGGACCAGAACTACAAGAGTTCAACTTCGACAGTGCAGTATGTACTTGGTCAAGACTAAGGAACAGGCGTATATTTCATTGATTATGTGTAATGTTTTTATAGTTACTATAATTTGGTGCATATGTGTACTTAATCTACTTTTTTGTATGAATCTGTGTGTCTTTGTTTGAAAATAATGTCATGACCCAAAGTACATGTATGTGTAAAATGGTTAAACCCACTGGCTCTACCACTCTACTCTTATTTTCTGTGGAAAACCTGTATTCCATGGCAGCCACTGCAGTAAATCCAAGTAGTAACACTGCGAATACAGACTTACACTATTATTTAACAAAATATTAACAACAAGAGCATATCGTGCTAGTTTCTGCCAGGGCATCACTGAACACTGTACCAAAGCAGTACACCATTCTATTTAAGGTCTCTTTGAGTTTGTGAAGAGTTCAGCAATAATTGGCTGATTTCAAGTCCTGCAAAATAGTTTGGACTAGAAGGTAAACCGCTGGTTTATGCAAATACAAGTACTATGAATTGCTAATAATAGTGTTGTTTTTTTCAGTCATGATGGTGATTCAAGTAGGCATGTACAGATGCTGTAGAAAAGGAAAAACAAGAGTACATGGTACACTGGTTGTGGTAGAGTTGGTGCTCTCTTCTATCTGTACAATAGTCGACATGTATCAATAAAAATTACTTGCTAAAAATTGGTATAACTTGAAATACTAAAGATGTGTTTTATTAGAACGGACATACTTGGAAAAATGTCCAATTCAACATGAAAGTAAAGACTCTGACACCATTTCGAGCTCAAGTGTATATGTTGAGAGAATCGTATGTATCTGAGTTTGTACAACATTACTCAGCTACTATCATATGTGCACACATACGTATAGTAAATAGACCACTTGTCATAAACTACAAGCATGTTCAGTTCATTTCACTGTGTCAACCATGTTCATATCCCTACTTAGCTCAATGACGTTGTAGATACAGGAATGAACTTTGAGTCACTCAATCTAACAACCATTTGTATCTTGTTTGCTCACTTTTTTACAATTTGGCCATTAACATTACATTTCTAATATTTTTTGTACTTGTTTGTTCTATTTTTTCCCTAATAATTGTTAATCTGAGCAGAGAGAACTTGAATACAGTACAGTCATCGAGTAAGTGCCTTACAGCTGAAACTCTGAACCCCCAAGCTGAATGTGATTTATGTCAATTACATGTGTGTCTTGTTAACTGTAGATAACTTCCCTACCAAAGAACTGAATACAGGGAATGAGAGGATAGGACCATAGACAGAGCTTGACTCCGGCACTGCATGAGTGCTTGCAATAGATTCCAAATAATGCATACTTAAATATATGGAAAGGGTCGTTAAGCTAGCTTATGAATAACGCATGGTTTTAGAAATTAATGGCTGCCATATAAAGAAAGTGCTTTTCGCCTTGTATCTAGCAACTCAATGAGAGACACAAAAAAACCGATGGCAAACGTGATTGGAGACAAAGAAACCAAGTTTGTTCGTTCAAGAATCAGCTTCTAAAAGTGAATGGTCTTTGAGATATGGCGTGAGAAGATAGAAGAAGAATAAGAAGAAGATGGAGAAAATTATAGGTTTGGCATACATTAGCTTGTTATTTTAGCGATGGTTTTAGGCCATGTTTTTAGGCTCACTAGAAAGAGAAAGAGCTAAATATTAGCTTGAGACGCCTTTTAGTACCATGTGCTCAGTTTTTGCAGAGTTATTTGCATGAATATTTGTATTGCGCTAATGGGCCATCCGTGCCATTCCTGTGTGCCCAGTACTACCCAACGGATCATTGGTCTATTTGAGAACACAAGTCATTTCCCAAAGACAGGGAAGTGATGGCTAATTGTAGACTTATCGGATCTAGAAAACAGGAGTTAACTCAGCTCTACCCCAAAAAATGAGGAGGTGAATTTCACCGCATCCTTCGGAGGGGATGTAAAGCCGTCGGTCCCGGGGGACCTGCGTTTATTAGCCCTAAGCTTTTTGCAGGCCCTCGTTAGCCACAATTGTGGTAAACCTGGAGGGGCACATAAAAAAAATAATAAAAAAAAGAAAAAAAAAGAAGCATTAATAGTGCATTGACCCAGCTAGCTCTTCCCTGACGTACAGTACAGTTGACGATGCGATCAAGGTAGTTCTTTAAAAAAGGATAAGCATTATGCTTGTTAAGCTGGATTTTGAAAGTGCATACTGTGTTATTCTGGTGCACTCAGATGATTGTCACCTATTGGGCATGGAAGGGAAATTTACATGGATGGTGTGCTTCTGTCGGCCTCTGTTCAGCAATAAAAAAATTTAGCATAATGGCGGATACTTGGACGATTATTTCTTCTTTGTGACCCAGGCTCGGATGAATGTACAGTTGCTCTTGCCCTGGCATTAGCGCTTTGCAAGATCATCGCAGGATCAAATATGGAGGGTCCTGCAGTAGTACTAATATTTTGGGGGATTTTATTAGGCAGCCCTAATATGGAGATCAGGCTATCAGAGGGAAAACAGGCCCATTTGTAGGTACTTATTCAGACATGGCAACATAGGAAGTCTTGCACCAAGAGGGAGCTGTTCTCCCTCATCGGTCATCTCCAACACGCTTGCAAGGTCGTCTCTCGAGGACATTCCTACGCAGAATGATTTCATTGTCCACAAGTGTGAAAGAACAGCATTACAACATCCATTTGAATGCAGGTTTTCATTCTGACCTGCAATGGTGGGTTTTGTTACTCACTGACCGGAATGGTCGACAGATGTTGGTGTGTAATCTTCCAAAGTTTAGCTCAAATCGACATCAAAATGCATGTGAAACTATTAGAACATGCATCTCCGAGAACGGAGGTCATGTGACAAGTACGACCTGAATATATATATATTAATAATCTCATGAATAATTAATTATGCAAATATGAATTAAGGTTGCTATGGCAACCAAATTTTGTCACCTAAATTGTCTCATCATGGACCAACAGAATTTGGGCGGAATGCATGTCCACGATACATCGCATAAAGATATTGTACATGTTCTATTTAATGCACAGCAAGATGTTGGTCCATGATGAAACAATATAGGTGACAAAATTTGGTTGCCATAGCAACCTTAATTCGTAGCCACATAATTAATTATTCATGAGATTATTAATATTCAGGTCGTACTTGTCACATGACCTCCGTTCTTGGAGATATATGTTCTTATAGTTTCAATCTATCTTCACATGCATTTTGATGTCAATCTGAGCTTTACTTTGGAAGATATAGCACTGACAAATATTTTTTTTCCTTAATGAGGATAGGCTGCCTTAACTTTCCTGAGTAGACCTACAAAAGAGTACCTTGACAGAGTAGTATACTATTATCCAGTATGGTCTCAAGCTCTAAAGAACATCTACTTGTAACTCGTAGTGAAAATTCTCCAAACAACAATTTTTCTGTCTTTGATAGTTCAGTTCACGGAACTAAAATCAAAGAGAACATCAAAGCCACGTGACAGAGACAACAATACTGTTGAAATACCACCGGACCTTTAAATTTACAGATAATTGCCAAAGACCATCCAATTGGTGTGAGCATATACTGTGTAGGATATGTAAAAGAGAGTTAGTTGTTTACCTGGGTAAATCCTTGATGGATCATAAAGAGAGATCAAAAGACAGGCTGCTTTACAGGTGAAGCTGAAGATCAAACATAGAAGTTGTGATAACTCTTTGAACTCTTTAGAACTCTTTAGTATTATTTAATTGTATTGTTGTTTACCTTCTAGCTTGGAGTACTTCTGTTAATCACACTTTTACAATTTTAAGATAGGTATGATTTTATAATTATAACTTGCTTCTGCGATGTGGTATATGAGTCATTCCATGTGGGATCAACATGACGCGTGTCATCAGATCTTATCCAAACTTGGTGGGCACATACTATATCATGAGATATAAAACCACAACAAATTTTATGGCTCCAATGTTGTATGGCTTCTGAGTTATAACAGGTTAAATTTTTGATATATATTAATAAAATTTTTGCAATTTTTCACTGACTCTGTGGTACAAAATGTACTTTATCTTCAAATAGGAACAAGATATGAGTAAACCAACTAGATTTCCTAATAGCACTTGAAACAAGCTTCGAAATGATATGTTACAAGTATGTATTAGATCCACTATGGTCAAAGGTTACAGTAATGTTTTAATGAAGTTTTGTTTTTCTTATGGTCGGGATGCATCAATTTTCTTAATTTTTTTGTCACTTTAGTCATTCCTTAATGCGTAGACAAAATTTTATTTTGGGACAATAATGGGCTCCAGTAAACATTGGCAATTTAGTGGTTTAGGTCATGATAATTGGCTGAATAAGCACATAGTTGGTAACATGAACAAGTAAGTCAATGACTTATGCGCCACTTTTTACTGGAGCCCATTATCGGCCCGAGATAAAATTTTGTCTACGTATTAAGGAAAGACTAAACAACACTTTGACAAAAAATTTAAAAAATTGAAGTATCCCAACAGGAAGGCCACGAAAATTTTCTCCCACAAAATTTGTCAGATAAGGGGTCATCACAAGTAAAATCACTGCTTTGGGAGCACACATACAAATAAAAAGCCAACGCTACACGATAGCCAGCCACCTTAGTAGGTTTACATAACCTTAAAAATGAGCAAGAATTTATCGCAAGAAAACCTGGAATGGACTCAACCTGAAACATTACTATCAGTTTTTTCTGAATCGCTATCCACAAAAATTTCCCCCCTTGAAACTTTCCCGCTATACAGTACTACTAGGCGCTTGCCTACTGAATTAGGTCATTAACCAGGCCCTTCCGGTTTTAGCACTAAACACTAAAAAGAGGGAGTGGCCTGGGTATGAGGCTACATTATTCTGGCTATTGGATCTAAAACCAATTAGTTACCTGAGGCATCTGACAGGACCATAGCATATCGTATGGCTCCAAATTTTTGTGGGACAATATTTTCATGAATTTCGTGATTTGACCGTATATCACAAAAGTTTTATCCACAAAATTCGGAAAACCGTACATCAGCAACATAACTTCCGGGATCGTGATTAACGAAAATTATTTCAAAACAGCAGAGACAGACTTTTCACGAACTTGTTGTGCCACAAAAATATGGACCAGCACTGATGAATAATTTTTTCCCTTCATGAGGATAGGCTGCCTTAACTTTCCTGAGTAATTATTGTAATTTTCAAATCTTTGTTTACTAGCATCTCATGTGCTTCATCAAGGGCTACTGAATGCATTTCATTTCCATTTATGCTACAGACAAATCCAAAGCTGCTTTTGATGGACCACACTATCACAAGTTTTTGCCCTGTCATTTGCATTAAATTATTAAAATGCTCCAGGAAGTCATTACCAGCAAAAAGCGGAGCTATATTCTTGATTCCATAAAGCCTTAGTTTCCATATGCCACCTCGTATAGAGAGTAATAAAAGATTTGCATGAATATCGCAAAATATAAAATTCTTCCAAAATTTCCAGTTTGGATCTGATGTTTTACTCAGTAACCATTCTTGGAAATTATCAAGCAGGTTTTCATATAACCAATCGATTAATTCCTTAATCGGTTCAGTTACACAAAGCTTGTTACTCACATCTAACTGTGCACATGTTGCTGACAACATAACTCTTCATGATTGTCTAAATGTGCGGAAATATACTTTCTGAACATGTGACCATCCCATGATTGAAATAAAAAGCTGTGAACTCTCTTGAAGTTTGAACATCTCTGTAAGGACTTAAGAGTTTCTCCCCCTGAAGCCACTGGCATGAGCAATATCTTTTAGTCCTGCTTCATAGTACACTTTCATCAACACAGAATGAAAGCTGTGTAACAAATGCCAGTCTCCTATGATTGGAGCCTCTTATAAACTTTTTTGATCACCCACAACAATTAATGAATTAGCATACTCTCCTATACCATATTCATGATGTAGCTTGGTCACCACAGCTTCTAGTGCTTCTCTAGAATCTGCATGCATATCTATGACTGATAGATACACCACATTAGATGGCTGATTGTGAGAAACTGGAAAATTGTTACTTAATAATCCGTAAAAGGTTTTGAAGTCAACCATCATGTTTTTTGTATTACTACATCAGCAAGCTTCTTTTAAAAAGAAATAATCAAAAAATAATCGGTTAAGTTCCTTAGCAGCTACACTCTCCGATGTACTAACTAGGAATGAACTATATGATACATCGTGATCTTGGTTGGAGGTGGTACACATAGGTGTTAGAATTGTTGATCTTTGTGGTGTGCATGCTGTGTGTTTGTACGTGCTCTGCATGACATTTTTGCTAGAGGAGACCTTGTTGTCTGTTCTGGAGATGAAAAAGGACTACTCCTTTCCTACACAGAAGAACTTATAACTTATTCAGGGTGTATCTGATTCATCATTAGTTTCTGATTGATTGTTTTGGAACCTCCTTGGTGTTACCACTCTGTCTTCTGTGAGTTTAATTTGAAGTTGGAATTAGCTGGATACTGGTAGCATGTGTTGGCATGCTATTTTGTCTTCTATGTTGGTTACCAGAATATACCGATGCATAACTTTGTAACCAGTCTACATTATCAACTGTACTTACCTTGAATAACCCACTATTCAGTAAACTTCTAACACCCATAGATTTTTTCTGTTGTGATAATAATTATTAGACTATCCACAGAACATACAGCACCTATTCGGTTGAATATGGTTATTAAGTCTGTTGAACCACCGTTACATTCAATTGCATCAGCTAGTAGGACATGAAATAGGAATGAGCACTCACTATTTGTGATAAACATGACTAGGACCTACGTAAAGTCTTCAATTTACCAGCAAATGTGTCTTGTACTATAGCAGCTTTTCTTCACTTCATTTTTGAAGGCATCTACATTTAAAGCTAATGAATTGAGTGGTTCGAACCCCTTAGATAAGAAATTATTAATTTGTGAACACTTTCATTGATATTCTCAATTGTGGTACTCTTAAATTTTCCAATAGGAGTATCCAATTCATCTCTGTGACTGTGCAAAGGAATCATAATGAGAAAGAGAGTGACCATGACTGTTCAAGAGAGAAGAACATGAAAGTCAGCGTTGGCTCTATGAAATATTGTCCCAGATTTTTTATGATGATACGAAGAAACAAGATCTCTAAATTTATTACCTATTAATGTTAATAGCCTATATTTTGATGTACTCACACTATTATCTAAATCATTTGGTAAATAACTGATAAACACCGAGTACAGTTGTGTGAATAGCGATCACGCTGAACAACCCTACACATGAGTAATGCTGTCTTATTTAGTGCAAGTATTACAGCGGAGTCACTAGTCATGGAAAGAGTACACACCATTTCAATCAACGACTTCTCTTTGTGCTTCAACTCTCCCAAAATATGGTTATTAGTGCTAGCAATATCAACACTAGTCTTCATTAGCTGATTGAAATATTTGTAGCACTTATTGCAGAGCATATCTTCTTCAGATATGTGAGTCAAACCCTATTGATTCATTTAGAAATGACTCAATAAACTGCATTAGTACATGGAAAAAATTTTTAACTCCTTTTTCGAGCGATAGTGCTTACGCTTCACACCACACACACAACACTCTATTCCTGTATGATCTTTTGTACTAAACTGGTAATGAGTCATACATAATGGAATCCGTTCACAATCACTGACTGGACCAATAGCACCACAAAGATCCTGTATCTCTTGGATACTAAGAGTGTTACTCTTCTGCCATCAAAGTTTAAATGATTTCCCACATTCTTTTTCTTCATGCACTGTCCCATGGTTCACTTCACATGGTTTACATACACATACTGCACATGTTTCAACCCCATGCTCATGTTCACAAGATACATTAGCATTTATCTGGATGCGCATGTCTCTTCCCATCAAACTTGCATGAGCACAGTACACAGTCTTCTCTGCAATTGTAACTGTTAGAAGCCATGTTGGTTTTGTGGAACCACATATACACACATATACACACACACACACATATATCATAAATCAATTCACAGGAACTTTTTATTTTTAAAGTCTGATGCCTAATTCATGGGCTCAGCGATAGGCAAAACAAAATGTTCCCAGTTTTCTTGGCCGTCTTCGTTTTCCATGCTCTGTACTTCAGCGGTTGTAGAATGCCGTATGAACACTTCCTAGACATCAGACTTGAATAAACACCGAAAGAAAGAATAGCTCTACTTGATCGCTGGTAGATTCTGGCTCATCTTTGTCTTGAACGACGAAAGAATGTTGTTGAAAAAACAGGAAATATGCAGTAAATTAATTTGGCTACAGAATGCTTTTACGTGTACTTCCTTGAATTTTTAATGTTTCTATTGTGAGTGGACTGCTGGCCTAACGACTGCAAGTGATAAAGTTCAGTAACAATCAGAAGTCACAAAACACTTTAACAACTGTTTAATTGGTGTTATATACTAGGCACATACAAATACATTTTCTATGAATGCACACCATTTCCAGTCACATATTTTTTTGCAAACATCACAAAAACATTTATTGGATGTCTTTTCAACCAACCTTTTGTTTGTCTTTTCATCCAATAGCAGTAGACCTGGCCTGAGTCTCTCAGTACTGTACACTGGCCTGATGCATTTCAGAATAGTCAGACTGAAAATCTACACTTGCCAATAAATCTTTATGCTTACATAGAAAGCAGGCTAACTCCTATCTGTACATCCAAAGGAGATTGACTAACAGCAGCAGCAGTATAGCAGCTAGCCTTTAGTATAATCCAATGATCATTGCTCTGATTCTAAATAATGCACACTAAGTCAGTAGGCATGGCCTCAAAGCTCAGAATGTAAGCGCTAAAAAGAAGCGCACAAGCCTCAAATCTCATGAACAATAGTGTTTTGGACAGCAAAAATTGTAATTCTACAAGATCATTGACATTTATTAAGATAAGTACTATCAATTTTGTCGCTAGAACTGCCTTTCTCGAAATTTTGAGTGAACAGACCGACAGATATACAGACAAGCAAAAAGACTACAGTAATCCTCTGCATGCTTAGTCACTATCTCGACCACCATAGCCTGCATGTTTCCTTTACATAAGACTCTTTGTCTACCGAAGGACCCTAGTGAATAATTTTTGATGTATATCTAGTCCCATGCCAAACGCAATTGTGGAAATAACAGTATGAATGTTACCATTCTTTCTGCTAAACTGTTAAATTATCTCTTTTCGTTCTGTGCATCTTGTGAACAAGTCAGCAATTACAACATTTGGTGCTCCAGCTGGCACAGTTAACTGCTCACCAAGATAAAATTTGAACAAACGGTAAATGCTATCATATGTACGGCAGTTGATTTTACAGATTTTCTATGATACTTCATATTGTAATAAGTTCGTGCATGTATGGTTGTTTTCTCTTTAACTACATACAACAGATGTTTCTTGCGAGGAGACAAAGACACTATATAGGGATTCTGTATGCACAATTGTAGGATAATTTCCATTCGACTCGTAATTATATAACCCTACATTGATATTTTATACCCCTCACTTCTTTAATCCTTACAAAATGACCCACCCCTATAATGGAGATTGTAGCTAAAATGATGACAATAAAAAATAATACACTTACATCCAAAATATACTCACCACTGAACAATACAGTATGCTTCATCAATGATCAAACCAACTAAATTTCTCTGGTATGTTCTACTTCCCAACAAGTTTCTCCATTGTATGTTGGTTAACAAAGACTCTGGAGTTATAAACAGCAACTGTACTTTACCATTTTGCACATTTT
The DNA here is from genome assembly GCA_964030475.1 of Tethya wilhelma. Lineage (NCBI taxonomy): Eukaryota > Metazoa > Porifera > Demospongiae > Tethyida > Tethyidae > Tethya > Tethya wilhelma. Next base: position 1,946,556 of record CAXIPT010000008.1, on the reverse strand, counting down.
TCAAGCTTTCAATGTCTTTCTGTATTTCTGTTCCTTGAACACTAAACCTAGCCTTCTGGTCCGTCATCAATGAAGTGAGAGGAGACACACAAATCAGAATACTTCTATATTCTTCAGTGACAGTACCCACCTGTTGCCAAATATTATAGCATAACAAAAATACTTCCAAAAGCCGGTGGGGAGTGAAACAAAGACATCTTTCCCACCAGCAAACTTCAAGTCTTTGATTACTCTTCAGAGCATCAAGTCCACTTCTATTGCTTCAGAAAGAATTGCTGCATTGCTATGATCCATGTTCTGTTCAGCTGTAGTACAAGTTGATTATGCACCAAACCACATACTAAATGATTTTGCTATTTCTATCTTGCTTGTGGCTAAAATTTATATACCGATCAGTGGCAGGGCTATGTATTTGCTGGACCAATTTTTTTCCCTTTCTCTCTCGTCACCATTCCTGTTCCGCCTACTAATTAGTGGAAAGGGTCTGGGCACAAGACTACCCCCACTCAGCACACTTGTCAATCAACATACACATTCATCATGGAGTGTGGTCCCAGGTCTTTCATGTTTTGGTGGACTCTGTTAAGTTGTTAATCCAAGGCTTTTGTTCTAACTAGTTTTTAATCTAAACCATTTCTAAGTGATTCCTAGTAGAAAAAACATTAGAAATGTAATGAGAACATAGGAATGGCCAAATTGTAAAAAGTAAGCAAACAAGATAGGAATGGTGGTCAGATTGAGAGACGAGTTCATTTTTGTGTGTCTCAGTTATGTTCATATCCCTAGCTCAATGACATAGTAGACACAGGAATGAACTCTTCTCTCAATCTGACCACCATTCCTTTTACGATTTGGCCATTCCTTTCATTTCTAATGTTTATGTTCTGTTTTTCTGAATAATTAATATTTGTATGTACCCTAGCAAGTTCTCTAAAGCAACTAATAGCTATGGTGGAGTTTTGTATCCAGAACATGCAATAGTAACAGCAGAATCTGTCACCTGTCACGAAATCTAAATAATGCACACTTGTATATTATGTGGAAAGGGCCGTCAACTTGATTTTCGAGTAGCTAATGAATTATTCAGAAATTAATGGCTGTTTTTGCTTTTTGTTTTTTGTCTTAGCTACAGAGACGAATAACCGATGCCAAAAGCAAAGAAACCAAGTTTATTTGTTCAAGAATCAGCTCCTGAAAGTGAGCGCTCTCAGAGAAAAATGCGCGCAAGATAGAAGAATAAGAAGATGGTGAAAATTTGAGGTTTGGTATATTTTAGTTGGTACTCTAGCGATGGTTTTATGCCATGTTTTAGGCTTGTTAGAAAGAGAAAGAGCTAAATAGTAGCTTAAGAAGCCTTTTTGTACCAAGCGCTCAGTTTTTGCAGAGTTATTCGCGTGAAAATTTGTATGGGCCATCCGTGCCATTCCTATACACCCAGTACTACCGTACTGGGAATTAAGTTGTTTCTAATGTCATCTGAGTGATTGTCATCCAAGCTGTTTTGTATAAGCGGTTTTCGTCTAAGCCTTTTTTATTTTCTCTCCAGGTTAGGGGCTAGGGACTAGGAACTAGAGGCTAGGAGTTAGAGGTTAGGGACTAGCTTCATCATATGATAGTGATAGAGTTGACATACAATCCGAGTCACTCAGCGTGTCAGGGATCCCTGTGTAGCTACTAAATACATATGTCTACTTCTTTTTTCAGGTCGTCAGCAGAGCTGAGTTCACGTTGTTCGTATCTTCCAGAGACTGAGTTTGATCCTCCTATGGCAGGCTGTGGAATGTTGCAACATCTCACCAGGACCACAGTGAAGGTTGCTACGTTTTACATTTGCAATGAGTTGTTAAGAAGCCAGTTTTACAGCCACAGCCTCTCTTCAACAGTGCTACTCTTGATCTAACTGTAGAGATGTTTTTGTCACTGTCCCAATAGATTTCCAGTGACTGAGTGTTGTAATTGAGATTCCAAACCATGCATTGCCCTGTAGAGGTGGGTATATAATATGATTTGATAACACCTGCTTCCATACTATTCCAAGACTGCTTCCAGTGTCTCATGAAGGCCTCATCAGATGATACAATCTCTCCTTCAAACTTGATTCTGCTCCAAACACGTTCATGTATTAGTTGAAGCTGTGATGGACTATAGGTGACTGAGTTTCATTTGCCAATGAGTTAAATAGTGTGATCGGTGTTGGAAACTTTTTGAGCAACAATGGCAACCCCTGACCCTGAGTAACAAGTATTCTTTCATTTTTGGGATGTGCTTACTATAGAAAGCATAAAGCTGCATTTGTCTCAGGAAGTGAATCTGTATTAGTGCAAATAAACCCAAATACTGAGCAAGTGTAGACATGAATATTGCTGTGCAAATCTATTGAAAAATGATATATGATCACGTCCTGTACAGATATAAAGCATTTGTATTGCTGAATGTGTATTGGTCCTAGTTCAGAATCATTGGATAAAATGTGCCTTTAAATCCTGAAAGTGTTGTTTTAGCTAAGTGAATAGGCTTGTCTTCAAAAGATGTTCCTGTAGTCCCAACATGGTACACATTAGTATTTGGGCTTAATACCAATTCTGGAACTTAAGACAAAAAGCCATTGTCTGCTATCTACTTCTTTGATCTACATTACAAGTGAGGTTAGGGTCATACCATGGATCTTGGTTTGATTCTGCGTTGTTTCTGTTGATACCGTATTCTAGGCGCGGTCCTAATTTAGGCGCCATTTAGCCATGACCACAATTATTACAGTTTTTTAACTGGAGGCGCCTTTTTGGAAGCTCAGGCTGTGCCTAATTAAATTGGAACTGATATTAACACATGGTGGCGAAAGTGTCGAAGGCACTAGTGTGGGTGACTATCTGCAGCTATTTTACTACTTTTTAGCAAAGAAGAGTACTCAGCAGTTTTTGAACAGTTAATAAGTGAATTCAATGGTAGAACAGCCACTGAAGTTCCGAGTCTCGATCGAGTCACGTTATTTGAGTGAGTGACCAACTCTGAGTCTTGTTAGTTCTGGTTGAAATTCTGAGTTCTAATATTACTGAAAGCAAGCTACTTTTCAAGTTTTGTTTTCAAACTGACATTTGTCAGCTACTCATTGAATTGCTGACCTTGAGCAAGTAAAGAGCAAATACAGTTCTAATTCAGAGGCACCGTCCTAATTTAGGTGCCCTTTACCAAGTTAGTTAATTTTTTGGTTCCAATTAGTGGCACCTTTTGACACTGAAATTGATTTTAGTGGCACCTATATTAGAATGAATACGGTACCTTCTAATCCACCTGCTGTAATGAAACGTTGCTGTGCAGATAGCTTACATTTCATTTTCTCTAAGAAGTAGGTGGAGAGAAAGCAATAAAGACCCCTCTAGCATTTTCTACAATGTAGAACAATCTCCCTCAACTTCGGAGGGATAATCAATGCAGCAGGTGTTGGATTGGTATTGTCTCTCATAGTACTTAGGACCCTGGTCTTAGCATACAGAATGATTGAAAAATAAGTGAACTTCTTTGTATCTATTCCTAGTATTATGTTGTCAAAAATCAGCATATTCACTACTGTTAGCATGTCATTCCATGGTTTAATGTATACAAAGGAACATGCTTTCAATGATAGTAGTGTCAGGTGTCAATCCATGTGGTAATGTGTTGGTGACTATAGAAGGTATGGCACACAACCTAACTAATACCTTTGTCATGTTGGATTAGTTCCTTTGACAAGCCAACCATCACTGCTCTTGGTAGCTCAATACACTGTTCACAGCCATTGTTTGCTGTATTTCCAGTTTTAGTAGCAAGTGCTACCATCTTTTCCAACACTCAATTTATAGTTTCCTTTCCCTCTCTTAATTGTAGTAGCGGGGGTCTTGAGCGCCTCTCTGTGAGATGTTTTTATATAGATGTTTACGATGCTTGATGCTCAGAGTATGTAGCATATAGTATAATGCTCTGTATTCAAATTCAGTTTGGCCAATGTGACTAAAGTTAGTCAGATCATGAATTTGTTGTGGAGCTAGTTCTTTGCTGTTGAAGAGATGGTGCAATATTAATGAAGGTCTGACAATCAGAGTGGCCTAGCCCACACTATACACTATTCGAGTAGTAATGGTTTAAAGTTAACAGCTATTATAAATTCTAGACACCTTTTTGATTGTAAACAAACCCTTAGAAGTAACCACAGATAACTTAAAAGTGTCTCCAATACTTACCACCACTATGTACATAGTAAAATTTTGTTTATGTCCCAATAAAATTGTTTAATCTTCTTTGCTTTCCTTTTCACTTCCATCTTCATCATTAGCTGCAGTACCAGCTGCCAGATATTCATAAAACTCATGGATCAGGACAGTTAAGGCTTGCTTGAAAAAGATGCGCGCACACCCCATGATATTCTAAATACGTAAAGTACTATAGACATTGTCGATGACGTGCTCTTTTACTCGAGAAAACAAAGGTATGAAGGTTTTAAAGCTTTGTTTATACTATAAGTAAGCTGATTGTAACATTTGGAAAGAGCTACAGTAGCCTATCTCAATTTTGAACTCGCTAAGTTAATGTGTCGTCATACGTTTAGTTGGAAAAGGCCGTATTGTTTGCAGACTTTGTGTAGAACAAAAAGTGAAGTTTTGCCAGCCAATTTAGAAGAGTTCTAGCAAGCTTTTCATGATACGAACGCTAACGTTTTAGTTTATTAGTATGATCTACTGGAGGGATTTCAAACTGCCAACACACAAGGTGTGTTATTCGCAAGAATAGATTAATTTGTCCCCCTTAAAAATGATTTTTTGCAGCTAACTTTCTAAATTCTTATCAAGCAAGCAATCCCTCTGGTGAAAACTTGTATAACAACCTAAAGTTATGCGCTTGATCTACTTAAGTTCTCATATTTAGGTAGTCTTGATAGCTGGTAAACTTGATTTGTACTGGAGGCCATGACTCTGATGATAACTCTAGAATTGAATTCTTGGTACGAGACTTGAGGCTCTGTTCAACTGGATTGATATGTGTACATTCACAGGCTGGCCGAGGAAAGCCAAATTTGCACACAGTAATAAAGGTGCTGCTAGCAAGCTTTCGTCTTCTACGACAATAATTGCTACATCTGTGCATTTGATATCGTGTGACAAGTCGGTGCAGTTCAGGATTGGACTTCTCATCAGGAATATGACAAGTGATCCTATCCTTGATAAAGTGAGTACATCATCAGGATCATCCTCCTCAATCACAGGAGCACCTTCTATCCACAACAACACATGATAGTGAGGTGCTCCCCTGGCTTGGTACTCTTTCTTCCAATAGTAGTGGGCTACTTGACCTAATGCTTGTCCTTTCACAAGGACTGTCTGGGAGAAAGCATGGAATTTGTTGCTAAACTGACGGAAAACAGACACTGGATCTTCCGTACAAAGTTTTCCAATGTTGCTTTTTGAGGTAGATGGAATGTCATTGACTTTCTTGAGATACTCAGATATATCTGAAGATTCATACTCTGCACAACTAAATGTGAGAAACAAAGGGGGGGGGGGCAGCCTCACGGATAATGCATTTCAGCTCACTCTGGCGAAGAAACCAGTAGTGTCTTGTACCACGAACACTTTGAAGCATTGTTGACAAATTTGCTTCAAGCTGTTCATCAGAAGAGTTTACTTGCGAAAGCAGTCTGGATACGGTCACTGCTTGTTGCCTGGTATTTTTCAACATGTTATAAATACCGGCAGACAGCTCACGCATCTCTTTTTGCCACAGCAGGTAAAACACATACTGGGCATTTCTACGAAATCGAGAGTCTTTGTTTGAGAGCCTACTTTTAGCATACTCAGTATTCGAAATTTTTTTCTCACGCTGATGATTCTGGCCAAAAGCACCATTCGGGAAAAGAGTTGGAAAACAAAGCAAGTCAAGGTGGCTCTGTCTGTTATCAATTGGATACTCTTTACACTCAGCATCTTGTACTGATCAATGTCAGAGTGCGGAGGTAGCCTGTTATCAAGGTTACGCACTGTGTATGCTTGAAGGCCAGAAATATCAGCATCATTAGCTCTTTCAAACATGGTGCTAGTAGCACTGTTTGCAACTTCAACTACTTGCCGGCTAGTTTCATCAACAGCATCATCTTGCACATCCTGATAAAGCCAATTGATATGCTTGAGCTTATCAACTGCTGACCTAAGTTTGTTGACATCAACTAGACCACGCCACACAACCTTGTTTTTAGTTAGCCTGCCATTTACAAGTATATAGAGCTCAGGATCAGCCAAGCGTTTTGATAACTTGGCCTGGTCAAGTGTTTCAATTGTTTTTTTCAAGGGTAAAGGAAGGAAGAACATTGTTCCTTTGCATGCCTTCAAAGAGTTGTACGTAGGCACTTTTTTGGTATAAGTACCAAGATGTACAACAGTATGATAACACTTGGCAAGTTAAATCAGCTGTGTGCTCAAAGGATCTAGTTGCTGCAATTCTGGTGGGAGAGGGACTGTCTCTAAACCATTTAAAACACAGCGATTAGGCAACACATTCTTCTGTATGTTGGGCTTGCAATAAGTGCACAGGTAATTTTGCTCGTTTAAAACATTTGGATTCCTATCAACAACAAAATCCTTTAATCTATGCCACACATCACTACAAAACTTGCTATCAGACAGACTGACTTTACTAACATTCTTCCTCTGACATAAACGCTCACAGCTCATGCAGGGGATATCAGCATAGTCTTCACGCTCCTTCTCAAACTTGGCAATAACGGCAGCATGTTCAAGAAGGAGAGGGGTTTCTATGTTAGTCTGCCTGTATTTTGGGGCAGTCTCTGACACATCCTGGATGTAACCATCATCATTGAGTAAGAAGTTTATGGAGGCTTATGCTATGGGTAAGCTCAATCAGTTTAGTTACATTTGCAATACATAATGCCATGTCTAGTTCTTTAATTTGATGATGATTTCTCAAAGCACTGTAAACATCTTTGAGCAATTGATGTAGGAGTGGATAATGAACTGAACCACTTCTCAAAATACGAAGTTTACTGGTACACTTACTATCATCACCAAGGCATACTAATGGGTGGCCAAGCCTTGGAGTGGTAGTGGTGACACCTTCATCCCAGTTAAACCCATGCCCATGGTAATATGGACAATCATTTTCAACCTGATCTAACTGAAGTCTAACCTCATTTATGGGATTAGTAAAGACTTCTCTGAGTAACACAATGCTTTTGAGCTCATCATCACTCAGAGGTTTGCACTCTTGTGTGCATTTCCAATGCACACAAGAGCTGTTATAGTTGGGTTTGTCTTTCTTCTTCTCTAGAAGACACAAAGCCTTATTTGCTACAATGCACACACCATTTCTAGTGATTGGAATGCATTTTCTCTTTACAGGTTGATAAGCTGAATCATAGAAATAAGGCTCTGTGGAAGGGCGATGAACACCCTCACCCAAGTCTTTCCTATCATTGAATGTATAGGCTGCAATGCGCCTACAAGCACCCAATAAACTACTAGCTTGAGTACGGCTAGTCTGAAATGCCTTTGCTAGTAATTTAGAGGCTGCTATCTTGCAAACAGTTTTAGTCAACAATTTGGGGGATAGTTTCTTACACATTGAACCATGGATTTCACAAAGTGAGTTTATGAGCTCGGCACTATATAACAGCATATTCACCTGGAGGTTTTTCAGAATTGCTTCTCTACAAACACCACGTAGTTTATAAACAGCATATCTATTTCTGCGTTGAGCCGAACAATATGCTTCTTTCTCTGGTAGTATGCTTTGGCTCTTGACATTGTCAATGATCTGTTGGTACCATTAGCATACCACTTCTTTTGCCTCACTCTGGATGCCAACCTACAAGCCTGTCTATTTCGCTCATACATCTTTTTCTTTCTAATACTGGCTGCCTCTCTGGAAACTTTCTGATTTTTGTGCTACATCCTTTTCATTCTAATACTGGCAGCCTCTCTGGAAGATTGCCTATTTTTCTCATACACCCTTTTCTTTCTAATACTGGCTGCCTCTCTGGAAGCTTTCTGATCTTTGTGGTACATCCTTTTCATTCTAATACTGGCTGCCTCTCTGGAAGATTGCCTATTTGTCTCATACAACCTTTTCTTTCTAATACTGGCAGCTGATTTAGAAGCTGCAACATTTTTTTCATAAAACTTCTGAGCTCTTATTCTCGAAGCTACTCGATTTTGTTGATGAGAATTGAGAGGCACACTTTAATTTTTCAGAATTCCCACATTTTGCTGCAACAGTCATAGTTTTCTATGCTTCGAGCTTTTTCTTTTTCAATATTCTCACAATAATACTCTCTTTGAGCAGCTAAAGCTTTTTCCTTGTTAGCAACATAATATTGCTTTCGTTTGCACCGATTTTGATATTTTTTTGAAGGCATGACTTATACACTCTATAATGATAATACACAATAATTATTATACAGTTTGTAAAACAACAACTAAACTAATTTGACAATGCTTATTATAAGGAAGTTGGGCACACAAGTTAGCAAATTTTTAGAAAATCGGTAGAATAATAATTTGAGAGTAGGGCTACAATCGAGATACAAATAGTACTATATACTTCGCTGCAAAATTAGCAAACAAAGGGCAATTAATATGTACTAGCTATATATAGGAAATGTCACAATTGGTTTATAACAATTAATAAAAATGGGTAAAATAACACTATCAACAAACTATATAGCTAACAAAAATTTTTCAGGCTGGAAACCAAAACACTGACAAACATGAACTTATCTGCACAGCACTGGGCTGTAGTATAGCGAGCAGATTTGTCGGTGTATAGCTAGATTTCAGAAGGTGGGTCGGGAGAGTGATCGAGACTGTAAGTTAATTCGCGGCGAGGCCACTTCAGATAGTCAGTATATTCACTGAATATTAGGTTAATATTCAGACGTCTGCTGCAAAATATCGACTGCTTATCCACTTCCTACCGAGCAAGAGATCACCAAAAACTGGTATTAACTACTTCAAGACTGGTTTTAACCGGTCTCAAAAAACCACACTTGCAACGCTTGCATAGTTGCGCAATACTCGACCAAGTGGTACATTAGGCACATGCGTACAAGCCACCCACCACGTGGATCATCAGAGGCAGAAAAGATGGAAAAGAAAGATCTAGCAACAACCTTTGAACTCAAACGTTGCTGCATAATAAAAAGTACACGTATTTATAAGCTAATGCAGTTTCAAAGCTCTAGCTTTCGTTTATAACTATCTTTGATATAAACGAGTATCAAGGAACGTAGTTCCTTTGAAAAGGACTTGCTTTGTGCTGTCAAACTTGGCTCAACACTTTCTGGGTCTCTGGAAACCGTGTTCAAGTAAGTCAGTTAGTACGTAAGTACGTAAGTACGTTAGGACAACAAAAATGTTCCTTCTGTGGCTTCCCATTAGCGCTCTCTACGAGTGCCCAGTGACGTTTCTCTGAGTTTGAGGCCTTGCATACAGTTGGTAATCTGTTAGGGAGAGCCTCTGAGCAAGTTTGAAGGCTTAATTTTGTTTTGTTAGAATTTTATGGTGATAAACATTTTGTATTGTGTCTATGGGGCAGTCGGCCCATTCCTACTATACGTACTACCGTACGTATGATAGTCACTGTGCAGTCAGATATCTTAAAACATCAAAATTATTATTAAAGTGAAAACTCTGCATGGTCTGTTTCATGTGGATGACAAGAATTAATAATTATTATTGATTAACTTGTTAACCCTTTACAGTCGGATGACGAGTATACTCGTCATATATTGCATGCACCCGAAATACGGATGACGAGTATACTTGTCATTGCACCTTTAGCGCGCGCCTCCAAGCAATGTGCAATGTGCAATAGCAGTAAACTTTAAACTCGGTGTGCGTTTAGGTAAGGTACTGCTCTAGTAACTTACCAAGTTTGAGTTGGAACCCATAAGTAGGTGTGGCGTTACAAGGTCATGAACCACGAGAGGTCACGATCGCGGCGATCGCGACGATAAGTTTTCTTGGCTCATTTTCTCTGTAGTCTCTAGGATTAGAAGCTTAGCGCTACTTGTGGTAGTAGAGGGATAAATAGTCTATATATTTATGAGTTTAGTTTGGAAGCTGCTCAAAGCCAAGGAGAAAGAAAGCCAAAGACGCTCGGAAATCTATTGATCTTCGAACACTCCAACTTTTGCACAAAATTTTCCAAGGGTCACGCTAGTATAAGCAGTCATACAGGTAATAGATAGGTAGTGTAACACAATAGTTTGTCTTATTTGAAACAAATATTATGCTAGAGCTACAAAATAAGTGTCAATCATACAGTACTAAAATTTAATTTTTAATTCAGTATTTCAACACGTGCTCACAGCCTGTAATTACAGGCTGTAAAGGGTTAATATTTGCCATGATCAATGCAGTTCAGCTAGCCTGCTAGCAACTATGATACCTTAATTGACACCATGCAATTGAATTCAACTCATGGACAAGTTGAATTCATGCGTGCAATCCCAAGCATTGTAATAGTAAATTATTATAATATAATGCTTGCAATGGTGAATTGCATTTTGTGAACAGAACGTAAATAGATATTATGTATATGAGTCACTGAGTATAAAATCGAAAAAAAAACACTGACAAACAAAATCCTACACTGTGCGTGCAGGATTTGCCGCAACTATCAATTTTTACTATTCCCAGTACGGTAGTACTGGGTACATAGGAATGGCACGGGTGCCCCATTAGCGCAATGCAAATATTCACGCGAATAACTCTGCAAAAACTAAGCGCTTGGCACTAAAAGGCTTCTAAAGCTACTATTTAGCTCTTTATCTTTCTAACAAGGCTACAAACATGGCTTAAAACCATCGTTAAAGTACCAAACAAAAATATGCCAAACCTCCAATTTTCTCTATCTTCTTCTTCTTCTATGTTGGCAAGCCTTTTCTCAGAGACCGCTCACTTTCAGAAGCTGATTCTTGAACGAATAAACTTTGTCTTCAGTCGCTTTTTGTATCGGTTATTTGTTTCTCTAGCTGAGTCGCTAGATACATGACGAAAAGCGCCTTCTCTGTATGGCAGCCATTCATTTCTCTACTCATTAATAAATTCATTAGCTACTTTGAAAATCAAAGTGACAACCCTTTCCAGTTAGACAAGTGTGCGTTATTAGGAATCCGAATATTCGCTGCCTGCCCGTTTTACCTGAAGATTTCTGGTTGTGCTGAAGTCTCTGTAACCAGTTACCGGTACCTTTCAGCCTTGAATATTCAGGAGGTGAATAGACTACTTTGTTACATAGTTGTCATTATAAGAAAATGAGCAGCTGCTTCACTGACATTGCTGATATTGTAGATTATAACATAACTTGAGCTATAATATCCATGCTAATAGTGTACAAGTAACTACCATATACACACGAACTTAACTGTGATGTAGAATTATGAAAAAATGAGAACAAACAAGTGAAAAAAAACATTGGAAATGTAATGAGACATAGGAATGGCCAAATCGTAGAAAAGAAAGCAAACAAGATGGAATAGCTGTTTGAGTGTGTAAAGAATTATTCCTATGGGCAAAATGTGGGACTCAACATGGAAAGAGATTACTACATGCAGCCCACACAGGAATGATTCTGCACACACTCAAACAACTATTCCANTACTTACCACCGCTATGTACATAGTAAAATTTTGTTTATGTCCCAATAAAATTGTTTAATCTTCTTTGCTTTCCTTTTCACTTCCATCTTCATCATTAGCTGCAGTACCAGCTGCCAGATATTCATAAAACTCATGGATCAGGACAGTTAAGGCTTGCTTGAAAAAGATGCGCGCACACCCCATGATATTCTAAATACGTAAAGTACTATAGACATTGTCGATGACGTGCTCTTTTACTCGAGAAAACAAAGGTATGAAGGTTTTAAAGCTTTGTTTATACTATAAGTAAGCTGATTGTAACATTTGGAAAGAGCTACAGTAGCCTATCTCAATTTTGCACTCGCTAAGTTAATGTGACGTCATACGTTTAGTTGGAAAGGCCGTATTGTTTGCAGACTTTGTGTAGAACAAAAAGTGAAGTTTTGCCAGCCAATTTAGAAGAGTTCTAGCAAGCTTTTCATGATACGAACGCTAACCTTTTAGTTTATTAGTATGATCTACTGGAGGGATTTCAAACTGCCAACACACAAGGTGTGTTATTCGCAAGAGTAGATTAATTTGTCCCCCTTAAAAATGATATTTTGCAGCTATCTTTCTAAATTCTTATCAAGCAAGCAATCCCTCTGGTGAAAACTTGTATAATGAAGGCACCAAGGTGCTTAACCCTTGGCGCCCTACCAATACAATACATTGTCACCCATGACAATCTAGCTACCAGTACGATGAACAGTGGGCCATACTAGCTCAGTACAGCCTTCAAGTATATTATAACTATAGATGCCCCGGCGGACAGGGAGGCTGGCACTGGCCACAGACTGACCGGCTACACAGAGAATATTGGTCATTAACAATGATCTGATTATCTATGTATTAACTGCAAAGATATAGTCAGAGTACTAGCACTGCACTACGCTGCACTAGCTGGCAAGTTCACATGACTCAGTGATTGTTCATCAGTCTATCTGCAGTTGCCTTAGATTCAAAACATTTATATAAGCTTATAACAGCATGATTAATAAGAGTATAGTGTTATTGCTTGCTAAATTTACCTACAAAGTAAGTTAGTTCCCCTCAACTCCTTTTGCATGCTTCTGCCAAGTGAAAACTGGGCACAATTCTAAATAGCGCACACTAAGAAATGGGCGTGATTAGCAGGTGTGGCCTCGAAGCTTAGCGCTCAGAGACACTGAAAAGCCTCAGATCTCAGGAACTACAAGGTTTTGTTGAATGCTACGTGTAATTTTTTTAGATAATATCGATTATTTTACGTTGGTGTGCCGCTTTTGAAGACTAGGCCTTCCGTTCTTGAGATATAGAGTGCAGAAAAAATCTGTCAGACAGACAGACAGACAGACATACAAAACGACTACCGTAACCCTTGCTGCGCATGCGCGCGCCAAGGGTTAACAACCTAAAGTTATGCTTGATCTACTTAAGTTCTCATATTTAGGTAGTCTTGATAGCTGGTAAACTTGATTTTTACCGGAGGCCATGACTCTGATGATAACTCTAGAATAGTTCTGAAGGAGACCAAGATACCTCTGAAGATGAAGGCAGTGACCCTAAAGATGGAGGTAGTCATGATTCAGAAGATGGAGGAGAGAGTGAGAGTGTTGCCTGTGACATACAAGATGATTGTGGTCAGGATTCCGGTGATAGCATTGGTAATGTATGGTTGCCAGAACACACACACATACACTACACATTTCATGGGACTCTAAGGAGATTATGTCTTGCTTGTACAACATCTCTGAAGACCCTCTGAATCAAATGCCACTACATTAATAGCATTTTAGTGGTGGACAAAACCGCAATATTAATGTAGCTTGCTTCAGGATGCATATTGTTGGTAGCTCGGTGTTCTCATACACTACCGTGAGTCACAAATTTATGGTGTCGGGGCATTCCTACCTTCCTAACGATCGAGACTTCGGCTTAATAGAGAAGGAAAACAGAAAGCATCAGCAAATCTATGTTCCAGAAAAGTGGTGCAAATTGGTGGAGACATGTAGGAAAAAGAATCCCTTCACTGTAACTCGAATGAAAACCAAAGATATTATCAGTACAGACCAACTCAGAGCAGAGATTGTCTATCGCAAAAGAAAACACCAACAAAGAAAAAGTCGATTGGCTCTCTATTCGTTGGCTCGTTGTAGCTGTTTTAAACCACCACTAGATTCAACTCTAGAGTCATTGCAGCTTCTGATTTTTACTCTACTACCTTCATCTCCATTTTATTATGGCCTAGTCTACCTTCATCACTACCATTTATATACAGAATAGGGAGGACAGGCCTGACCTTTAATTGTTAAGGACGTACCTCGTGTACGGCACTTAATTGCATTCCAAACGCGTGATGCTAGAAACACGTGTCGTGGGGATAGAGCTAGAGCCATACCAGAGATACAATAGCCATGGCAAGTAAGCATCCCAGAGGCTCACCTACTGGTTATACGCCGACCCAGAAAGGGAAGCAACCCCAAACCCCACACAATCAAACCCTGTTTGTAGGAAGAAGCTGGCATTTTCGGGTGCTGCCAAGTCACCAGTGAAGGCTAAAGAAGCAAAGCCATGGTCTCTGGAAGAAGAAAAGACCCTCACAGAATACTGCATCCAGCATGGTTTCATAACTGCCTGGCCTGAACCTAATCCTCAGAAGTTTTGGGAGAGTGCTGCTGCCCATTTGCAATGTTACGGCTACAAGAGAACAAGTAAGTTTTCAATATGCCATACATTAGGATATCAAATATTGATGATATTCTGTATTCAAAAGGTGGTAGTTGTCGTGCTAAGACATTAATGGATTTGAAGGGCAAATTTGGAGCTCCAATAGAGGCCAAGGAACACAATTTGACAAGACCGGAACTGTTGATGCTGCTCCATCAGATTCTGCTTGTGCCTCCACATTGCCTGATGACACTTGCTCCTATTCATCAGTTATTGATACGCACACCACAGTTACACCTGGGACTATCAGCTATTCACCCATGACTCTCGAAACAGTGTCCGAACATAGCACTGCTAGTGCGGCAATTAGCACTCCACAGTTGTCGGACAATCCAAGTAGATCAAGTTGTTCCTATTTTGTGGATGTTTTACGATCTGGTGCTGTGTATTCCTACACTATCCTTAGTTTTAGTGTTATCACTGTAGAGCTTAGATGTGTAAACATTACAATTGAGGATGAATTTGTTACTCGCACAAAAGCAGATGCCTTTTTTCTGACTTTTTCTTTCATCATATAAACTCCAATTGAACAATTGTTACAATGTCATTAATCTTTCATTTACTAACATTTATTAACATTTATATTAGAAAAGTAAGCAAAGCAAGTTAAGTCAATTGTGATCAGAAAGAGGATGACTAGTTGAAAGAGGTGGAGGCATTTCCACTGGTACATTATGATATTGCATCCTAACAGACCTAGCACCCGGGGTAGGGAGGGAAGCTCTTCCATAGACCATTCCTGACAACTGATCCCTCTTCCCTACTCTCTGGCTGCGAGGGTTTCTTCGTGATTTATGCCCTGCTTCATCAAAATTAATGATGGGCGTTTCCCCTCATAAAAGCAATCATGAGATGATGTATGATCAAAAAAACCAAGGCTAGGATTAAGTCTCTTTGAAAATTCAATACAGACTTTTCTCCAATTGTACATGGCTGTACGGACTGTGAAATGCTTCCCAGACAGGTCCCTCATAATACTAAATAAACACTCTACATCGTCCGTAGTATATAGCTGCATGAGGATGCTCTTGGTTGATGCCCATTTGCTTGTACATACGCCTCTTCTATTCACGGCTCACGATATTTGTTGTTAAAGCAATAACAATTCTCTAGTTAGGCCAAGAACTGCATCCAATGGCCTGTAAAAAACAAAATAATCAAATAATATTCAATACATCAGAATTGTAGTTAAAGTACCCCTCTTACTAAATTTGTGATCAATCTAACTACAATGCTGTGATCTTCTAACCACACAGAACCCTCTTGCATAAGCGACCTATATAAAGCTTCCATACACAGGCAACATCAAGCCATTTATAACACACACACACACACACACACACACACACACACACACACATGGTAACCTCCATTAAGGAGAAGTCAGGTTGTGATTTGTGCCAAGGCATCAATTCATCCAAAATTAAGCTCAGCAGCTGCTTGTTGTAGTCAGATCTTTGTTCTTGGCTCAGACCTCTCTCATCGCAAGCTAGCCTCCAGTTCCGGATCGTCTTAATATACTTTGCTTCGTATTCCTAGCCTTTCTTCTCCATAAATTTGACCATACTCAAGGAAAACAAATCTTCAACATCACGTATCGATTGCTTCCGTTGGCCAGTTAAGGCTGTGAACGTTAGCTGAGATGATTCATCATACAACGCTTCAACAAACCTCTGCAATTTCAAGGCTCTTGGCCCACCTCTTCTCGTGCATTGTCCGATTCTCTAAACATATTATTAAACATATAAGTCAGAGTCAGAAAAAGAGCAAAAGAGTACTATGAAATGCAATATAGTAACCCCCCCCCCCTAAACACACACACACACACATACACACACCTATCATGAGTGGTCATAATAATTTATTATTAGGCAATGCTTTTCTTTTACCTTAAATACGTGACCTTCATCCTCACGTTTGTGAAACTCCTTAGAGAGAATTGGATGGATCTCCGGAACATTCCCAGTAAGGTAGTACTGGGTACACAGGAATGGCACAGATGGACCATTAGCACAATACAAATATTCACGAGAATAACTCTGCAAAANATTGACGATAAAATGATGAAGTATTGTGAAAATGATAGTCTATGTCGAAGAAGTGTTTTATATCAAGATTTTGACGATATTAGTGATGCTGATACCCTAGTTAAATTATGTATGTGTTGTGATGTATGTGCTAGAAATTGTATGTGTGATGAATGTAAATAGAATAATATTGTAATGATTGCATACAATACTATTATTATAAAATTATTTGAAAAAACAAACAAACAAACAAAAACTATGCAGAATCATCATCAGGTGGATTGAGTGATGTGTTTACATGTTCCATGATCCATTTGTCATAGCTAGATCTCTGGAGTTTATTTAACATACCAGATTTAACCTTAGATTTAAATGATTTGTGTGCTCTTCCTGCTTCGACTTGATAAACTTTGTGTTCATTAAGTTCATTCAGAATCAGCTTCCTATCTTTAGAAGCAGATGCAATAGTATGCTGTCCAGGTGATGGTACAACTTTTGTCACGTTTCGATCAAATGAATGGAGGACTTCAACAAGTGGTCCAAGACATTTCCCAACCCTGACGATTGCCTTCTCGGTTTTGTTAGCTCCAAGACCTTTAATTGCAATCTTTACAACACGATTGAGGTGTTCCATATGAAGATCTCCTGCAATGTTGTGTCCTGGTAAACCATGTGTGTTTACAAACCGAGACCATATCTGTTGGTGAGCTTGGCGTTGTGAAAACACAAAATAGTGATTGTAGAGAGCCAACAATACCTCGACGGAGTAATTCTTACGTTGTGACAGCTTGAATATTGGTAGTAAGTACTTCCAATAACTAAGCACTCGAAGACCATCTCCCTCCTTGATTGCATCTCGATAGCTCATGTAAAACAATCCTAAACTCAACACTTCACCAGCATATGCAGCCATGCCATCAGATTGAGTGTTGTCTGTACGTTTAATAAATGAAAAGTCAACGTACTTTGAGACAATTTCTTGACCAATTTTGTAGATGAGGGACCGCCTTTCTTCTTTTGACTCCATCCATACACTGCTTGGATTAGGCAATATGTTAGTTGATGGTGTATCATCTAATGTAGCCATCTGTAACATTGTCATGGCAGCACTCAAAACATGACATGTAACTATTGTCAGGAAAAAATCGTCACAAGCATTCCAGTCCTTTTTAGGGTCTGATACAACGTTTCGACGATTGATGAGATTGCGGAGTTGGTACAGAGTCCCATATTCAGCACCAGATGAGGTTGAATACAATCTTTTCCATATACACTGTAGTTAAAGGATTACATTAATTTTGTGGTAAAGAGTACAACAAGATACTATCATACATTATGCAGTACCTGAAGGAGGGTCACAGTAGTATGCCACTCTTCTGCTACAGGTAAAAGACCTTGTAGCTGTCCAGTTGCCGTAACTGAATTCGTTCGAAATCTTTGACAACCCCTTGCTCTGGCAGCAGTAAGTTGGTCTCCTCCAAACAAGATTTGATGTACCAACTGGTGTAGCACATTGATCTTATCACCAGCGGAAGGGTTGGTAAAAACTTCTTCAAACTCTTCGATCGGCACGTAAGTATGCAGAAATTCAAGAATTTCGATCATCTCATCGTACTTCATTTCACTCTTAGTTGCACTCCAAGAGGAACCTGAACCAAAATCAAACTCAATAATATAATTATGCTACAGAAGATCTGTTGGATTCAAAAATAGTATAATACATACCGATTCTGACTTCTTAGCCATGTCATCTGAATGCTCATGAGGAATGTGCCAATGAATAGCATCTGCAAAATTTTCTTGGAAGTAGGTCATATGCTGGCATAAAATTCGAGATACAAGCATTGCAAAATCTTTGTGCAATGTTGAGTCGTCTGAAGCTGAAGGTAGCACCTTGCTGAGGACTTCTTCTTCAGTAGGGAGTGACGTTGGTTTGACATCACTCAAGTTTGAACTGTCAGTTCTTTCCTTCAATGCATATGAGTGAAAGTAATGTAATGACTCATTCTGATGATCAGATCGCATGTGAGAGGGCCGGACAGTTGTGTCTATGTTGTCACCAATCAAAACATATCCATGTTGACACAGTGGACATACCGTCTCTTGTTGTGAGGGCTCTTGAGTTTCATTGTCCTCAGCAACAGGGGATTCTTGAGCGTCATTGATATCCTCAGCTACAGAGGGTCCTCTGATGTGGTTGTCGGCAACAGAGGGTTCTCGGCTGTAATACTCGAGGAAAGGATATTCTTGGCTGTGGTCTTCGGCAATAAGAAGGTGTTGGCTGTAGTGGGTTTCTTGAGCGTGGTCCTCAGCAACAGGGGTATGGTGACATTCATCCTCATGCTCAGTAGCAGCTGTCAGCTCAGCCTGCAATGAATGTGGTGCTAATGAATCAATTGGAATTGTTACAGGTGATAAGAAAGCTGTTGATTGCTGTGAGTCAGCAGTCTGCATTGAAGGGTGAGTGTTCAACAGGTCTTCATTGACACCACTAGGTCCTGGAAGAGAGGTTAATGACAGCAATGTTGCATCAAGAAGCTTTTCTGACACAGGAGAGAAACATGGAGCATCTACACTTTCGAACGAGATGTTAGGATCACTCTGTCTGCTCACTGACTCATCAGATGACTCTTGGTTGGAATCAATTTGCATTAGGTCACTCTCTCCACATTCACTCTCTCCACTTTCAGGATCTAGGTTAGACTTGACAGACACACCACAAGCTGTTGGAGTAGCCTAATAATATAATACAGACACTGAGTATTATATATCTGCATAATAATACAATGTCCGGGGTACATTTTACCATTTTCAGCTTTGACTGCAAAGATTCCTTCCACATAACAACAGCTCGGTCATGATCTAGTCCAATAATCGCAAAGTAGTTGCATAGGAAGTACATACACCAAGCTTATGTAACCTAGAAAATGTCTATTTAAGACAAAAGTATGGTAATATTATTTAACTACTATTTATGTTAACTAAACACATCATTAATTTTTATTACTGACCTGCTTGGCTGAGTGACCTGCATATAAAATAAGTGACAATATCTTTTGGACAACAGACATTTTGGGTCTCCTAAGCTTGCATATCATAGCTATACACATCCCAATCACAGCTTCTCGATTGGGTCGGACCGTCTTTGTCTTGGTAGCAGACAATAAAATGTGATAGAGTAACGGAAGATGCTTCTCAAGGACGCTCATGAGCCTTTTCCAGTCAAAGTTGACAAGATCATCTTTGGTCCTTGCTTCCAAAAGCCCCAACGCAATCTCTTCTGTACACAGCTTAGTAATTTCAGCCTGAATCATTTGACCAATTTTGTTTAGCATATACTTCCAAACCTCTGGATCATTCATGCTGTTTGTTGCTAGCCCATACTTGCTTCCTCTTGCAAGTGATTTCCCAATTGGCTTGCGGCGTGGTGTGAGGATGTACGTATGTGGACGCTTTGTATACCCTATTGTTACCTGTTAGTATACAAACACAAGTTACTATGATCCTGAGTTGACAATTTCATTACTTTCATAAGAATAACTTACAGACACTGGAGGAGAAGCATTCCCACCTGCCCCGCCGGCTGAACTGCTCAGAGTGTCGGCTGAAACACTTGACACAACATACAGACGCTTCCGCTTAGTGGCCGGTTCTGTAGTAGCCAGGGACTCTGAACTGTCTCTCGTTCTCTTTCTACCTAAGACACTACTAGCTGAATGACCTGGCAAGTCATCTGCAACTGTAGCAGCTGGCACATGTACATGTGACTGACTCAGATTTCTTTCATTTTCAATTGAAAGCAACACTTTACAAGCACTCCTAGCATTACCCAGCAACTTCAAACTTTTCTTTATATGTGCATCATATGCTGTAAAACATTTTCTACAGAGAAAATGCTTCTGCTGAACTAAGAGGTCTACAGCTCGCACGTTTTCTTGTACTGCTGCTTCATTAAAAATCTGCTTCCACAAAGGTAAAATTCCCTGATTTTCAGATGTCACATCTCTCCTGTTCCCTTTCTCTAGTTTGTTTCCACAGCCAAGACATATATCTTCCACTCGCATCTTGTTCATCGTATCTTTCAGTGGCACGAAAATGATTGCGCAGATTTAAATTATATCCGCGCGGATTACGTAGGGTGCGGGCGCTTGTAACACATTCCGCCAGTACAAGAACAGGTATAGGCATGCAACCAGACCCTCTCCTTTGCGGAGCGTATGGACGGAGCAAATGTGAGGGTGTGGCTTCGCGAGACTATGATCCAAGTAGGCCAAGAACTCATTCTGCAACCACTGTGTGATGTAGTATATATGTTATGAATAACGTACTGTCAAAGGCAACAGATGTGAAGACAATGTGCTCATACTTAAGTTTAGGAAGTAGACGGATTCCAACACCAGGTGCAGTATCAAGTTCATACAGAGCACAAAGTGTCCCCAAGATAGACTGAATCCATTGTTCTACAATGTAACAGTTAAAAAGCATCATTTAATACAAATCAGGAAATTATAGTAACTTACATAAAGATTGCGAGCTAACAGTTTCTGACTGTTTTGATGTGGTGTGATGGGTCTGAAACGGCCGGTTTTCCTTCGTGAAGGGATTTTTAACCTTGTAAAGAACTTTCTCTGAAGGGTTGTGAAGTTTAATAAGGCGCCGATTTACCGAGTTACCATCTAGTGTAGCACCCAAAACCTATAGTACACAAGAAAAAAAAAAAACATTGGAAATGTAATGAGACACAGGAATAGAGCTAAATCGTAAAAAGAACGCAAACAAGATGGAATGGCTGTTAAGAGTGTGTGCAGAATTCTTCCTGTATGGGCTCATTTAGCAATCTCCTTATTGAGTCTCTCATTTTGCCCACAGGAAGAATTCCTTACACATTCTAACAGCCATTCCATCTTGTTTGCGTTCTTTTAACGATTTAGCTCCATCCCTGTGTCTCATTACATTTCCGATGTATTTTTTTTACTTGTCTGTTCTCATTTTTCCATAATTTTACAAATCACATTTGAGTTGGTATGTGTAGCTAGCTACTGAGCTACTGAGCTAGTAGTCTGGTAAGCCAGACTACTGAATGGCGGGCTGCTGAGTAAGTTGTGTAGCCTGCTTGATACTGAAGCCAAATACATCTCCACATCTCAGTCATTTGGAGGCAGGAGCTGTATCATAAAATTTACTTGCCTTTCTATATATTATGATAAACTAAGTCCTGATTCATCTCTTAAGAAAAGCAAGAGCATCCAGGTATCACAAAAATATTTCCAGGCAGCTTGCATTAATTCCAAATAGCGCACACTTTTGTGTGTGGAAAGGGTCGTCAATTTGAATTTTCTAGAAGCTAATGAATTATGCATGAGTGTAGAAATTAATGGCGGCCATATGGAGGAGGCGCTTTTCGCCTTGTATCTAGCTACTCAATAAGAGGCGTTAAAAACCGATGGCAAAAGCGACTGTCCCGCAAGAAACCAAGTTTATTTGTTCAAAAATCAGCTTCTAAAAGTGAATAGTCTCTGAGAAAAGTTGAGCCAAGATAGAAGAAGAAGAAGAATAAGAAGATGAGAAAAATGGAGGTTTGGCATATGTGTGTTTGTTACTTTAGTGATGTTTTTAGGCCATGTTTTTTGGCTCATTAGAAAGAGAAAGAGCGGATCATATAGGATATCCGACTCCCTAGCATATTCAAAAGGGGCGTGGCCACGAGTCACATGGTGACACGGTTACCAATTATGGTTAATTAGTATAAACTTGGTAGAAATATTTACCACTGCAGTTTCTTCAGACACACAAAGTTTAAGCATCATGTGATAAAGGGGGGCGGAACAGGTCCAAATAAATGAACTTCTAAAAATGCGCAACTGTAGCCAATTAGCCATGCCCAGCAAAATTTTTGTGACATAATGTCATTGTGGGCAATGTAAAACTTCAATTCTAATAAATGCACAAATATGCAAATTAGAATATCTCTACAGCTAAATACCCCACCCCTAGGTTCCGCCCATTTGAAGGGGGTTCCAGGCGAAAGTTAAAAATTTTTGCGTCAAAATTTGGTGGTGTGGCTAATTAGCTACAGTTGCGCATTTTTATAAGTGCATTTATTTGGATCAGCCCCGCCTCCCTTGATCATGTGATGCTTAAACTTGGTGTGTGTGAAGAAACTGCTTGATAATTATTTGTACCAAGTTTGAATGCTTTGATTTGAACCATTACAAAGATATCCTTAACCAAACTTTTGCATTGCCAAAAAATGACTGTAACTGACCTGAGTATATTTTCCTCTTTGTAACTGTCATGGTTACGATATTCTGTAATATTTTAATAATCATAAAGATCCAATATGATCACTCTGTACTTGATATCCACTTAAACAATCAGTCTGAAGCTGAAAGGTAAGTTGTCCGCTGTGGAAGTTGTATTAAAGAAATGAACTCTTCTAAAATCTTAGTAGCACTCTTCAGTTGGAATAATCGTGGATATTAATTTATTGCGACCAATAGGAGTCAAGATAAACCATGGAGCATCAGAATCTTGGGATAGTATTTCTTTTGCTCTCCAGTAAAATATGGAGTCATCATCTTTTAAAAGTTTAGGGGGTAACTTGCTCAAGTACAGCTTCAAAATAGCAACATAGCACCTTTCACCAAGAGTTGGATCAGCATATTGCTTGACTATTTTGTTTCTGTCAGCCTTATCCTTATATGAGCCAGATCGATTCTTTGAACCGTATTCCGTGTACATAACATATTCACGACTGCCACGTAAACATAATACAATTCCATTCATGTAAAAAACTGCATTTAACAAAGCTTTTGGGTCGTGTACTACTAATACTCCTTCACTCCATAAATTCGATTCTTCCAAATGACTGATAGTTTCAGTGTGTTTAATTGAAGCACCAATCCCATTTTCTCTGAGATTTCTTGCAACAGTGTCCCTAGTACCACAGAGCCCAACAAATCGAGGATCTTTCTCATCTAAGAAGTTTGGTACAGTTGGGTTCAGATTTTTCATATGCCGCTTAATCCCACAGAGAAGGAGATTCATAGTACATTCGCTTCTGTCTAGTTTTCTCGCTTCGATTACAAAGAGAGACAGCCATTTGTTAGTAATAGATGGATCTGAACATGTAAAAAAGTCCAGTGGTAGTCTTTCGGATTCTTTTTCTATCCTGCACTTGGCCCATGAGTTAAAAGTATTGACAGACCAATCGGTATTAGCTCGAGTATTTTGTGGAACAAAGCCTTTAGAATAGTGATTCAAATCAGAAGTAGTACATTTCACACTTGAAGCAAATTTGTCTGTTTTCGCTCGCTTAGCAGCAGGCTTAATATTTTCCTTCAAATCTTCACTCTGAGCATCACCATGTTCATTCACATCGCCAGCCAGGTCAAACATTTCTGGAGAAATCCATTTCAACGTATCATTATTCCCAGTACGGTAGTACTGGGTACATAGGAATGGCACGGATGGCCCATTAGCGTAATACAAATATTCACGCGAATAACGCTGCAAAAACTGAGCGCTTGGCACTAAAAGCCTTATAAAGCTACTATTTAGCTAATTCTCTTTCTAACAAGCCTAAAAACATGGCCTAAAACCATCGCTAAGGTACCAAACTAAAATATGCCAAACCTCCAATTTTCTCCTTCTTCTTCTTCTTCTTCTTCTATGTTATTTCAGCGTATCTCGAAGACTGTTCACTTTCAGAAGCTGATTCTTGAACGAACAAACTTGATACAATTGTCTTCACGTGCTTTTGGTATCGTGTGCTCGAGTCTCCCATTGAATGGCTAGATACAAGGCGAAAAGCGCTTCTCCGTATGGCAGCCATTCATTTCTACACATCATGCATAAATTCATAAGCTACTTGAAAAGTCAAATTGACGACCCTTTTCCAGGTAGATAAGTGTGCGTTATTTGGAATCCAAATATTCGCTGCCTGCCCTCTTTACATGAAGATTTCTGGTTGTGCTGGACTCTCTGTAACCTTTCAGTCTTCAATATTTAGGAGGTGAATA
>CAXIPT010000008.1:1845627-1919680 GCA_964030475.1 Tethya wilhelma | reverse complement strand
TCGCGTGAATATTTGTATTACGCTAATGGGCCATCCGTGCCATTCCTATGTACCCAGTACTACCGTACTGGGAATTACATTTCCAATATTTTTTTTTATCTATGCCTAGACTGAGCTCACTGAAACTCGATTCAAACATGAAAAAGGGCTGATGACGTCAAAAGTTGCCATGGAAGCCCCTGTAGCTACCAATGAAATACGTTCAGCATGCAACAAGTTAGTTATTGCACGGCTTCTCTCATGCCACATGGATTTAATGGCACTGTAGTGACATAATCCCTCAGGCTCTACATCACTACAGTGCCAATAATTTCCATGTGGCACTGGACCCATGCAATAACTAATACGTAATGCACAAAGAAATGGCCAAATCGTAAAAAAGTAAGTAAACAAGATAGGCCAAATAGTTGTCAGTTGTGTTTCACTGTGTCACCTATGCTCATATCCCTACTGAGCTCAATGACATTGTAGACACAGGAATGAACTCGCTAAATCTGACAACCATTCAGCCTATCTTGTTTGCTCACTTTTTTACGATTTGGCCATTCCTATGTTTGCATTACATTTCTAATGTTTTTTTTGTACTTGTTAGTCCTATTTTTTTCAAATAATTGTTTATAATATCAGTAGCACTGAGTAGAGAACTTGCCAACAGCCCTACAGTACCGGCAGCCGCCTGTCATGCCTTTCAGACAGCTGAAACTCTGAAATCCCAAGCTGAAGTGGGAAATATATGTGTCTTGCTGATAAAAATCCCATGCAAAAACTCTTCATAAAGCCCTCTTATTCTGTGTTAAGGGATGATTACCCCAATATATTTGTACTTAGTCTCGTGCTAAGATTCTCCTGCCCACATGCTACTCACACAAGTTCCATTTGAAATGCTGAACTACCAATGAAATTGCAGGACTGTTAATTACATTACTGAAGTGTGTAATTAGTAGACGACGTGCTATACATGTGACAATGGCTGCTCCTGTATATACTTGGTTCATAGGTGGCTAAACAGGTGATTAATCACAGCATCACTCTGGCATTTCAAGCGTTGGGTTACCAAAGACCTACTGATGACTAGCAAAGTGTAGTAAAGCAATTAGTCACGGGAAGAGATGTCTTTGTCATACTTGCAACTGGTTCTGGAAAATCACTTTGTATTGTGTCTACCCCTAGTTGTATTATATTGTTTGTGATGTCAAGTGCACATACATTGAAGAGCAACTAGATTCACTAACAGAAAGTTTAGTTCACAAAAGAAAGTACCATGTAGTTTATTCCACTGAGAATCACTTGTGAGTATGCAAAGTGGGGGGACATGTTAGCATCTCAAATGTATTGTATGAAACTAATTGGAATTGTCGTGGATGAGGCACATTGCTTTGTAATTACCTTAATGTTACAATTATTTGCAGGTACAGTTTTCATGGATTTTAGATTCAACGTATTTTGCTAGTATCAAATTTTGCTATTTTGTTGAAGATGCTGCCAAAATTTTATTGAACTAGATGAAGTGGTTTACAGTACACATAGCAAAGTGGTTTACATTACTACCAACTTAATAAAATTTTTATGTGATGACTAAAACGTTATGGATTGACCCATTCCGCAGGCAATCATGGCTAGAAATATATAAATCAGACTTTTAGGTGTTGTAAAATGATATAATATCCTGTTTTTGGCTGATTCATCTGTAGACCAATTGTTTTAGGTGTTCGTTACCAATTTCAAGTCATTACTTCTGTTTCAGTTCTTACCTCAGCTCTGCTGCAACACTAAATTAATTTTAATTACATACAGATAATTGCTTAATTAAACCATTTCTACAAGTAAAAAAACATGGGAAATGTAATGAGACACAAGAATGGCTGTTAGAGTGTGGGCTGCATTTAAGGGTGCTCGGACACCACCCACGCACTAATTGGCAGCTGGTTGCTATGGGCCAAATCTCAGCAAAAACGCAGCAACTATTGCAGGCAAGTGCTTGCACATCTCATAAGCAAACAAAGAGCATTTTATAAAAAACTGGCATCAAAACAAAGGCGGCTAAAGGCATTAATTTTCAAAATCTTAAAATTCATAAAACTCACCAACCGTCCATGCTTAAGCCACCGATTTTTTCCTGAGCGCTTCTCTCAATGACCTCTAGAGACTCTTGGATGCTTTTTGCATGTTTTTGGAAAAAGGCTCTGACACCATGTGCAAAGTACCAGCTTCATATGACATCCTGCCAGGAAGTAGTCCAAAAAACTCGAATCAAATGCGATTGAAAGCCGGTAGTCGACCATGGGCCGGACCACAAGAATGTATTATTGCGTAATATTGCGTACTTTTACATCATGTAACGGGTACAATTTTTTTGCCATATCTTTTGTTTACATGGTGGCTTTTAGAAAAGCCGGTTGAAAAGAAGAACAAAACTGGACATAAACGAGTGGCTGGGTCGCTGTAAACGATCCCAGGAAAAGTAGGGGGACACAAGAAGTAAGGCTGAGGTGAGAGGGCTAGGTCTTTCTGATGATTTTTAGTAGCCTCTCTCTGAGAGGCTCGCTGTTAACTCCTCGTTTGTGTAGAGCTGACAAGAACTCAGCATCAGTATTGGCTGAGTAATGCGCCTTTCAGTGATGTGCCCCACCACCCCCCCATGCGGGCAACTCACGGGGATTAGGTGTGGGTTATCTGAAAATTTTGCCCCAAAGTAGGGGAGTTTACCCTTCTTGCGCGACAATTTTTTGCGTAGCCTACTTGAGCCTCGTGTGACTACCTCTACATGCAGCTAGTTTGTTGTGGACATTTTAGCTCAATTTCAAGTCGTTGCAATGGCCAAAACTGTCCTGGTTGAATATTTAGAAGATTTGTACGAAGTATCCTTTTCAAGTGGTGATGGTATCACCGATCTCCAAGCGTTGAAAGAGGCTGTTGCAGGTGTTTTGAACTACGGCCCGATCATAAGCTAATTTTTAAGTCAGCCAGAGAAGAGTGGCGAGGGAGACTAAAAGATGGCGATTGCATCCTGGATAAGTCTGTTCTTCAGGTCTCCTTGCGAACTTCTGCAGTAAGTAATTTTGTATTTCTAATTAATGCCCCTCACTTTACTGAAGCACTGCCACATTTGTTGACAGACTGCCTCTACTGTAACTACAAGCACTACTGTGGATGCAAGAAGTACTATCACTGTCTCTTCTACATCACCAACATCCATGGAAACCCGCCGGAGTGACAGACCTAGCTGTTCAAATGAGACTAGATTTTTCGCAAGATGGCAAGATGGGCCTACGAAAGCCATCAGACAGTGTATGTGTGTTTAACTTATCTTTGAATACAAATAGTGCACATGTATAAGCTTACTATGCATATATATTTTCAATATGAATTATTTTTGGAAACCTTTAACTCATTGATATTTTTGGTCATTTTTGTTATATGGGAAAGTTTGATTTACCAATCATCGGCATCCAGTTGTGCTGTAGCAGTTAGTGAAGATGTGAAATAAAGAAAGGTCAAAGATTTTCTTCAAAAACTTGACCAAGTATTAATTAGCTGTTAATGATGCTAGCTTCCAACTCTGTAAAGAAAATCATAATTTACTTAATGAAAAAAAAGGTGTCCTTTACAATTTAGCACAAGAAAGAACCCGTGAAGAATACAACTACAAAAAAGGCTATTCAAGATCTAAAAAGTGTTTGCAGCCACCTGATCTATCTGCTCCAGCACCAAAACGAAGGAAAATAAATACAGAAATGAGGCAGCAAAGAATTGGAGCAATTAGTGAAGAATTACAATAGGCAAATTTCCTTCAAGCTTCAAAGAATCCAACAAGCCTCAAGCAGTGGTGAATATAGAATGTGTGATGATTTGTCAGGTGAAGTAAGAGAACTGAAAACTAAGAAACATAAACTTGATTGTGAACTTGCGGATTTATATAGCCAGAAAGAAAAAATCCCACGGGCAGAGGGCAGAAACAGATGAATCTGGGAGTTCTAGTGATGAAGAGGTTTTTCAGAGGGGCCTCCCTCCGAATTAATGTGTGCGGGGAGGCCACTACATGTAGTTTGTAAAGATCAGTCACGTCGTAAACTATCCGAGTGTACAAAAATATCGGACTCCGTATATATATATCTATTATTAGAGGACTTAATCTTAAGGATTACATAGACAGTAGAGAAAAATATTGTAATTTAAATCATAAGAACTGCTCAGAATGTCCAGCTATGTTGAAAGTTGCAAGGAAAGTCCAAGAAAATGGCTATGTGTCTCTCAAGAAGGAATTTACGTCAGCTTTCCCAAATGTCACATACAACACTGCTTATGCCAGGAGGAGATTTTTGCAAATGCCACTTGTTAGTTTGAAGATTGACTTTGATAATGGTACATCTGAATGCTTCCTTGTTGAGTGTTTAGAGAATTGTAACTTCAATTTTTAATAAAAAATGTCCTTAAAAAGAACAGTACAACAATGTCTAAGCCTTGTATGAGCAAAGAATTAATAAAGTCTCTGTTAGATTTGTGCCAATCTGATCGAGAAAGGGAGTGTATTAAGTATACGGTGTTCAAAGCTAGTGGTTTCTCCTCCACACAAATGCGCAAGCAGTATGGATTTGAAGGAATGGACAGAAAATCTAAGAATGTTGAAGAAGCCATAGCTCATTCAAAGTACATTCATGAAGCTTTAGAGCGATTGGTAAAGTTCGAGAATAAAGCTGTTTTGAGATCATTAGGTGTACAACTTCCAGATCAAAGTGAATCAAGTTGCAGAGAATCGACGGATGACTCTGACACTGAAGTGATAGATCATGATCACCAAGCGGTAGTAATCCGATTGATCCACCTACATTGATTGAAGCTGTAAAACAGAGTTGTTTCAATTATTTTGAGATTTATGAGCATCACCCAATTGATTTTCCAGCTCTTCTCGAAGTTGTCTCTCCAGAGCTTACTAAAGAAGAACTGCAGCAGTTACAGGTATCATATGAAGCATTTTGTGTAGACTCTCAGCTTAATGAGTAAGAGAAGAAAACGCTGCGAATGGCGAGATTGTTACAGATAGTGAAAGTGATGATGCACAGGATATTTTTCAAGTTAAAACACTCAGTGGCGGATCCAGGGGGAGATCCAAGGGATCCATGGATCCCCCCTTTCAGTTGAGACCTCGCATTATAATTAACTGTGGAGACTGGAAAAGTGCTTGTTGGAACCCCCCTTTCAACTTAAAATTAACAAAAGCAACTCAAAATCTCACTAAATGGCAGTTATTTGTGAAAGATAATGTAGTTTCTGCTCGCCGTTTTTTCGCCATTCAGGCCTTATTCTGGTAAAATTTTAGCTTCACGCACGCTAAAGGGGCGGGGCTATACGACCGGAAGTGGGCGTGGCCAAGCAAAAATTTTTCGCGCTCTTCGCGCGCATTCATTTGAAACCCCCTTTTCAAAATCCTAGATCCGCCACTGACACTTTTAGATGACAAGACTGACCCTGGTTACAGAGACTTCAGCACAACCAGAAATCTTCAGGTAAAACAGGCAGCGCAGCAAATATCCGGATTCCAAATAACGCACACTTGTCTAACTGGAAAGGGGTTGTTAACTTGAGCTCCACGGTAGCTAATGAATTATTAATGAGTTTAGAAACAAATGGCTGCCATATACGGAGAAGGCGCTTTTTGGAGAAGGCGCTTTTCGTCTTGTATCTAGCGAAAGACGAATAACCGATACAAAAAGCACGTGAAGACAAAGAAACCAAGTTTTTTTGTTCAAGAATTAGCTTCTGAAAGCGAACGGTCTTTGAGAAAAGTCGTTCCAAGATAGAAGAAGAAGAAGATGGAGAAAATTGGAGATTTGGCATACTTTTGTTTGTTACTTTAGTGATGGTTTTAGGCTATGTTTTTAGGCTCAATAGAAAGAGAAAAGGCTTAAATAGTGGCTTAAGAGGATCTCCTATAAAGAACGGACAAAGGGCGCGAGCGGTCTAATTAAGTGGGCGGGGACATGGGCACGCCCCCTACAATTAATTAAGGGGTGTAGTCACTTGATAGGACAAAGTACAAATAACACGTGAACTAAGCATAAAAAAATGGTTATTATATTGTAAGTTCAAGTTTCACAGTTGGAAATAAGGCTAATAAACTACAAAAGAAGAAACTACAGTCGTAACAGTTGGAAATAAGGCTAATAAACTACAAAAGAAGAAACTACAGTCGTAAGTATAAGTACACTACATTTACTGAATATGTTATTGTTAGTAGATAATGTATGGATTGTTTACACTGGGTACTGCCTACTAATATGCAAACACACATTTGCTAAAGCCTCCCCAGCAGTTTTCCCACACCTCTCTCTCCACATAAATTCATCAAGATGAAGAGCCAGCTGTTCAGAGCTAACCCCCTTCATCCGTTTGAACTTTGTCTTGACCCGGTTCCAATAGCTCTCGACAGTCTGGGTATTGACTCCAGTGGTAGGATCAACAAAATGGAGTGAGTGATTGACAACCCCATGCCCTGCAATTCCTGGTAGGGATGCCACTCTCCTGTATGCTCGCCAATCATCACTCCAAATTGTCGTACCAGGTAGTGTGTGCTGTTGGATGATCGGCAGAAGAGTTGCACGGTCTCTACTGGGAACCAACTCCATGTAACCAAGAGCAGGGGTGTGTGAGGTGTCAACAAGTCAGAAGACCCACTGTTCCCTTCCTGGTCGTCGTCCACGATTGTACTACATGTACATACATTGTTTGTATGCAGTATGTTAAAGTCTGTCTATACTAAAAATTATTTTAATTTATTAATTAATTTTTAATTGTAATTATACCTTTGGTTTGTGAGTGAGCAAACTTTCATCGATCTGCACAACAACACCAGGTCCACCTAATCTGATTGATGTCTGGATCAGCCAAGTTGCGCAGACCTCCCTCAACCACTGGTACACTGCACAGGCAGATGCCTCAGTTACCTCGGCCTCTTCAGCAGCATCTGTGGGTAGTTCCTAGCCCACCAGTACATCAAGATCATCCAAGGTAGACGAGATTTAGAAAAAAAACTACCATCTGATTGATGTGCACCAGGGCAGCAAAACCTGGTGCCATCACTAACATCAGATCTGTCTGAGAGCTGCATAGCGGTGCCACAGGGACATGTCTTATTTGTAGCCAAAAGACCCTTTCTTTGCAGATAGGATCAGTTTCTCCAAAAATCAAGATGGACATGTTGAACTTTCCCGCTCGCGGGAATCAATTTATTTCTACGCATGCGTATAACCTATTAAGTGACCACACCCCTTAATTAATTGTAGGGGGCGTGCCCATGTCCCCGCCCACTTAATTAGACCGCTCGTGCCCTTTGTTCATTCTTTATAGGAGATCCGCTTAAGAAGCCTTTTAATGCCAGGCGCTCGGTTTTTGCAGAGTTATTCGCGTGAATATTTGTATTGCGCTAATGGGCCATCCGTGCCATTCCTATGTACCCAGTACTACCGTACTGGGAATTAATTGATTTTGATCACAAACCCGTAATTTTGCAAGATAAGAGCGCTAGCTAGTCAGTGCTCTAATATGTATGGAGCTACCAGGACCGCTAGCTACCCAAGAACAAGAGTCAAGACACCAGTACGGTAGTACATAGGAATGGCACGGATGGTCCATTAGCATAATACAAATATTCATGTGAATAACTCTGCAAAAACTGAGCGCTTGGCACTAAAAGGCTTATATAGCTACTGTTTAGCTCATTCTCTTTCTAAAAACATGGCCTAAAACCATCGATAAGGTACTGAATGCCAAACCTCCAATTTTCTTCTTCTTCTTCCATCACATCTCGAAGATTATTTACTTTCAGAAGCTGATTCTTGAACTAACAAACTTGGTACCATTGTCTTCACGTGCTTTTGGTATCGTGTGCTCGAGTCTCCCGTTGAATAGCTAGATACAAAGCTAAATACGCTTCTCTGTATGGCAGGCATTCATTTCTACATCATGCATAAATTCATAAGCTACTTGAAAAGTCAAATTGACGACCCTTTTCCGAGTTAAGCACAACCAGAAATCTTAAGGTAAAACAGGCAGGCAGCGAATATTTGGATTCCAAATAATGCACAGTTATCTACCTCTCTGTAAACTTTTAGTCTTCAATATTTAGAAAACTACTGTGTAATCATTATAAGACGAGCAAATTAAAGCAATTAAATTTAGCTCAGCCTCGAGAGATCACTTCAGTACTAGTACTGATGCATAATTAGCTACAATATCAGTAATACACACAAATTTAAACTCAAGACTTAGTGTGATTCGTAGAATTATGGAACAAACATGAAATGTAATGAGACATAGCAAATCGTAAAAAGAAGGCAAACAAGATAAAATGGCTGGCAGAGTGTGTAAAGAATTATTCCTATGGGTAACATGAGGGACTCAACATGGAAAGAGAGTGCCACACAGGAAGAATTCTGCACACACTCTGCCATCCATTCCTTCTTGTTTGCCTTCTTTTTATGATTTGCTATGATTTGCTGTCTCATCACATTTTCAATGTTTCTTTACTTGTTACGTATACAGTTACAATGACACTATATTACAAGCTAAAAAACACTATATAAAGTTGAGTATTAGCTAGAAATATCATACAATAAGATATCTAATCTCACGCATTTAGGCCAACTCTCACACATTTCTTGGACCAATAGTTCATATATGTCACATGATAGACGGCCATCCTAGTTTGGAATGTAAAGAATGTAATCATCAAAGGTCAAATGTTGAAAAAGCATAACTGTCACTACCCTCACAGACGATGTTGGTGTAGTTAGACTATGGAGACCTCTTTCTCATTGATTGAGGTGAACCTTACAAGTTTGAAGCAAATGTGTTGGCGCAAGCCTGAGTGAGCCCTATTGCTACTAGTAAAATTTCAGTTCATTTGAACACAGCAACACTTTCTGTATATTTGAAATTTGAAAGTGTGGTATTGTCATTTTAAATTTATTGCACATGTGCTATACTGCTTGCTAGCACATATATATATATACGTCTGAGATATTTTACTCAAAATCTTTTCCGATCAGCGATCATGTTCAAAGCACAAAAACACCTTGCATGGTAAAGAGAACTGTACAGATCTAGAGAACACATAACACCCGAAGACAAAGAAAGGAGACTTTGACAAGAGATTCAGTTCATCGACAACAACTACGTCTCAGAAAAACTCTGCTCATCTTGCCCAACAAAGATTCAGAAATTCAGGCTCTTAGAGTCCATTACTGAGAGAAACGATTATCATGCCCACTAAGGCTGCCTGAACTTTTAATGTACAATTTGTAGTTTGCATATCTCTTCACGAATTTTATTATATTCACCAAAACCTTATATTCATTGATTGTTTGACCAATCATAGAAGAGTGTGAATGTAATATGACCCGCAGGTGTGGGACAGGAGGATATGCCCTCTTTGTAAGATCTTAATGCAAATATGTAGAGCTGGATATTTATTTTCACAATGACATATTTAGTCAAAATATATTGTATTGATATTGAATCTACTTAGAAACTTGGTCTTACAAACATCAGGTAGAACAGAGAGAAATATGCCTATTTCTAAATATTGCACGGTTTTGTAACGTTTCGCCTACACGCATTTTGCCTACATGTCAATTCGCCTACACTACCGGAAGTGGTTCAATTACGTAATTTACGTATAACGCATAAATTAAAAAACGCGTAGAGAATCTAAGAAAGCCTCTGGATTTCAAGTGCGCGTGTTCTTAGCATTCTATTTATGCTTATAGCTTTGTAAAACAGAAACTGCGGTAGGGGAAACTGTGAAACTTATATTATAGTACAACAGAGAGACACTCAGAACAGGTAATACAACAGAATTGGAGTTCAGCACAGTTGTAGGGTGTCCAACGTGAAATTTCAAGAGTGGCAAATTGAAGTCATTGCTAGTTATTTGTGTAGACCTACTCTAGATCAACTGAAAAATATATCTGGTTTGATGCAATCACGCATTGTTTTCCTTTGCGAGGCATTATACTAAAAACAAAAATTCGTAGATAATGGTCACGTAGATAATGGTCACGTGACCAAAATGCCATACTAAGTTCACTACAATAGCAAATCTGGTGAGGCCTGGCTGTAAGCAATGTTCTAGGACTATGTTATCTTTTTATGAGTGTTTGTAAGATTCTTACTGATACGGCAATAGCACGCGGTTTACGTGCATGCGTATGTACACGTACTAAATTCTGGTCACGTGACCATTATTTTGCAAATTTGTGTTTTATTGAAACGCCTCGCAAAGGAAAACAATGCATGATTAAATCAAACCATATATATTTTTCAGTTGACCTATAGTAGGTCTACACAAAGAACTAGCAATGACTTCGATTTGCTACTCTTGAAATTTGACGTTGGACACCCTAACAGTTGTGAAGCAGAGATCATTCTGTTCCATAGTGTGTACAGACAGGACAAGAGAACTCCGACAGTGTGTGTGTGTGTGGAATGAACAACAAAAATATAAACACAAATATAAACAACAAGAAACATGGTGATAAGAGAACTTTGACAGTGTGTGTGTGTGTGTGGAATGAACAACAAAAATATAAACACAAAATTAATGTAAACAAACAGTGTATAAGTGTATAACTAAGTGCTCAGTGTGTTACCTTACCTTACAAGAAACAGACGTCCAGTTAAATCAAGACTCAACAACAACAGATGTGATGTAATGTGTGCATATGTAGAAAACAGCATTAATGTTATATGTTTGTGTGGGCTGACATAGAACTAATGTACTCGAGCAAACTAATCTCGTCATTGTCTAACCTATGCAGGAGGGGGGCGAGCTCCTGTTGAAAGCTGTATGTAACAGACGCACCTCCACAGTAGCTTGCTCAGACTTGAAAATCTGAACAATCTCATACACATTCCCATCACTCCCCATCTATCCGCAAAGTTCCATCCACATACATGGTTTCTGCCTTCCCAAGCCTATGCAAATCAGCCTCAGTGGCAAAGACGTCAACTTTGTCATCATCGTCACCATCCTCTTTCAGGAGAAACTGGTCTCCAGTAGAGGTCTCAGCTAATTCACCACTGAAGTGGACTCAGCACGCGACTGAGGCAGTCGAGGGAGCTTTGCTTTCCTCGAGCAGGCTCAGTTTAGAGTGGTATATGTGGGGAGACAGGCTGCCACTTCATCTGCATTGGGTAAAGTAGACAGCCTAGCCAGATGCTGTGTGTACAGCTGGGGGATTGGCCTGATGCTGCTGCTAGCTGCCTCCTTCATCTCAGAGACTACTTTGGTGGTTTGAACTTGTGCTTCACTGGGGGCATGATTATGGGTATTGCTTACACTCAGAGCTCATCTGCTAGTCCAGTAGTCACTGTTCCTGGGCACTTAGAGTTGCAGCTCTGTGTGCACCTCCAATAGACTACTGTTTGCCATCTCTTCCTAGCCCTGGTACAGTAGAGATCTGGCACCATGCTGATACATACTAAATTGAACAAGAGAAAATTCAATTGCGCATGCCTTCCAAAACGCGTAGGCGATTTGTCACTGTCACTTCCGGTAGGCGAAATGCGTGTAGGCGAAACGTTACCAAACCTATTGCACACCATATATATACAACATTAGAAATGTAGTGCAAACATAGGAATGGCCAAATTGTAAAAAAGTGAGAAAACAAGATAGGAATGGTTGTCAGATTGAGTGAGTTCATTTCATTCTGTCATCTTATATTCATTTCCCTAGACACAGGAATGAACTTGCTCAATCTGACAATCTTGCTCACTTTTTATGATTTGGCCATTCCTATGTTTGCATTACATTACTACTTGTTTGTTCTATTTTTTTAAATAATTGTTTACAATATCAGTAGCTTGAGCAGAGAACTTGCTAACAGCCCTATACCTTTCAGACAGCTGAAATTGTATGTCTATTATATTTGTGTTTTGTTAGCTAAAATGACTTCCCTACTGAAGAACTGAACACAGAGAATGAATTGATCCCAAATAATGCACACTTGAATATGGAAAGGGTCATTAGGCTAGCAAGCTAATGAATAATGCATGTTTGGCCGCCATATGGAGAATGCACTTTTCACAGTCAATGAGAGACAAAAAACCGATGGCAAAAGCGACTGTCCCCAAAGAAACAAGTTTGTTCGTTCAAGAATTAGCTTCAAAAAGTGAATAGTCTGAGAAAAGATAGAGGTTTGGCATATTTTAGTTTGGTACTTTAGCGATGGTTTTAGGCCATGTCATTAGAAAGAGCTTAAGAAGCCTTTAAGTGCCAAGCGTTCATTTTTTGCAGAGATACTCGCGTGAATATTTGTATTGCCCTAATGGGCCATCCTATGTACCCATATATGCGTATTAAATATTTCTCATTAATTATCGGCAGATAATGCTTAAGATGTACTAGATAGGGGAAAAATGTATTTAAAAGTGAACATTTAGCTCTACATATACAAAAATATGTATTTCCACGCCCACAAGTATTATTTCATTTTTATTTTCGCAAATTGTATTGACTACAATAAAAATATGATTAGTATCAAGTTTGGTCCTCTAGTCACCAAGTATAGTTAAAACACTAAGGGGTAAACCTTCAAATATGCTCAAAATCTGAGGCATCCTTAACTACACTGAAGCTCAGAGAAAGAATCAGAGTCGAACAAGGAGATGAGGAAGACCACTCTTTTGAGAGACACTCATCTTGCTCAAGAAAGAGTCAGAGTGAAATGTGTCAGGAGCAAAATCGTATGTACCTCAAATCGAACTGATTTTTGCTGTTTGGACAGCCTGCTGTTCTGAAAAAACTGCTACCCAATTTAACTGCTGTATTTGAGCAATTTCCAATCCTGCTCATTAGCTACAAGGACAAAAAAATTCCCAAGCCCGTAGGACCCAGGCCAGGTATAGTGATTATCGATATCATATTGTATTTATTATGCTTAATACTTTTGACTGGAGGGATGCTGTGATGCAAATTATATATGCCATCTACAGGCTACTTCATGGCTGGTATGTAGACATGTTGTGCTGTCATTTGGCACTTGTACTGGTTGTGAGAAGGAACAATCACATCAAAGCTAGCTCCTATCATTAGAATCAACAACACCAGTATCACATTGATGAGAATTGACCACACCTTGCTCTTCTTTCGAATGAAGATGTTCTTCATCAGCTAGAATCCTCTCCTCCATTTATCCTGATGACCCCTCAACTACTGCTCAATTGCCAGAAGATCCACACCCAGAGAAGGTACGACATCTCAATTCCACAAGTACAAAAAAACATTGGAAATGTAATGAGACACAGGAATGGCTAAATCGTAAAAAGAACGCAAACAAGATGGAATGGCTGTTAAGAGTGTGTGCAGAATTCTTTCTGTATGGGCTGCATTTAAAAATCTCATTATTTTGCCCACAGGAAGAATTCATTACACACTCTTAACAGCCATTCCATCTTGTTTGCGTTCTTTTTACGATTTAGCCATTCCTGTGTCTCATTACATTTCCAATGTTTTTTTGTACTTGTTTGTTCTCATTTTTCCATAATTCTACAAATCACAATTGAGTTGGTGTGTGTAGCTAGCTACTAAGCTAGTAGTCTGGCAAGCCAGGGCTGCTCAGTAAGCGGTTGTGTACTGAGCCTGCTTGATACTGAAGTGTAACACACATCTCAGTCATTTGCATGATTTGGAGGCCGGTGCTGTATCAGAAGATTTACTTGCCTTTCTATATGTTATGATAATCAAAGTCCTGATTCATTTCTTAAGAAGAGCAACCAGGTATCACAAAATAAAGGACCAGGCAACTTGCATTTGAATTCCAAATAACGCACACTTTTGTGTGTGGAAAGGGTCGTCAATTCGAATTTTCTAGAAGCTAATGAATTATGCATGAGTGTAGAAATTAATGGCGGCCATATGGAGGAGGCGCTTTTCGCCTTGTATCTGGGCTTGGTAACTAAGATTCTTCTTTGTGTTCTTTATGTCCTCAGAGAGCTTACAGTGAAGCTCAGATGCATGCAATAGATATCACCTATGCTTACCAGCAGGTCACTTCAGAGAGGAGTCTTCTATTCAGTTTCACTTGCTATTCACTGAGACCACCCAATTAGGTAAGAAAGCTTCATGGGGATACAGTTGAACTTACTACTCCTAGGATTGTGCGATAGCATCTCTACAGAAGCAACCCTCCAATCTCTAATCCAGAGGACTACTATAGGGTCACTCCTCTTTGTATCTCATGTGATTTCCGAGCTTGAGGATAGATTTGTTAAAAACCCAGCTTATTCCATTGCTCTTGGTCTCTCCTTCATCTTCCAAGTCAGTCTATGAAGAGGAAAGTCTCCCAACTGTACTTGCTCAGGAAGCAGACCTGTACAAAGAAGATATGCCACATTCAATGATGTTGCCTACAGAGTACAACATGTGGGTTCAAAGTGGAAGCAACAACATGAAGCCAGAAAAGACATCCACCAATAAGCTTATTTACACTCCTGCAGTGAGCCCCGATTCCCCAACTTACATATTCTCCTTTAATTGCTTTAGTTCTAATTACCGAAAGCGAAAGGAGTTTCAGCCAACTGAAACTGATCCAGACCAGCCACAATGACTAAGAAGATTATCCCTGATAAAAATCAATAGGGATCACTGTGATGAACTGTCGACTGAGGAGGAGTTAATCAAGTCATTTGTACAACTCCATCCAAAGGGAATGAAGCTACCTTTTATACTAGCTGATTCATGGCTGAGACCGTCCGTGGCAGTGCTTTAGCTTTAGTATTTGCCATAAATGCAGAAATTTGCGCATGTTTTTTTGAAACGATCAACAAGACAGTTTAGTTTGTGCCTGATAGAACTGTTAAACCAAGATCGGTAGGAAGTGGACTGAACATGTTTAATGGGAACCAATGTATTGCGTGCAGCGTAAATAGAATCTCTATAGACAAGACCAGAGGGTGTTTATATCTCTGAGAAGTCGAAGTTCTGACTTGCCTTAGCAAGAAACTCATCCATCTCAAGATAACTTGCGAGCAAGAGGGAGTACAGATAAAGTGTGTTTAATAAGTGTTGATTTGAGGTGGATGATGATAACCGAGATCGGACAGTAACATTTAGAGACGATGGNNGGAGTTTGGAATCATATGTCCATGCAATGATGGGCTGGTTACAATTATTATATTTACCATTGTCAAATTAGTTACTATTAGTGTATGCAAAAAGAAGGAGCATTGGTAGCAAAGGAACACAACTAGTATCTTGTAGTGTTCATCCTGAAAGACATTGCCAGCTATGCATTTTATGCAAGCTGTTCTACTAACTGCACCCAAAAAACTTGAAAAGATAACTCTCTTTTGCAACAACACAAGCCATCTCTCAACATTAAACCAGAGAGTTGTTTTTATAGAACATGCTAAGGTGACATCACTACATTGATAGGCTTCGTTCCTAGATGGAGAAAACAAGAAAGACAGTGGATGCTATGTTGTGTACCGGGATGTAGAAGTAAAAAAGATGAAGTTACTAAGTTGGTTGATCGAGTAGCAATGTTTGACTATTTGTATTGTCAAACAAGAGTTGAACCCCCCATACCAGTACCCATTCAAGAGCATGTCTATGTAGTCACGTTACCCTAGCCATCAAAAGATGGTGCAGTGGTAGAGACACTATGGAGCATGGTATCGGCACACCAACCCTATGCAGTACCATGTAATATCATCTTATGATATATTGAATAGTCATATGTATCCTGATCGAACCAGAGATTTTCCAGAAACATCTAACAGAGAACACATCCTTTTCTAGACATATCAGTCGAGATGACAAGGTATGCTTAACTTCTTTAAATCTTTTTTTATCACCAAATAAACAATAAATACAGTAGAGAATGCATACAATGACTTCACTTCCTTGATAAAGAGGCTCACACACAGCAACTTCCATTAGATAGCAGTGTCCATACACTACAGCTGGCAATCCATTACGGAGCTACCAATGCAGCTAAGAAGCACTGCTGAAGCAGACTGCTGTATTATTGCCTGAAGTATATAAAATATTTCATGATAATTATGGATAAAAAAATTATAACCTCAAACATATTTCTACAAACCACAATATGCATCATATGGAACACAAATGTGCAGTGAGAAGGTACAGTATGGTCATATTCCATAGTGGTTGTGATCTCCTGCATGCTCTTAGTGTTTCACTTGACACTGAAGACTCGGATAATTTTCAAGACATGCTCACCAAAACATGTACCACATTCAATGTAAAATGCACTGCTAATATCAAAGCACCATTGAGCAAAGACGCAACTAAGCCACATAAGATTGAAGAAGTTTACTTTGACAAATGCGTAAGTGAACTAGATCCAGAAATGTGTTTGTTTTGGTGATTGTGCAAGTATAGATACACACATTTGGTATGTTGTATATCAAGTAGAAGAAAGACAGCTTTTAGATTGTGTTACTTGACTACATTCACAGCTATTCTCAGGTATAGACTACTGTGGTAATCAATAGAGCAGCCAGCATGGTATTACTGTTCAGTTTGTACAACCAAGTTAGTTGACAAAGGTAGGGAACAGGCAGGGGAAACAACTTCAAACATTGATACAACAGATCAAAACTGTGTCTGCCTCGTACAATGTTCCTCACTAGCAAACATATTTTCATCTCACCTTACTAAACGTTTGTTCACCACACAGCAATCCAGAGAAACACTCCCCTCTCCCAAAACAACTGCCGAGGATAAGGATTGGAACACTTGACTCATGCACTGTACTCTTTAAAGGATTCCCAAGGTTTTGTAGACTAGTGCTACTACCTGTTTCTTTTCCCTCTTTCCATGTTTTTAGGCTTGTTAGAAAGAGATTGAGCTAAAAAGTAACTTTAGAAGCTTTACAGTCCCAAGCACTTAGAGATGTCCCGGAGAAACCAACTCTAAACATCAACCACATTCAACTCAACCAAAATTGTTAGAGGTGTTGAAAGAATTGTGTATGGTGTACAAAGAAGCCAACACAACTAACAATAATACATTTACTAATTTTCTAAGGTATTTTTCTTTGATCAGTGATTTGCCAAAACCAGAGAAATCCAATATAGTCTATCACCATAATGTTGGAAGCAAATCAAATATTATCGACCATCTACATCAGGAATTTATTCTTACACAAACAAAGAAGTACGTTACCATTTCCAGGATATCAACCTAACTCAGTCACTATAGATTCCTACTAGAAGCTTGGAAAGCAATCTATAGTCACTTTATGTCAATTTTTTTGGAAAACGAAGCACCAGCTCAGTTCAAAGAACAGTGATTCAAGTCTTTCCCTCAATGTGTGAAGATCAACAATCTGCTGCCCACAACATGAAAGAGATGCCAGCCAGACAATTAGAAGGGTACAAAGACTTTCGAACAGATTTCACCGCATATTTTGACGAACTAATTAGCTTAAGCAGCCAACAAACAAGTTTTAGATTCAGTTTCGGTTACAGGACTGCTTTTGCTAGATACCGAAATATCGACGGTCCAAAAATTGCTCCGCAGAAAAAATATTGACGAATTTAAATTCAACGATTTGCGTTTGTGCATAATACATTCATATACAGCACCCAAAATATTGGTGGATTTAAATTTGACGATTTGGACTTTGACCGTCAAATCATAAAATTAAAATCCCCGTCAATATTTCCTGATAGTAGGTAGGTTTGTACCTGGCTATGTGTAGTGTAAGATAGAAACTGAGAAATTAGAGCAATCAAGCGCAGCATTTGATAGGCCTATCTATCAAGTTAC
This sequence comes from Tethya wilhelma, assembly GCA_964030475.1. Taxonomy (NCBI): domain Eukaryota; kingdom Metazoa; phylum Porifera; class Demospongiae; order Tethyida; family Tethyidae; genus Tethya; species Tethya wilhelma. Next base: position 1,901,883 of record CAXIPT010000008.1, on the reverse strand, counting down.
TCACCCAACTACTTTCCAAAAAGGTTCTAGCACACCTTTGTAATGGTGGTTTCACAGTGACTATCAGAGAAAGATCTTGCCCTTCTATAGTGAGGCCCATGAAATGGGAATTAATAAAGATTGCAATGGGTATATTACAATGCATTTTGCAGACTACAAAAACCAAACTACAATATTTAATTAAGCGTGAGTATCACATGCAGAGGATTACAGTAGTCGTTTTGTGTGTGTGTATGTGTGTGTGTGTGTGTGCGTCTGTCTGTTATGGGATAATGTGAACATTACAATTCGGTTACAGGACTGCTTTTGCTAGATACCGAAATATCTATGGTCAAAAATTTGAAGGTTTGCTCCGCAGAATCTAAAATAAAAATATTGACGAATTTAAAATCGACGATTTGTGCATGTGCATAATACATTCATATACAGCATCCAAAATATTGGTTGATTTAAATTTGACAATTTGGACTTTGACCGTCAAATCATAAAATTAAAATCCCCGTCAATATTTCCTGCTATACGGTAGGTTTGTACCTGGCTATGTGTAGCGTAAGATAGAATCTGAGAAATTAGAGCAATCGAGCTTGTGATTGCATTGTTTACAGCATTTGATAGGCCCAACTATCACATCTCAGAGACTTACTCACCCAACTACTTTCCAAAAAGGTTCTAGCACACCTTTGTAATGGTGGTTTCAAAGTGACTATCAGAGAAAGATTGTGCCCTTCTCTAGTGAGGCACATAAAATGGAAATTAATAAAGATTGCAATGGGTATATTACAACGCGTTTTGCAGACTACAAAAACCGAACTACAATATTTAATTAAGCCTTGGTGCATGAGTATCACATGCAGAGTATTACGGTAGTCGTTTTGTGTGTGTGTGTTTGTGTGTGTGTGTGTGTGTTTGTGCGTCTCTCTGTTACGGGATAATGTGAAGAATGGCCGCTCTATGGTTCAAACCGAAGGTACTTACGTTCATGAATTGAAATTATGTTGAAAATGGTTGTGTACAATCTTGCAAGACACTGTAGTTTCTGAGATACGAGGCTTTTGTGCTTCTCTGAACGCTTACCTTCGAAACTGCACCCATAAATCACGCCCCACGTGCGTTATCTAGAAATACAGTTGGACTGGATGTGCTTCAGAGGACAGAGCTCTGGCTCTTATGTGATGTGCTTGGCTCAGGTGGCTTAGCTGCTTGCACAGGTAAGTAACTCAATTGATTGCAAGCTAAAATTCTGAGCTTACAAGTTAGTTGTGTCAGTGTGTTTACCAGTGAACTTCCACTCAGTGCCACATATCAGTACTTCAGCTAAGCTGCATGGTCACCAAGTAGTACTGTACTGATATTACATGATTCAAGTAGCCCATTGGTTTGCTCAATATCATCTGATAATAATCATAGTATTGCTCATCTCTATCTGGCTGTGATTTATGCTGCCTCATCACAAGTCAGTTGCAAGTGACAGAGTGTGCCGCAAAGGCTTGTGCACCACCGGTACCTTTATTCTATCTGTAAGAGCAACGTACATTTATTCAAAACATTGAGGAACAGAAAAAAAGTTTGACATAGAAGCAATTACATTATTATATGAAAGTGGTTTTTCACCTAAGTGTGATCCATCTCCAATGTCTTTAAAGCTTGCTTTATCACTATATTTTGAGAGCAGAGTGGCCTAACCCAAAGCGGACCAATCAGATGCGAGTATTTTGATGACATCATATAGTGCCTCGTGTACGCATATAACAAGTATGTCGGGTGTTTTGACTGCTGAGCTTGTAGCTAAGGTCGTTTGAGACTTGAATTTAAGCTTTGAAGACATTGGAGATTAGAACTACCGAGCAATGAAACAATCGTAGTCCAGGAATCACTGAAGACAATAGATGAACCTCAGGATAATGCTCAGATTGGAGATATATATCAGAGGAGGGAGGACAGGCCTGACCTTTGATTGTTAAGGTCACTAATAACGTACCTCGTGTACGGCACTTAATTGCATTCCAAGCGTGTGATGCTAGAAACACGTGTCGTGTCGATAGAGCTAGAGCCATACCAGAGCCATGGCAAGTAAGTGTCCCAGAGGCTCACCTACTGGTACCCAGAAACGGAAGCAGCCCCACGTCCGACCAAACCCCACACAATCAAACCCTGTTTGTAAGAAGAAGCTGGCGTTTTCGGGTGCTGCCAAGTCACCAGTGAAGGCTAAAGAAGCAAAGCCATGGTCTCTGGAAGAAGAAAAGACCTTCACAGAATACTGCATCCAGCATGGATTCATAACTACCTGGCCTGAAGGTAATCCTCAGACGTTTTGGGAGAGTGCTGCTGCCCATTTGCAATGTTACGGCTACAAGAGAACAAGTAAGTCAGTCACATAGTTGGTAGATCTGCATCTACTGTTATTATTTTTTAAACCATAGGTGGTAGTTGTCGTGCTAAGGTATTGTTCAACTTGATGAAGAGATTTAAAGCCCCAAAATTGGCTAAAGAAAACCTTGACAAGACTGTGTCTCTTGTTTCTGTTTCGTCTCATGCCTCACCGTCCCGACCTCTGCTGGGTTATTCACCCAAAACTATTGAGACTCGCATCAATGTTGCAGTTGAGACAAATAGTCTGGTCACACCATCAAATAGTTCACCAAGCTCAGCAAGTTCACTGAGAATAACCAAGTCAGATCCCTTGCTTACTCGTATTAGTTGTCTTCCACTCGATGAGCAGATTGACTTAATTAGTGAGGTGCTTTCTGCATGTGTTTTGCAGCACTATGGAATTAGTTTGCCACAAGATTTCTTGAAATTGTCTATCCTGAGCATGAAGAATTTGGATAATGCTGGGAGGTTCAACATACTATATGGATTAGCAAAAGGGCTAGGTACTGAATGTCCAGATGGCAGTACGTGGTCCTCTTTTTCCTCTAAATCGGATGCCAATTGGTTTACTGCAGTATATGGTTCAGTTTTTTATTACTGAACCAAGCCATAATGTAAGCTGTATACCAATTTGTTTACTTTAATTTATATTTAATTTTTTAATCAATAGATACAATGTCCTGATGACTATCGGATGTGGCTCCAAACCAATTGTTTTGTTTGGTACCAAGTGGTCCAAGCTATTCTGTGGACCACTTTGCTCTGTTAAGTCAACTGAACAAGGGTGTAGAGAAGTTGAACCAAGTGAACTACGTTTACGAGACCCACTGCAAGTAAGTGTATATAAATAATTTTGTTGATACTGATTTACTATATTATATATGTGTATATATAGGCTCGTGTTAACGTACCTGCTCCTGTTGAGAGGACTTTACGTCGAGATATTGCTTCCAGTGCCTTCTTTGTAGGACCAAATATCCAGGTAAAAATGTAAGGCAAATGTACAAGTATAGTTGACCTATTGAAAATAATTGCAGGTAGAAACTCTCTGTGAAGCACACAGATTATTTCCTGAAGCCAAATGGTGGATCAAAGCGGATGGCTGCGATGTTATTCCCAGTCTAGAGGAGTCTGTTAAGTTGGAATGGCATGGAGATGTTGATTTGGGAGATAGTAAAGTGGAATCACTCTATCAAGAGCATTCTGAACGGCTGCGACTTGTTGAGTCTCTTGCTGTTATCGTTGATAATCAGCAAACCATTAACCTTTTGCAAAGACTTGAAAGTTCATTGTTGAATAATCTGACAGTTGCCTCTCAATGTAAGTAAAATTTCTTCCCTTAAAAAAAAAATGAAATGATTGACATGTATTGCAGATCTAATTCGTGCTAACAATGAGTACTGTGAAAACTTGGCTACTCAGAAGGCTAATGAGAAAACCTTGTACAATTTGGGATGGAAAGTTGATGAGCTCTCTCGTCTATGCTCTGATGGACGTAACATGTCGGTGGAAATGCGTAGTCTGATTGAGTTGTTGCTTGATGAAGGATCTGATGTACTAGAAGCCAATATTACAAATCGATTAGTTGCACTTTCAACAACTCTGAGTATTTTTGTGAAAGGTAAATGTACAATATCAATTAGTATAACTATTATTCATTGTTTGTTTTACAGGATTCTATCGGTACAAACGGACAGCAGCTACTGATGTATTGGCAATTCTGATTAGTCCAGAAGCTAGAAATCGAAAACCTTACGCTTTACCGATTCAGCTTATCCCTTATACTGGACTAGGGCAGACTCAAATCAGAAAAATACTCAACAATGTTATCAGAGAAATGTCAGAAATTGGCATGGATGTGTCAGGTGTGTGTGTATGTGTGTATGTGGGTGGGTGTGGGTATATGGGTGGATGGTTGTGAGTAATTTACATCGTGTATAATTTTAACTAGGCTTTGTGGCAAATGGAGAGTACAATGTGCTTAGATCCAATGGTTATACCAGACCTCTATCAGTGCTCCAAATCAAAGCAGATACTAAAGCCAAGTATAGTAAGATGGGAAAGCAGAAGTTGATTCAAATGCTAACACCTATTGGTAACAGTCAAACTACTGTGTCAATTATTGTATAATTCCTGGTTATTATTGACCTACTGTTTTCACAGAGAATGAAAATGGTCAAGTAGTTGCTCAGGAGTCAGCTAGTTTTGTTCCTGATGATATACTACATAATGTGTTGCGCTTAAAGAAACAAGGACTTGAGATGGAAGACATAGTTGACCAACTTCGAACTCAAACCATTCCTAATGGATACACACTGCATAAGTGGAAAAGAGGTAAAATGATACTATATACCATATAAATTGTTAAAACTTCATAGACAAGTTTTTGCAGTCACTGCAGAGTATAAATATTCAATGCATAAAAAATTGTAAAATAGTGGGTGGGGTTGAGTAATGTGGTGATGCAACAATTTTTTTTCAAATGAAAATTCTGTAATTTATGGTGTATCTATTTTTTAATAAATTGTATAGCGAATTGTGATGTATTTTCCTTTACAGGGCCCGAACCAGAGTGTTTTACAGACGAAATGAGAGCAAAACAAATCTATATGTTCCAGAGATCCATCCAATTCTCTCTAAGGAGTTTCACGAACGTGAGGATGAAGGTCACGTATTTAAGGTAAAAGAAAAGCATTGCCTAATACGGTATAGCAGGAAATTTTCGGGGGTGTAAATTTTCGTGACTCAAGTATGTCCTACTTACAGCGCTTGAAGGTCTTGTGACAGTTTATCTGCTTTGGTATACATGTAGAATACTATTCTAGCTAGATACTTGCGATTTAGACTGCAAACTTCTTGAAAAGACGNCTTACTCGCTATGTATATGCAGGTACCACAAACGGAGACAGAATGGGAAATAATTGCAGGAAATTTCAAGAGTCAATGGCAATTCCCTAACTGTATTGGGGCACTTGATGGGAAACACGTTCTTATTACCCCTCCACCAAATACTAGATCCTTCTACTTCAACTATAAGCATTCATACATTTCCACAATGGAGAGGTTTATACTGGTGGTAGCCAAAATGGAATACAATATCTAAGAGAACATCCTGTGGTAGAACTTACATTCTCTTCATATTTCTTTGAAAGTAAGTCTAGAGTGTATTTTACTATCTGTAGTAGTTCATAATTGAGTTACAAACTAATTCATGAACCTATGCACTAGCTACTGATAATCTGTTTGAATGAAGTTGATGATATAAGGTAATAATTATGTTTATGGTTTAGAATCATCTGAAGACAAACTACCTGATTCTAGTGAGTTTCGTGTAACTTCAAAACATCTTGTGAAGGAAGTGGAAGATATTTTCAAGCAAAAATACGGTATAATAATATGTACGTACACTCAAAACAGATAGTGTTATTCATTGTACAATGTTCATGCTGCCAGCTATTGCCACTGGGAAAGTTGGAAATGTCCCTTATGGTGAAAAAATTCTGGTGAAGTTTGTAGGATTACCTCAAAACATAGAGTTCAAACGGCCATCGCTATATGGAGTTCGACAGCTGCAGACAATAGTCAAGAACAAAGATAAATTTGAAATGCATGGTGAGGTTTGTAGTGACTATCTCTCTATTGTACAGCATTACATGTGTGGAAACACACAAACACATGCACACACACACACACACACACACACACACACCACACACACACACACACACACACACTGTCCACAGTGCAAACTGAACACAACCCTTCAAATGAACACAGTTATAGCAATCCAAGTACTGATCAAGAGCTAGGTTCAGCAGAAGTGACTGTTTAGACATTAGTCAGGAACATGCATGGATTAAATTAATTTGAAATACATGGTGAGTTACACACACACACACACACACACACACCCTGAATGTTGAGATCTAGCTGGGATTCGAACCCAGGTCTTTTGAACCTATAGGTCTTTCGAACTTCAAACTTTAGTTGAATGCTCTTACCACTGCATGTCGCTTACTCGCACTCACTCACTCACTCATCTAGATGAATACTACTAATCCAAGTACTGATCAAGAAGCTAGAGCCATTTATTATATTATGTTCAGAAGTGACTACATGTTTAAATATCATGTCATTATCTGGTTGTAGTGTATGTATGTGAGATCAATGCATGTACTCTACTTCAATCATGACTGTATTATTGTACAAAAAAGACCTTAATATTGAAATTCATTATTAAAATGATTGGTTACAACTATGATATTATGATATAATGATAGACATCCAATTTGCTTTCACAAAACTATAAGTTCTGGAATTTAGCTGCATGCACTCCACACAGTGAGGAATTTAAATTTACAATTTATGTATTAGGAATGCCATGCATGGAAATGACTTAACTATTATAACAACCCATGCATGCATGATGCCTCTTTTTAATAGTATAATGTATGGACAGAGCAACTCAATATTATTAGATCATTCTTTTCATAATAATTATTAATATTGTACTACGTGTGCATACACTAGGTAACATTATTATTGTTTAAGATGTGTAACAATCATACGTATTATTGTTAGGTACAAATAAACGGTCACAGTATTATAACTCAAAAAAGCTCTCAAGAAGCACCAAAATTGCTAGAGTGTACAACTATGTCAATATCACTTGAACATGAACTCATTGATTCAGAATCAGCTTCAAATGTGGCTGTGTCTTTGCTTTGATTCTTGGTGTATTCTATATACTCATCTGCAATACTATCCCAGTAATCAATTTCTCTCTGACGCTCTAGGTCTTCTTCATCTTCAGGAGCTTCCACGTCACACTGGTCATTACTCTCGAATGCATGTGAAGGTAGCAGTTCTTCATCCTTGTAGTATGGAGCAAACACTTTTCTCAAGTGATGTACTCTACCACACAATTCATGAATACGTGAATTGATAAGAGCTGTTCTTCCTCTTTCATACAAGGTCTGTTCTTTATAATCAGATTCAGGTAAGGAATCAGTCAACTTGACTATCCGGTTATGTATGGAATGTAGAGTATGCTTCATTTCAAGCTGCAACAATTCTACCTCTTCATAAGCTCGCTCCCGAAGATAGTACTTGTTGATTGCTTCACGTCTTATACTAGCTGGAATATCAACGTGGCCTGTGCTACTACGAGTAGACCAAAGAGGTGAATCAATGTTACTAACCATCTCCCATGTTAGTTCCTTGGGTAAACACTCACTCGCCAGCAAAGTTGAACCTGTTGCTTCTCGGTTATAGTTAGATATGGTAGTTTTCAAACGCTTTGTTATGCTTGTTATGTTGGACGATATCTTATGGGTCATATTATGACCATCTGTTATAGAATGAAAATTCAACAGTCAATGCTGGCAATAGCAGATCCCAGTACAATTTCGTATACCTGAAAACTTTGCTTTAACTAGTAGCATGAACCATCTCTGCCGTGCAAGAGTTTGAATCTCTTTAAACAGCAGTTTACACTTCTTCACATGGTGAGTTGCAACGGAATGCTCATACGCAGGATCACCAGCCTTCCATCGTTGAATTACACAGTGATCATTTTCAATGGATTGTAGCTGATGGTTTATCCTAAAACAGACATTCAAAACTGTAATTCATATACTGGCATGCACGCAATGGTTTCTTACTTGATCATTTTACTTGACAGGGTTGAGATCACCTTGGGATTGGTGGCAGAGTCTAAGTCTTTTCTAAAGAATTGCAACAATCATAATAATTATTAGCATTATTATTGTCTGACAACTTACTGAAGGGTCCAAAAGCATTGCAGCATATCTACATAGTGTTCCTCCCATGTTTGGTTGTCTGAATAATGTGTTGGATACCATACCTCATACTACTGTTACATGTACATACTACTTTTGTAAATAATTATACACACTTTCACAATCCTTATGTGTTTCTTTTCGCTTGTCCTCTTCATACCACTGTTGAATATCAGCAGTATGAAAAACAGGCTCTATAGTATAATTATAATTATAGCACATTATCCTCAAAACCACATTTATATTTTCATCATGAATATTTTCATTACCACCAGTGGAGTCAGTCATAAGTGACTCCAAGTCTGCTGAAGTAGTTTCTAACACATGTGTAGCCTTCTTCAGTCGATCTGAAAGAAGTTCACCTGTAAAATGACAAGTTTAATTTCACAGTCATGTATATATGGACATGATTTAGTTCATACCTAAGTTGATGGCAGCTAAGTAGGCAAAATGTCCAAAAGCATCACTCAAAACATCAATTCTGTGGGCTGGTCTCATTTCCTTGGTCATCTTGGAAAAGCGCCTCATGTAACTCCATAGACGCTCAAGGACTTCACCATCAGTGAGCCCAAAACCAGGTTGAAAGCGAGGACTGAACTCAAGCTATACAAGCATGGAGAACAAACGTGATCATGCCAGTGGGCAACTATTAACACTTCATGTAAATCACCTGACAATGTGCAACATGCCCATATGAGTGAAACACAGGCACAGCAAATTTTATCTTGTCAATATGTGAGTAGTTTCTTCCCTGTATTTGCAAAATAATTATAACAGAATAAAATGCTAAATTATAGAAACTATATGTCCATAATCAGCCACATGTGTACAAATATGTATCCAAACCTGAAGGTGCTTCTTCAAAAGACACCCAACATCATACAGAAAAAAGATCTCAACCTGATCATTTTGGTAGACCTCCAAAAGCTTGCTGAGAAGGTACACAGCATAGCCTAGTCTGCATGCATGTGTGCACTTTAGTATAATTATATTAAGCATTACAGAGTGTTGTGTAACATGTATGTCTATACCTTTCTCCAAATTTGAAGTTCAAAAACATCAATGGAAACTCATGCCTGCATGCAAGTCCAGCTACAGCTGTTTCGTCAAGTGCTGTATACCTTTGGCGAGACCTTAAAACACTTCCAGCTAGAAAATCATTACAATCCTATGAATTATAGAGAAAAATTGTCATAAACATACATCAGGCTTTAAATTTTACCTTTTTGGACTGACTCTTTACTTGTGGGTAATTGCTGATGAAATCATCAACGTCGTTTTGGTCTACAAAGTACCTTCCTTGATTATGTGGTTTCCTTACACTTGAACCAGCTGCCCGTTTACGACAAAGACCAAACAGACCATCGTACGATATATGCACCTTGCCAGCCTCCCCTGGCTATATACAAACATCATAATACTGCATCTGGTGAATATTTAATGCACAGTCATAATTCATACCTGAGGACATGCAGGGCATTTAGAGTAGTCATCCCGCTCCACAGAAATACCCTCCAGCGTGTGTAGTTTGTGATGAAAAAACCTAAGCATGCAAATACACAATGGAGTGCTACTTGATTGGAACAAATATTGCATACCTAAACTCTTCAAAAGCATCTATTATAATGGGATACACTCTTCGGATCTGTAACAAAAAAGTGTGTTGTCACAAGAAATACATACAACATTCGTGGAAACTTGTGATATACCTGATGGTAGTCTGGTCCAAGTAATTGTGACTGTGTCTCCAATGACTGGGCAAAATCCATCACTGCTACTTGACAGTCTAGCATGAGAATCTTCATTCTCAGCATCAATTCTATTGAAAATGCAAGAGTTGGCTTTGTTGGTGTTGCTGCCCAAAGGTTAAGCCTCAACAACGTGATTGCTTCAGGTTCACAGTCACAAAAGAGGACAAACAAAAGGTGCTGAATTCCTGAAATATTTATGATAATTAGGTGAATTATGAAGAGTGTATGCATTCACACAATTTGCATGATTGGTCAGTCACCTGCTGCATCAACACAAACAATCTTCTTTCTGTACTGGGTGGAGCAACTGTGGCCAGTGTTGAGTAAAAGAGCACTAGGGTATTGAAACCTTCTGAATTGATTCTATAGTCAAAGAATTAACTGTATAGATAAGTTATGTACATATATTTGATTCAATCTCTCAACTTACATTAATCCATCTCTCAGGTGTGTGATAAACGTTGCCTTGGTAAGATTGATGATGTTCAATTGTACATTCAGCGCAAAAAAAGACACCTGTTCCACACTGCTTGCAACGAACTGATGCTGAGGTAGTTCTACACCTTACACATAGTGTATCTGGAGGAATACAGTTCAGTGATATTGATACATCAATGAACGATTGGGCAAGCTTGTCCCATGTAGCAGCTGCCTTTTCTCTTCGGCGGTAGTGTGCCGAGGCCTGAGATTGTGGCTCTGCACCTCCTACACTAGTTGATTCATCATCGGCATCATCATCATAATTGTCCACAGGATCCATAACATAATCATCATTACTAGCACTAGGATCAGGAGCAATAGAGCCAGAGTCACCAATAGTGGTACTGAGGTCAGCATCTGCACAATCCAGGCTTCTGGAAACCACTGGAGGATACACTAAAGGACTTTTCACCTTTTTAAACCTCTTCTTTCCCACCAGAGTGGATGCAACAACTGGAACCTTCCTTCTTTTTCTGAATTGGCTAGCCATTTAATATGTCATGGGATCAGTGGTATACTGACGTACCTATACTGAGCCCAATATCGTGATATATATCTGTGGTGACCCTTACCTATACTGAGGTGATCCCAGAGCCTATCCGTAACGATGATCTGGCACATGATCTTACCTGTTATGTACCGTAGTGATCCCGTGCACACCGGCTGATTTAAGTGCCTCAGGATAGTACAGTCAGTATACTAGTGTATATGATATATATTGCTACTATAATTTTTATATTACAGAGCTTCGTGATAGCCAGTATAACATCCACTAGGTTCAGGGTAGTAAGTACGAATGGTCCACTTTATACATGATGGTATTCGCTTCCTTTTGCGGTAGCCAAGTTTCCCATGGAACCATAGAATATATTGCCGATATGCAGTGTTACGATACTTGGCATTGGTGTATATACGTGGCATATTCAACCAGTCACAGTTATTTATTAGTGCTAGCTCAAGATTTTGTTGGTCAAGGCATAGCTGAAAAAAATGTCTATTTTCATGGTTTTTAGCGTTATTCTTACAGCAAATTTGATCTTGTACATCTTCTGCTCTGCATTTTCCACACTTACACCAAGGTGGTGCCTGTGTTACAGGTGGTTCAAACTGAGGGGTTCCTGATGTTGCCAGTTTCCATATTTGGGGACATTTCTTAGCGACTGTTGATAACACCTCTTCAAGCTCTTCTTTTGTGTGAGTAGCACAAAATTGCTGCACTTCCTCATCAACACACATTATGATTGGAGTGGAATCCTCTCTAACTTCAATCCCAGGCCCAGATGATATGTTTTTACATGTGGCAGGATTGCATTTACATGATGCTGGATCACACTTTTTTTTCTTTATGGCTAAGCAGTAGCATCCAGTTGTGTGGCACTCATCTGTACAGTAGCAAAATTGTTCTGCTTCACTGTCAGAGCTATGTTCCTCACCTCCAAGTGTGTTTATGTCTACTGATTGTTTTTCCATTTGAATGGAGCATTTTGAGGGTTTACATTTGCATCTGCTGGGATGACAACCATAGCTCATTTTTTTGCAAGGACATCTGGCAGTTTTGCAAGCTCCTGTGCACTTGCAAAATGGTACAGACTGTATTGCAGCTGTTTCATGTAAAACAGTAACACTATCTCCTACAACTTGCTCAGTTATAATGTTGTCACAAAGCACTGATCTTGGTCACAGTCCTCTGTTATGTCTAGAAATGACATCTTATCCCAGTGCACTCGCACTATGTAAACCACGTGGTATGCCACACTCGCATATATATATTGTAAGGTTTCTTTGGTGTACTCTATTTATAGTAACAAAACACCGCTTATATAGTGACACAGTTCCTTTAAAGAGCTGTACGTTAGATACCTGAAAAAGACCACATCTGTCAAAAAGTAGGAATTGCACAATACCTGTGTTAACAATTGTTCATGTAGAAAATAGCATGCCTAAAACCATAGCATACTGCTAAATTATGTTTATCCTTAGGACATAAATATCAGTAAATTTCACTGCTAAATGTTTTTGCTTAATTTTCACAGTTTCGAACGATTTGGCAAAGACCATCATACATTAAAATTAATTAATTGTGAGTGGCAAAAAATATTTAAAGTAAAAATTTGCCAATGTGTGTTCTTAAATTTTTAGGAACTGAACATTTAAATTTTTTCTTGCAGTCTCATGATCATTGAAATTGAGTTGAATGAACCTTTGAGTTGAGATATATAATTCAGGTCAAGTGGAATGACTCCCTCTCCTCCCCTTTTACTGTTACTAATGGTGTCAGGCAGGGTGGGGTACTCTCACCAATACTTTTCACAGTATACCTGGATGAGCTTATCAAGAGATTAACAGCTTGTGGTGTTGGCTGCTACTTCCAGCATTACTATGTTGGCATTTTGTGCTATGCGGATGATATTGTTCTGCTGGCTCCCTCTCCCAGTGCACTTCGTCTTCAACTTGGTCATTGTGAAGTCTTTGCACGAGAATATGATTTGATATTCAATCCTGATAAGTCGCGATTGATTTGTTTTCGAAGATTCTCAGTCCTCAATCTCTCCTCCGCCTCTTTCACTTTCTGTGGTAACAATCTAGTTTTTTCAGACTCTGTTTGTCACCTGGGTCACATTTTGAATTACTCCCTTTCCGATGCAGATGATATTAAGTCTGTGCACCTAGATTTCTGTCAAAAGGTTAACTCCATTCTACAAACTTTTACTTGTTGTGATCCTGTGGTAAAAACAAAGCTCTTGGAGTCCCACTGTTTGTGTTTGTATGGTGCCTGTCTGTGGCAACTCAATTGCCCACAGCTGTCTTCTCTGGAAGTCTCCTTCAACAATGCGCTTAGGAAGATTTGGCATCTCCCCTTTCGTTGTCACACACGCGTTCTCCACTGTACTGCAGGATTACCCAGTCTCTTTAATCAGATTATCCGCCGCTCTTTAGCCTTTTATCAAAGATCGGTCAGATCCCAGAGTTCATTTATTTGAAATCTCTTTCTGGACAGTCTCCAGTCAGCATACTCGGTCCCCGGTTTTAATATTAAATTTTATCCTAGACTCCAAAAAGTTTATTGTAATGAGGATGTGTATCGTGGTAACTATATTCAAGCAGTGAGATCATCACAAGCTGGTTCCTCACCTGACCAGGAAGCATATATTACTCATTTGTGCTGTGACTAAGATTTTCTAGCTATTCTCTTCTCCTTTACTTATATCTAATTACTATTATTAATTTTATGTACTGTAGTTTTTTCTTTGCGCCTTTGGTGGCGTGTATTCCACATAATAATAATAATAATAATAATAATAATAAATGTGGTTGAGAATTTCACTGTAGATTTGAATGCAAGAAGTCTAGAATTAATTAATCCAAGCTAGGTTAAATACATGGTCCTTCGAACTGGATGGAACCTAGCCAGAACATATCGCAAGCTTGAGATATATTATGATCTCTGCTACTAGCATCACGTAGTCAATGGCAAAGACGGATAGAATACAGAAGATTAGGTCTACCCACAAGGTTTAGGGGCTTCAACAAAGACAGCCTCTTGACAAGAAGTTGACCACTCTGGTCACTCTGAATGCCCAGTTATTTGAGTTCAATGACTTTGTAGAAGCGGAATATTTGGAGACTGAAATTGAACAGGCTGACCTGGTGAGAGAGAGAATATCTCTGTGTATTAGGAGCAATGCTATAGAGCAGTACACTATGCCACCGTGACTGTACAGACTACCCCACCTGTGAGATTGACACCACCAATAGAGACACACCTCACGACACATCATAAAGACACTAGAACTGAGGGTTGTGGTGAAGAAGTCGAGGGAACATCACATCCTCACTCACCTGTTGTGAGTCCAACCCCAACAGCCACCAGCCTCTCAAAAAGCAGTGTTGACCCAAGTCACATCCCTGGAGTGAAACTACCCAAATTGGTGATAAGAAGTTCAGCTAGAGGAGATCTCACAAAATGGGTAAACTTTTGAGATTGCTTCAAATCAGCAATTCACACATATAAACGATATTTTTGGTTGCTACTGAGAGTTATTAAAACCTTTCCATTAAAGCACACTGACAAAAATGGCCATTAGTCTCCATTGAAACGACCTGTTCAAAAAAGCTCATATTGTTCCGACTCTGTCATAAAAATTTGTTTGCCATAGTAACACTCCTATTCCGTTTGTGGTCCGTCATGCCCACGTACCGCGTTGCTATGGAAATTTCCAAATTGCAAAAGACAACTTTTCTGTCCAGATTTTTGCACAAACAGGTGCTATACTGAGCACGCTAGAAAATTTTCTTCCTGAATAGCAGCTTTTTCACTGACTTCCAGTCTTCTGCCTATCACAGTAGAACGATCGAAGAACCAAGAAGGAGGTATAACTACTTATTATTAGCTGCTAAACACTTCCACGTATCGTTTTTTGCCATTTCTTGGCTGCTTCCACTGTCTTTGTTCGATTTTTTTTTTGACACACCCACTGAACTAACCAACCAGGGATGAACAAGAATAAGTATTTCTGAAGAGTTGACATCAGGCAGTTTGTGTTCTAAATTTGGCACTCTTGCTGTGATCACAAAGAGAGATTTTACAAAAAGTGGTACATCAAAGAAGCTGCTCCTTTGAAGTGGATTGTCTGCCTATGCGGTTTGAACTCAAGTAGAAAATAATTTGTACACGTGGCAGATCAGAGTGAAATCTTTTGTGATCGTGGTTGCTGCTACAGAACGGCCAGCTGAAGTGAAATATGGTTGGTGACAATGAGAGCATATTACTGGAGGTCAGACTGGTAGACTCAAAGCTGCTAATTCAAGGGGTGGTCACTCCCATGCGCACTGTACTTCCACCTGCGACCAGGGTCACAGAAAGGTCACACGGTCACAGAAGATTTTCACTGCAGTCACAGGGTCACAAATAATTTTTTGGGCAGAAACTAGGTCACCGATCACCAAATCTGACTCAAATCAATTCATGATTTATAGCCTCTTTACTCTAATAACTAGTGAAAAATACCGAAATAACAGACTGAGAGATTCAACAACAAAGAATCAGCAAAGTTACTGCATGCCAAATGCTATATAGCCTCATGATCACGAATCTCTGCTGTGCACGAATACGTTACTGCATGCGCACACGTGAGCACAACAGTCATGTCACATGCAACACGTACGTCATGACGCCAGCACAATTTTAATTTTTGCAGTGCAGCAAGAACGGTCACCAGGTCACGCAATATCTTGAGGCTCAGTCACACGGTCACAGGCAAATTTAGCAGGTCACAAATTGTGACCCGGGTAGCAGGTGGAAGTACAGTGCGTATGGGAGTGACCACCCCTTGTAACATCGCCTCAAAGTGACTGACTGTTTTCTCTCTAATTGAAGAGCACCAAGATGAAATGAGTCACAATACTTTGTCGTTGGTTTCTCAAGATCCAAGCCTCTGTCTTAGCTTCAGTCATGCTAATGATGCTTCCATACTGCTGTGAAACTCTGGGACTAGCTCAAGTTCTGTTCTGAAAGGAAGGTAATCAAATAGAGTACTGCAAATTAACATGTACCATGATGAGTGAACTGATTTGCTAGTGTAGTGTATGGCCTATAGTTCCATGTGTCTTTACTATTACCATTAAATGTGCTTCTGCATGACTCTGTGTGTGTGCTAAGTATGAATGTTTGACTCTTGAAGGGAGTTTTTTTAGAAAACATGGAAAGGTATACACTTGTATACACAAAAATTACCAGGCTATAGCTGTTTAGGATAGTACGTACTCTTGACTTGTGTCACTTCTTGTATCATTCTTCTTTCAGTATGGCATCTGCAGAGCACTTTTCATATGCAGCAGAGATTCTACAGATATGCTCAATTGTGTAAAATACTGTTCTTTTTGTTGTTGATTACAAGTCTTTTTTTTTACAGATTTTATAGTAGGAGTGACAACATCATACTTGTGGTACACCACAATCTATATTGGCAGAAATTCACCCTTGTTTTGGACCATAATTTGTCTCCTCAACAACACAGTTCCTCGTCATTGAATTTTAAGTTGGATTTCTACTCTGTCTTAAGAAACCAGCTCATATACTATACTATTCGGCTCTGTTGCTGTATCAGAGTCGTCTTTATGGTCCACCTGAAAGCCAGCCAGTTCATTTTTCTGGCATTGATTATACTAGCTCTATACTTCTGGAATATAAACCATTCAATTTGATACTGGATCATGTCCAGTACACGGACCCCGGTGCGAATTAATTGTGCGTGCTATTTATGATATAGTAATCTAGCCCTAGCCCTAGCCCTAGCCTTAGCCCTAGATAAATAGCGCGCACAATTAATTCGCGCCGAGGTCCGTGTACTGGACATGATCCCTTGAATACTTGCCACCTGGTGTCAGCTCTTTTGAAGACCTCTTTCCCTTTGATGAGGGCTTGTTGTGTTGTAAATAAGCAACAAAAAAGTAGCCAGCTGTCTAGTTGTAAGATCTGTCACTGGAAATTCAGTCCGGGTGAATTTGATCCGGGGGACAAAATTCCCCAATAAATCTTCTGGGGAAAAAGGTCCGGGGGACCAAATTTCCTGGGGAAAGTTGTCCTGTCGTGGAGAATTTGGTCCGGTGGTATTATTTTAACTTTGCTCATTTTTTAAGTACCACAGAGCTATATTTTTATTCTATGATTCAAGCAGCACTGATATCACATGCATGCAGAATAAGATTGTGATCCAGAGATTGTGATCTTATGTTCATCGCTTAGACTCACGGGCCAGCCACTCCCTCTCAATCTCTTCCTGGTGAGGGGGTGGCTGGCCTGCGAGACTAATGCTCACCTAGACCGTGGATATAGCTTACAAGGCAGAGACATACAATTTATGATAGACTTACAATAATACAATTGCATGTGCATGCGTATTATAATTATAATACAAGGAAACAAATGATTTTTATCTTGAACAAGTAGATGTCTAAAGTAGTACATGACAAAGACTGGAGTTTAACATCTCAAGGATGCTAGCAAGGTTTAGATTAACTCTTGCTCTTATGGTTGGTTCGTATGGTTTAAGTTGCCGGTTTGGTCACACCAAATTCGCGGCCACTGTCACTGAGACGGGGAACAAACTTCAACTGATCATGAAGACTAGTCACAAATCTGGATGCAAGCTAAGGTTAGCTCAGCTAGTCCTGCGCTTGAAAATACTCCTGCTGTATCCATAATTATCATAAGCTAAACAGGAAGCAAACTAAACCGGACCGAATTCCGCAACTACTTCCACGGGGAATATGGTCCAGGGGACTTAATTCCCCGGGGAATTTTGTCCCCCGGACCAAATTCCCTGGCGGACAATATTCCCCGTGACAGATCCCGTGCGTAATCTTCATGCGCAATCATTCTATACTTCCGGTTAAGGATGTTAAACTACAAAATTATGACACAATTCTTCCTGTCCGCGCTCTTCGCGTGCTATTTGCGTATGACCGACCACCCTTAATTATTTGTAAAGTACTATATAAATAATTTATGTGGCAATTATATCGAAATGTTCATTTTAAGGTTTCATAACATTGCTAACATGTTAACTATATTTTTCATTTTTTATGCTGAAGTAATATTGTTAAAAAATTATTATCCAAACATCATAAGATTTTAATTAGTGTGACTGGTTGACCCAGGCCTTAAGGTTAGAGGTTTTTGAGTGGGTGGGGATCACATTAATGATATTCATAGGCTCATACAAACTCTTGATACTATCTCAAAGCCGAGAGGATTTGGTCTCAAAATGGCTCATTATTGCTCAAAAGGTTCAAAGGTCAAATTTAGTGGCTCTCTAAAATGGCCATTGCCACTTACTCTCAGGGAACAACTACCAGGCAGCTTGAAAGACAACAGATGAACAAAAAAACGTACATTGAAAAAAGCAAAAAAAAAACTGCTCATCATGTCTGTACACTTTTGACAGCAACATTCTCTCACAAAATGTCTAACAGGTAAACAGGAAAACTGCAGGAGAGAGAGGAAGAGAATTATGTGAGCTTGTGGGGTGTTTGTGTCTTGAATATTATGCTGGGTTTTTGACTGGGTGGCTCTCCATCAGGGAAGAAAAATGGATTTTATACAGCCATGTAAAACTCAAGTTTTCCTATAGACTCACTTTTAGCTCACAGAGGGGTCAAAGGTCAGAGGTCAAAAGTCAATCACACTCAACACACGCTTGGTTGGATACGCCCACCAAGCTTTGAAGTCACAGCTAGCACACACTCTCCGCTAGCCATCCTGCAAACTTACTGCACATTTTCATGCACATCACTACACAGCCATCCTATTGCATGCACAAGACACACCCATATAGTATTCAATGAGTAATTTTTGGTTTGTTTTTTTTTTCTAAATTCGTGGTATGCAAAAAATGCTCTTATCACTCAGAGGAGGGAGGACAGGCCTGACCTTTGATTGTTAAGGTCGCTAATAACGTACCTAGTGTACGGCACTTAATTGCATTCCAAGCGCGTGATGCTAGAAGCACGTGTCGTGTCGATAGAGAGATACGATAGCCATGGCAAGTAAGCATCCCAGAGGCTCACCTACTGGTTATACGCCGACCCAGAAAGGAGAGCAGCCCCAAACCCCACACAATCAAACCCTGTTTGTAAGAAGAAGCTGGCGTTTTCGGGTGGTGCCAAGTCACCAGTGAAGGCTAAAGAAGCAAAGCCATGGTCTCTTGAAGAAGAAAAGATCCTCACAGAATACTGCATCCAGCATGGATTCATAACTGCCTGGCCTGAACGTAATCCTCAGACGTTTTGGGAGAGTGCTGCTGCCCATTTGCAATGTTACGGCTACAAGAGAACAAATAAGTCAGTCACACAGTTGGTAGATCTGCATCTACTGTTATTATTTTTTTAAACCATAGGTGGTAGTTGTCGTGCTAAGGTATTGTTCAACTTGATGAAGAGATTTGAAGCCCCAAAATTGGCTAAAGAACACCTTGACAAGACTGTGTCTCTTGTTTCTGTTTCGTCTCATGCCTCACTGTCCCGACCTCTGCCTGGTCTTTTGGGTTATTCACCCAAAACTATTGAGACTCGCATCAATGTTGCAGTTGAGCCAAATAGTCTGGTCACACCATCAAATAGTTCACCAAGCTCAGCAAGTCAGATCCCTTGCTTACTCGTATTAGTTGTCTTCCACTCGATGAGCAGATTGACTTAATTAGTGAGGTGCTTTCTGCATGTGTTTTGCAGCACTATGGAATTAGTTTGCCACAAGATTTCTTGAAATTGTCTATCCTGAGCATGAAGAATTTGGATAATGCTGGGAGGTTCAACATACTATATGGATTAGCAAAAGGGCTAGGTACTGAACGTCCAGATGGCAGTGGTCCTCTTTTTCCTCTAAATCGGATGCCAATTGGTTTACTGCAGTATATGGTTCAGTTTTTTATTACTGAACCAGGCCATAATGTAAGCTGTATACCAATTTGTTTACTTTAATTTATATTTAATTTTTTAATCAATAGATACAATGTCCTGATGACTATCGGATGTGGCTCCAAACCAATTATGTTTTGTTTGGTACCAAGTGGTCCAAGCTATTCTGTGGACCACTTTGGTCTGTTGAGTCAACTGAACAAGGGTGTAGAGAAGTTGAACCAAGTGAACTACGTTTACGAGACCCACTGCAAGTAAGTGTATATAAAACTTTTGTTGATACTGATTTACTATATTATATGTGTGTATATATATATAGGCTCGTGTTAACGTACCTGCTCCTGTTGAGAGGACTTTACGTCGAGATATTGCTTCCAGTGCCTTCTTTGTAGGACCAAATATCCAGGTAAAAATGTAAGGCGAATATACAAGTATAGTTGACCTATTGAAAATAATTGCAGGAAGAAACTCTCCGTGAAGCACACAGATTACTTCCTGAAGCCAAATGGCGGATCAAAGCGGATGGCTGCGATGTTATTCCCAGTCTAGAGGAGTCTGTTAAGTTGGAATGGCATGGAGATGTTGATTTGGGAGATGGTAAACTGGAATCACTCTATCAAGAGTATTCTGAACGGCTGCGACTTGTTGAGTCTCTTGCCGTTATCGTTGATAATCAGCAAACCATTAACCTTTTGCAAAGACTTGAAAGTTCATTGTTGAATGATCTGACAGTTGCCTTTCAATGTAAGTAAAATTTCTTCCCTTGGAAAAAAAAATGAAATGATTGACATGTATTGCAGATCTAATTCGTGCTAACAACGAGTACTGTGAAAAGTTGGCTACTCAGAAGGCTAATGAGAAAACCTTGTACAATTTGGGATGGAAAGTTGATGAGCTCTCTCGTCTATGCTCTGATGGACGTAACATGTCGGTGAAAATGCGTCGTCTGATTGAGTTGTTGCTTGATGAAGGATCTGATGTACTAGAAGCCAATATTACAAATCGATTAGTTGCACTTTCAACAACTCTGAGTATTTTTGTGAAAGGTAAATGTACAATATCAACTAGTATAACTGTTATTTATTGTTTGTTTTACAGGATTCTATCGTCACAAATGGACAGCAGCTACTCATGTATTGGCAATTCTGATTAGTCCAGAAGCTAGAAATCGGAAACCTTACGCTTTACCGATTCAGCTTATCCCTTATACTGGACTAGGGCAGACTCAAATCAGAAAAATACTCAACAACGTTATCAGAGAAATGTCAGAAATTGGCATGGATGTGTCAGGTGTGTGTGTATGTGTGTATGTGGGTGGGTGGGTGGGTGGGTGCATGGGTGTGGGTACATGGGTGGATGGTTGTGTGTATGGTTGTGTGTAATTTACATTGTGTATAATTTTAACTAGGCTTTGTGGCAAATGGAGAGTACAATGTGCTTAGATCCAATGGTTATACCAGACCTCTATCAGTGCTCCAAATCAAAGCAGATACTAAAGCCAAGTATAGTAAGATGGGAAAGCAGAAGTTGGTTCAAATGCTAACACCTATTGGTAAGAGTCAAACTACTGCGTCAATTATTATATAATTCCTGGTTATTATTGACCCACTGTTTTCATAGAGAATGACAGTAATCAAGTAGTTGCTCAGGAGTCAGCTAGTTTTGTTCCTGATGATATACTACATAATGTGTTGCGCTTAAAGAAACAGGGACTTGAGATGGAAGACATAGTTGACCAACTTCGAACTCAAACCATTCCTAATGGATACACACTGCATAAGTGGAAAAGAGGTAAAATGATACTATATACCATATAAATTGTTAAAATTTCATAGACAAGTTTTCGCAGTCACTGCAGAGTATAAATATAAAAAATTGTAAAATAGTGGGTGGGGTTGAGTAATGTGGTGATGCAACAATTATATTTCAAATGAAAATTCTGTAATTTATGGTGTATGTATTTTTTAAGAAATTGTATAGCGAATTGTGATGTATTTTCCTTTACAGGGCCCGAACCAGAGTGTTTTACAGACAAAATGAGAGCAATACTAGCTCAATATGAGTTTAGGCATGTCGTCAGATCCTGGGATGCACAAGGGGTTCCTTTTAAAACAAATCTATATGTTCCGGAGATCCATCCAATTCTCTCTAAGGAGTTGAGGATGCGTATTTAAGGTAAAAGAAAAGCATTGCCTAATAATAAATTATTATGACCACTCATGATAGGTGTGTGTATGCGTGTGTGTGTGTGCGTTTAGGGGGGGGGTTAGTATATTGCATTTCATAGTACTCTTTTGCTCTATTTCTGACTCTGACTTAAATGTTATTATAATATGTTTAGAGAATCGGACAATGCACGAGAAGAGGTGGGCCAAGAGCCTTGAAATTGCAGAGGTTTGCTGAAGCGTTGTATGATGAATCATCCCAGCTAACGTTCACAGCCTTAACTGGCCAACGGAAGCAATCGATACGTGATGTCGAAGATTTCTTTTCCTTGAGTATGGTCAA
The DNA here is from genome assembly GCA_964030475.1 of Tethya wilhelma. Taxonomy (NCBI): domain Eukaryota; kingdom Metazoa; phylum Porifera; class Demospongiae; order Tethyida; family Tethyidae; genus Tethya; species Tethya wilhelma. The sequence continues at coordinate 1,879,559 of CAXIPT010000008.1, read as the reverse complement.
ATTTATGGAGAAGAAAGGCTATGAATACGAAGCAAAGTATATTAAGACGATCCGGAACTGGAGGCTAGCTTGTGACGAGAGAGGTCTGAGCCAAGAACAAAGATCTGACTACAACAAGCAGCTGCTGAGCTTAATTTTAGACGAATTGATGCCTTGGCATAAATCACAACCTGACTTCTCCTTAATGGAGGTTACCATGTGAGTGTGAGTGTGTGTGTGTGTGTGTGTGTGTGTGTGTGTGTGTGTGTGTGTGTGTGTGTGTGTGTGTGNGTGTGTGTGTGTGTGTGTGTGTGTGTGTGTGTGTGTGTGTGTGTGTGTGTGTGTGTGTTATAAATGGCTTGATGTTGCCTGTGTATGTGTATGCAGAGAAGCTATATATATAGGTCGCTTATGCAAGAGGGTTCTGTGTGGTTAGAAGATCACATCATTGTAGTTAGATTGATCACAAATTTAGGAAGAGGGGTGCTTTAACTACAATTCTGATGTATTTGATTATTTTGTTTTGTACAGGCCATTGGATGCAGTTCTTGGCCTAACTAGAGAATGTGTTATTGCTTTAACAACAAATATCGAGAGCCGTGAATGGAAGAGGCGTATGTACAAGCAAATGGGCATCAACCAAGAGCATCCTCGTGCAGCTACTACGGACGATGTAGAGTGTTTATTTAGTATTATGAGGGACCTGTCTGGAAAGCATTTCACAGTCCGTACAGCCATGTACAATTGGAGAAAAGTCTGTATTGAATTTTCAAAGAGACTTAATCCTAGCCTTGGTTTCTTTTATCATACATCATCTCATGATCGCTTTTATGAGGGGGAACGCCCATCATTTGATGAAGCAGGGCATAAATCACGAAGAAACCCTCGCAGCCAGAGAGTACGGAAGAGGGATCAGTTGTCAGGAATGGTCTATGGAAGAGCTTCCCTCCCTACCCCGGGTGCTAGGTCTGTTAGGATGCAATATCATAATGTACCAGTGGAAATGCCTCCACCTCCTTCAACTAGTCATCCTCTTTCTGATCACAACTATTGACTTAACTTGCTTTGCTTACTTTTCTAATATAAATGTTAATAAATGTTAGTAAATGAAAGATTAATGACATTGTAACAATTGTTCAATTGGAATTTATATAATGAAAGAAAAAGTTAGAAATGTTTATCTTGTACTTGCAGCTCTAATGACTGCTGGTGACCACCGACCATATTTTGTAATATTAATGCCTGCAAAGAACCCAGGGCCTAAACGTCGCCAATCAGAGATAAACATTACCCAGGCAAATCTAACTTCGACAATTTGGTTGGCTCTCAATGCAGCATGTGCATCATCCACAATCTCACTGACTACGTACCCAATTCTCTGCCACTTATTATTTGTCATACACATGAAAGCTATAGCTTTGGGATCTTTAGGATTAGAAGGTTCTGGAGAAAGTTTAACTTGCACATCTATCCCTTGCTCAATTAAATCTTCAACATTTTCAAGTATATCTTGGTAGATTTGCTCTTTATGACACCCACTGAGCTTGAAAGTGACAGTGTGGGGAGTATCCCTGTCATCTTCAGCATCAGAAGAATGAGGTGGGTTATCAGATTCATTTACAGAAGATGAACTATTATCACCATGGTCTTCAATTGAGTCCGCTGATCTGTTTCTCCATAACCACTCCCAGATAACCAATACTCCATCAACTGGGATACTAAGTTCAGAGAGACACACCGACTGTGAAAACTCAGAAGGCTGTATAACAACACATATCAATCACATAAAATAGGGAACATTTGTTTTTACACTTACATTGACTTTACATCCAATGTTCCTGGAATCTTGTTAACAATATCTGGGTCTTCTCTCATGAAGGCATCTGCTTTTGTGCGAGTACGAAATTCATCCTCAATTATAATGTTTACACATCTAAGCTCTACAGTGATAACACTAAAACTAGGGATAGTGTAGGAATACACAGCACCAGATCGTAAAACATCCACAAAATAGGAACAACTTGATCTACTTGGATTGTCCGACAACTGTGGAGTGCTAATTGCAGCACTAGCAGTGCTATAATCGGACACTGTTTCGAGAGTCATGGGTGAATAGCTGATAGTCCCAGGTGTAACTGTGGTGTGCGTATCAATAACTGATGAATAGGAGCAAGTGTCATCAGGCAATGTGGAGGCACAAGCAGAATCTGATGGAGCAGCATCAACAGTTCCGGTCTTGTCAAACTGTTCCTTGGCCTCTATTGGAGCTCCAAATCTGCCCTTCAAATCCATTAATGTCTTAGCACGACAACTACCACCTTTTGAATACAGAATATCATCAATATTTGATATCCTAATGTATGGCATATTGAAAACTTACTTGTTCTCTAGTATTGATAAAATTGCCACCTCACACACTGTTATGACACAGAGGAATTTGACTATAGTGTGTTTCTGTGATGCTTTCTGTAATTAAGCCAGCCTATACTGCCATTGTCTACATCCAATGTGAGTCTGAAAACTGAGTGTGGAACACATTTGTTGCTGCAAAGACAAGTGTCGCCGCTTCACCTTATGACAATTCCCAGCTCATCTGGAACTAATGTCAGCTCTGCTCCTTGCCAAATTGATGACTAGTGTCATACTGGCTATTGAAGATGATATTGTGTTACGTAAGCACTTGTGCTTCACTGCACTCTATTAGATCAGAGGACAGAAACAAGAATAAAAGCAGTTTGTCAAGATATCGTGATCCTGAATGATGGTTTTAATGCCTAGGAGCGAAGAATTCAGCAGATTTGCCTTCCTGTGGAACAATACTTTCTGATCTGTGTAGTAGAAGTGCATGGTTGACTGGACCTACTCAGATACATTAAGGCACGGGACCCTCATTAAAATGAAAAAATATGCATATTGCCTGTAACTTTCTTACTCTAAGTGCTGTTGTCATGGAAACATGACTTTGCATGATGCTTAACATACTAGTACTTGCATCAACATCTGGGTCATGTGACTTACCACTTGTTAAATATTCTGAATTGATGAATAATTAATTAGGCACAGCTCAAGACCTGTTTCTATGGCAACCAAACTTTTATGTGAGAATCGACTTATAATGTACTTAATAAAATTTGCCACTCAGACGTATATGCGTAGTGTATACCTCTAAACAATGCATCAGCACCTAGTTATAGAGAAGTGAATTATCCGGCCATTTTCAACATCACTTGGCATACAAGTGCACAAGTAAGCGCTATGGAACTCTTTTATTTTCTAACGGTAGGGATATTATTGTCCATGCACTGAGTGTAGCACTGGCAGAAGATCGTGGCAAATCTATAAATCAAGCAAAGATGATGAAGGAGGAGGATGCTTACTCTCCGGCATTAAGAACATGCTCAGAACTGAACAAGTTGGTTCACAAAAACATTGATAAATTAATTGAACAAAATTCTATTCCTTCCCCCAAAAATTGAAAAAAATTAATTTGTCAATGATCTTGATCCTACTTTATGGACTGCAGTATGCACAATAACACAACCTCATTCAGTTCAAGGAATCAAGAAAGCACACACCTCAACAGCTCGAGCGTAAAGCTCAAAGGTTTTTCTTGATAAGTACCATTCTCTATGCAACCAACCACAGTTGCTCATTACCTCTGCATACTTTTCTCACAGATGCAATAAGAGACTTGTGGAGGATGCTTCGAGGCTAATTCGGCTCTTGAATCACTTAGGTGCTTGTGCTAGTGTTAATACGCACGATAGATACATGCAGCACCGAGTAAAGGAGAGAGAATAGAATGGGCCCTTGCTCAGTGTGTTACCACTTCCCTTTACAATCACTTCCGTAGACAACTTAGACTTCACTCATTTCCTATTGTTATTATTACTGCTTTACAGAGTATACAGAATGATATGGGTACAAATAGTGACACAGTTGGGTGTGTTCTGAAGGACTGCCTGATTAAACTGACAGCGTGACTAAACTAGCTACAATGACATTACTGTATAACAATGGAGACAAACAACTCACTCAGGTGCGTCTATAGATCTTGTCCTTGAAGCAATGGGTTTCAGGCTCAGAAGCTACGATTGGTATCCATTCAGGGGGGTCCTTTTGGCTGATCTTTGGATCAGGTGTTCCTTTGCATTTCTTGAACTCGACCACTCTTGCACATGCCACATCCACTTCACAATCACTATTGCTGGCACTGTTACACTCCTATTCTACTAACTACTTTCTTTTCACAGGTGTCCACTCGTTTTTGCCATCGGGAGTTGTATAACTCACACCAGGGGTAAAATCCAGTCTCTTATACTTGACATCTTGACACTTAGCTAGGTCAGGGCTTGAGCATAGATTAGAAGGTGGAAGATTTCTTGCAGGGGGAAGTGACCCAGAGTGAGCTAGTGTTTGATATAGTCTCAATTGAAGATTGGTGAGCAACTAATGGCTTAGGTTTAGTTTCTTTATTTTCCCTCAGTTTGCTTCCTTTTGCAAATTTCTGGGCTTCTGATGGATAGTTGCATGCATTCTTGCTGGTAACATTGTTGGAGTAGGAGTTCTTATTCACCTTTCTCTTCCTGACTTTCTCTGCTTGTCTTATATCAGCTGGTCAGAAGAAAGATATTGAAAAACCAGTGGCAGACTTCCTAATAGTCTTTGATGCAGCTTTAGTTTGTGCTGAGCAAGCGCACAGAAAATGGGACTCCTTGGTCCTCAATACTGATATAGCTACTTTCTATAACTGCAATTCAAGCTTTACTTGAGTCAGGCAATTTTTTTTGTTTGTTTGTTTGTTTACTGTGGTAAACAAACATCATGTTGGCGCGGAGCTACAGTTCAGTTTGTTCAGCCTAAACCATCAAGTCTAGTTTATTCCAAAACTAATGTACACTGACCTTACCACTGATAATCATAAGCACAATGTACTGACAATCGTGAACACAATGTTGAATTTATCAACCAACCAGACACCACTCACTGCAAAGTTGCTATAGCACAAGCAAATATCCTCATTCCATACTGTCTCCAGTAACCAGTCCAGGAAAACGATCTCCACTCCCTAAGAAACAACATAGAATGAGAACTGGCACTGAAGTAAGAACAATACAGTTGATACTGCTACTGCACTTACAAGGAGTCTGAACAGCATTCCAACCATCACAACACCTACCCTCACACTTCAGCGTTTTAGACTATCTAAGAAAGCAAAAACATCTAGGAGATATAACCTTTCTTTTCACAAAGTATATGCTTAATAAAGTGGCATGCAGTGACAACTCAAAGATAGATTTGAAGGCATATCTCACTTTAGTGAAAGACATTCCTGCTCCTGAATCATCCAATGTCACCTATTTTGAAGTCCTTCATCAGAGATGTGATAAGGGTACATTGATAAATTTAGTAAATGATCTATATTATGAAGAAGTTGTAGTAAAGAGAAATGGAGAAAATGAAGTGGGTTGTGCTGGAAGGAGATCAAGAAACATATGACCTAATTCAAAGCATTAAGATGGACTATGGGCATGACTTAAGCAATATCATGCTGATGTCCTTGTATTTCTAGTTATACATGTTGGGAATTAATATAGCTTTATTAACAGCATGGTAGCCTTGTTCACTGCTTTTGACTGTCCCAATATGCCAAGCTCATTCCACAGCACCTAGTTGACATGTTATCTCTTCCACAGGAAGTTCTTTCAAGGAGAGTTTGTTGTGAGCATCAAAGAAGCAGTGTACAGAATATATTACTAGACCATCTCATGAATACGTTAATCGAGTAGCAAAAGTATTGAAAGTAAACATAGTAACATGATTACATCAATATTCACGACAAAAACAACATGTAGAAAGTTTGAAAGTAATGTTCGAAAGATGCTTGACAAACTTTCAAGTGATAGCTGCACACTAACATCCACCCAGGCCATTTATATGCCACTTGTTTCAGACTGACCTAATAAGCTATAGAGACAATGAGCAGATTACATCTTATGGAATCCCAGCATAAGAGCACCGAATCGGCTCCTAACTTGTACCAAAAGAAACACTAGGAAAAAGAAAGTTTCTGACATAGAAAAGGGGTTCAAGTTGAGTGTTGGAAGAAACGAGTGGCATTTGCTGGGCTCAGGTATATTAAGGCATGGTTTTGCATATTAAGGCCTAATTAAAATTGAAATCAATTCAAGAATGAGCATACATCAAACTCAGAAAAGTGGTACATTATCAAGAATTGCGATGTGCACACAAAGTTTGATAGTCATGTGACCTCGAACAATTGCATAATTAGGCCTTTCTCCTTTTATTCAAGGAAGTATGGTTGCCATGGATATATTAACCCAATATTTGGGTGATGTGTTAACTAAGTTAATAATCATATAGTTATATACTCTCTGTACAAACTTCTAACTGTGCAATTATTTTCGTAATTGCACTTGAATTTTTAGAGCTAGTAATTGCACCTGAATTTTTAATGAGCTATGGCAGCTACTCCAAAATTTGAACAAGAGTGCTGTACAGCAACTTGACAAGAGAATTGTGCAAGATAAGTGGTATTATAAAAACGTAGTGGTTACACTCAGCAGTGACTGTTTTGACAAGTACAAGTCATAGCAGCCTTAGCGTGGCAACTAGTAGCTTACGGCTAGCTATTTACGTAGCTACTACACATGCTGAACTTAATGATTAACAAGTATTCAAATGAATTGTCTTGCAATTGATTGCACAGTTATGGCAAATTGCACTTGGCGTTTCCTCGTGCAATTATTTCCCAAATTGCACTTGATTACCTATGCTAATTAACTTCCCCAGCGCATAATTAATTAGTTATGTCAATTTTCTAATTAAAGTGCACCATCCTTAAAATTTCCATAACTCATTAATTATGTGCTAGGGTGATTAATTAATTAATTTAATTAACATGTTCACAAAATATTAACTTGACACCATCCTTGGAAGGTAACTTCCTACAGCATCAATATATAACCTTGATTGTACTTCATGGGACTCACTTCATGTACCACTAGTATTATTTCAATATTGCACAAATCACAGCAAATTTATAGCTCCAGATAAATAGATAATAAAACGAAAAACATAATATGTGACCTGTCAAGGGAAAACCTGCCCGTTAGGAAAATCTGCGAATTTTGAGTTAGCTATTCCACATATATCTAGGCCTTCCATATCAAAATTTGGTAAGCATAGCTTCCAGATATAGCTGTTGCAAGCAGCCCTGCCTCCACTTGTGGCTTCCTAGAAAAACGGTTGTGAAGTTGTTGATCAGGGGCCGATACAGAAAAATGAATAGGAGGGGGCTAGGAAAAACTAACCAAAGTAGGGGGGTCTGGGGGCATCCTCCCCCAGGAAAATTCAAACCTCTGAGATGACTTCTGGCAGCTTTTGAGACCGCCTTCCATAGTTCTATTGACCTTTTCAGGAGGAAATGACCCTTGTACTTTGTATTTAGATTTAGAACTATTGACCACACCCACAACATTGAAAGCGTTCTCGCGCTTGCAAAAAGAAGCAGACGTCCAGCAGTCTCAGACTCTGAGAGAGCCTAAATAATAACTAGCATACTATGGATGAAGGTCAAGGTGGGGGAGGGGGCTACAGCCCCTGTAGCCCTTCCCCTCTATCCGCCCCTGTTGATAGGTAAACAATGGGCAGTCCGTATACTCTCTGTATCATAATTAGATCATGTACAGTACATGCTGAATATTACCACAGCCAGCCACGTGGGGACTAAAAATCATTTAGGGAGAAGCGAGTAGCTAGGAAAGAAGATCCAGAAGACAGCTAACGGACTCAAGGAGGTCAGTAGAGAGATAGATTCTAGGTATAGTAAGTTCTAAGAACTAAGATAAGCTTCAAAACTACCTGTACGCGATCGCCGTACAGGGAGAGGCATTACCTACGAGTAGAAATGTACTGTATGAAAGCGCTTGGCTTAGACAATCATGTACAAAGCTTTAGCTTACCTTTCTGTCTACATGCTGAAGCAAAATTTTGAGATTAGTCAGCTTATAAGAGAGAAAGAACATCGAATAATAAATTATTTTTAGTGGCAGCTGCCTTGCTCATAAATATTCGCTATGGTTTGTTGCACAGCATAGCAACTGTTCTCCGTGTTAGCAACTAAGTAAAAATGAACGATGCTCAGACTACTGGCTATATCTCTGCAACAGAAGCAGCTCCACCCCTCAAATTTGCATGGAGCATGCTGAGATGTAATTCAACGTATCCATGCAAGAAAAAAAATTTCGCTCAAAAACGCGTATTAAACTAAAACTGCATTTTACTCCAAAAACAATAATTTTCTAACCGGCAGGTTTTCCCTTGACATGTCACATATTATGGTAAAACAACCTATAAATACACCACGCAGCAGTCCACTTCAATTTACTGCTCAGAGCTCTACGTACACGCTTATGCTACTCGTCATATCCGACTCGGAGCATTCTCACGATAAGGAAGTGGAGGACTATGATGAGACTATTAAGCTTTTGAAGGATCTAGCAGCCAAAGCGAAACTGCTGCAGAAATTGGACCTGGGGTTCCCCCACTCGGCGGCGGGAAAGAGAAAGACGAATCGATGAAGGGTTCTACCAATCCACTTAATTTGGAGCTTGCAGGAGCATGGCCAGGCTACTCCACCCAAGAAAGTGTGTGAGTACAGGCTGGCCAGGACCACCATTTTGGTTCCCATCATGGACCCAAGGATGGCGCTCTTTCAGCAAACCACAAACCACTAGGTGGGCTCTGCCCTCTTCATACTACCACTACTACTACTACTACTAGTAGCAGCTGTAGTAGTACCTGGGTGAGGGCCTGGAGATTTGGTAGACCTGTTGGATGAGACAGAGGCATTGGAGCTGGTTGAGTTTGTAGCCCCTAAGGGTTCGTGGGAGCGAGCTTCAGCTAAGAAGGATTTTCTTAACAAGCATTTCAACAGAGCTCTGTCAGAGGATGAGAGGGAAGCAATCATGAAGGATTTTCCCAAGCCGGTGTGTGAATTTGGACCAGGAAGTCAAGGACCAACTAAAGAAGAAAGTAAAGGATCCCCATTTTGGATCAGAGAAGTCCTTGTATAAGCTCCAACAGCAGATCCTTAATGTGGCAGGACCCCTCACATGCCTTTGTTGAACAAGGAGACATACAGGACATTCTGCTTCTCATTCAGAGAGCTCTGGTTCTGTTGTCGCACAGTGTCTCCCAAGAGAGACGCTGTGTTGCATGGTCACGAATCAATCCAAACCTGCGACAAAGGATTACAACAAGAGGAAGTCTAATCTGTTTGGCCCAGGTTTCCTGGAGAACGCCTCCAACAGGTTAGAAGCCGAGAAAACCTTGGATAAAGTGACGGCCAAAGGTAAATCCAATGCCCCACTGCTAAACGAAGAAAGTATGAGAATGACAAGTCTGACCTCCGTAGTTTTTTGTCGAAGGGCGCTCCCACACAGTAAGTCGATGGGAAAAACCAGCGCCAGCAGCCGTACAGCTCGTACACTGGAACTCCCAGTATCATAAACAGCTAAAGAAGACCACCGTCTTCAGTGGACAAGAACAATCAGAACTAGCTCTACCTCTTCCTCCCCAACCCCTTTCTATTTTTGGAATATGTTTAGATGTTATCTTCAATCTGGACGCATTACCCCAGGCAGGCCGTTTGGCTCTTTGTGTCAGCAATTGGCACTGAATTATGGACAATCCATGGGTTCGGGAGAACATCGTGGGATGCTATTTGGGATTTGCTGGCGAATCCAGTTCACCATCACACCATTCCATAAATGGTCGATTGGAGATCCAGGAGGAAATTTCAAAGTTATTGGAGAAACAAGCCATCAGGAGAGTCCAGCCACAGCAGGGTCAGTTCCTGAGCTGGTTGTTCAATGTCCCAAAGAAAGATGGCTCACGTCGTCCAGTAGTGAAGCTCAGGTGAAGTTCAAGATGGAGAGTTTAGCAATGGTGAAGTGTTTGCTACAGGAAGGCGATTGGATGGTTACAATCGACCTCAGGGATGCCTATCTCAGTGCCAATGGAGGTTACGCACAGGAAATTCCTAAGATTCCAGTGGGAGAACCGTCTCTACGAGTTCCCAGTGTCTCCCATTCATGCTGTGCAGCGCTCCGTGCATTTTCACCAAGATCTTCAAACCAATGATGGCCCTACTGCGGAAGAATGGAGTAAGACCCATTGTGTTTTTGGACGACATATTGCTGATGGCCCAATCAAGGGCGCTGCTGCAGGAACAAGCCCTACAGGTGATTCGGCTCCTTCACCTACTGGGGTTCATAGTCAACTTCGAGAAGTCCGACTTATCACCAGAACATAAGAAGGGGTACTTAGATTTTCTGATAGATTCTCTTCAGATAAAAATCACCTTACCCCAGGAAAAGATGATCAACCTGACCACAGAATGCAACTGGGCTTTGCAGCAGAACACGTTGAAGGTGAGAGACCTCAGCAGACTGATAGGCAGGATAACGGCTACGAGCCAGGCAGTCGTTCAAGCCCCCCTGTGTTACAGGAATCTGCAGAGGATAAAGAACCAAGCCTTTCATTACAGTCAGGATTACTCAGCCCTGGTGTCTCTGGATTTCCCAGAGACAAGAGCTGATTTGGTGGAGAGATCAGTTGTTGCTGTACTGGAATAGAAGGCCAATTGTTCCTCCAAGCCCAAACATAGTGATCAACACGGATGCCTCACTACTGGGTTGGGGGGCAGTATCCAATGGGATAAGAATGGGGGGGCCTTTGATCCGAGAGCGAGAGGATGCAACATTAATCATCTCGAGCTGATTAGCTGATTGCAAGGAGCTTTGGGGTGAACATCTCCAAGGAAATAGAAAGGAAGCATGTAAGATTGCGAATGGACAACAAGACGGTAGTGTTTTACGTGAATCAAATGGGAGGCACCCGTTCCCAGGGTCTATCTCATTTGGCCTGTCAACTGTGGCAATGGTGCCTACAGCATCAGGTCATGCTCTCAGCGGAGTATCTTCCAGGAGAGAGCAATGTTGAAGCAAGTCTCGCCTACTGGTATCCTCAGCAGAATGGATGCTGAACAAGCAGGATTTTACTCCATATTCTATCCCAAAGAAAGTCAAGCCACCTGAAAGGAGGAAACACCATCCTGGTATAAGGAATTGAACAGCATTGTAGGGATGCTAATAAGATGTTAAAATTGCTGACTTATGTAAGCATAGCCTACTACAAAGAAGACATGATACCCTCGATTACAGCCCTTCACAAACACTGGCAGAGATCAGGCTGCATCTAATCCTGTAACTACAACATCACTGTATGCCATGAAATCAGACATATCAACCAACGTAAAGTATGACACTCCACTTGTTGATTGCTTAATTTTTCTATTTATGATGCATTTATGGGCTTCATCTATAGCTAGATTATGGTACGGTCAACCTTTAACACAGTCCATTCACCATTTTCAAAGAATTTTAATATGTCCTCGGGATACAGGTAAGCATCAGCTGAAGCATTTATACTAAGCACTTCATATTTTGTCCCTGGCATATTTAAAAAACAGTTCAGTAGGTATTTTAATACATGAATTTCCAGTTTCTAGAGTGCCCAGCATAATAAAAACCAACATAAGAATGTAAGTACCACAGCATTCGTGCCCAAAATTTGCACACTTGATCATCACTACTTCACTTCTTGTGGATTACAAGCACCACTCTATGTACTTGTACTTTTTTATACTACTTGCCATAAGCCTCTCATGTCCTGCCATTGAGTTATATCACCTTTGTGGCCTTTTGTAAATTCTGTAAACCCTCCATCTTTAATAACATATTTTATTTGTATACCAATGTTCAGAAACAGGATACACCCACATGTATTCAGCAGGGTAGCGCATCTTTAGGTTTTTAATATGTGCAAATGTTTGCTGATCACCCCCTAATACTATGTATGTTGGGTATCCCTACAGAGGTCATTTTTTAGTTTGACCAGGTATTTCCCCACACTATCAATTGACCCTGAATATGCCTCATCAACTGTTGTGTAAACTATTTTATCAGCCTTACTTTGAGTCCAATGTTTCATATGCATCTATACGCTTAATATCAATGGATCATCAGCATCTACTAATGATTCATTACAAGCTAAATTGTATGTATGCACTTGACATTTTATTCTGAAGTCTAAATTAACGTGACTCTCCAGAAAGACTTGGGATTTATTGTATTTCTATTACGTGCCCAATAGTGACCGGGTTCTCTTATATGTCTAATGCTAGAACACACACCAAATGAATTAAGTATATCAAAACCCTTGTCCCTGAACCTTTGGCTGTATTGAACATGCAATTCTTAAAGTGTTTGTACAAAACAACTGTTGTGATTCATTGCATTACAAAGTATTGCAGGCATCATCATTAGCTTCATTCTTTTTTTATGCATTCGGCTTTTACCCAGTGTTTTTCTTTTCGCGCTATCTGAGGCAGATCTCTAAAAATTTCATGAATTCAGAGTCAAAGTACTTGCTAATACTTTTCTCCATATTTTCTTCATTTTCTGGGTATACCTGTCTATGATCAAAGTTTAAATTCTTTGGAAATTGCTTACATTGTCTTTTTACCATAGTACGTATAATTCCTACCTGACTGAGTTGTGAGTCTGAATTATTTGATTCTTTAAGTATGGGGTAAATGTATGGAATTGCATTTTCTGGATAAATTTTAGGATCATATATGATTAGCATTGCAATGGTCTTTATCTGCATTGCTTATGTGGTGTCTAATTTTTTAAAATTTTCTTTAGCATGGCTTGTAGCAAGAAAAAGTGGACAGATGCTTAACTATAGCTGAGAAGTCCATCCAGTTGACCGTTCATGTGTTGCATGCAAAGAATTTGCAGCGTGATAAACAGAGTGAACATGAGCTCTACGTGTCATAAGATACAAAGGTAAGAGTAATTAGAAACAATGCTGAATGTGCCACATTGTCTTGTACAGTGAATTTTGTTTCTCCAAGTAAGTTCCAAGAAGAGCAGCAAAGCACTTTTTATGTATGTTATTTGGGCTGTAGAGCTGAGCAGATTCATCCAAGTCCTGTCCAATTTGCATTTTCTATTCATGAGTTATTTGTGCAAAAGACTCGGCTCTTACATGCTACTCTAGAACACTTAACTGAGCACTAAAGTATCCTTATGCTCAGTAGCAGCAGCATTATAATGGTGTTCCTAAGAGTACTTTGTCTGATTATGTATCTAGAAAAGTAGAAATTGGAAACAAACAGGGTCCACTATCCTCACTGTTGCTAAAGAACAGAATCCACTGACGCTTTCTTCTTGCTCTCTCCATCGGAGGAAGACTGTTTAGCATCAACACCACCACTCTTGGTTCTAGACACCCCCTTGGCAGAGGGGTGCATAGTCTTCAACTGCTTCTCTTGCTGTTCCGCAGCACGAGCCTGGTGCAAAGCATCACTAAATGTCGCCGTAGAAGGGAGAACCTTCTTCTGCCACTTGAGGAGTAGACCCTGCACAAAGACATCCCTCTTTAGCATCTCCTTGCTCTGTTCATCCATTCCTCTACGGCAGCCATAGCTCCTCTCAAATAGCTTCTCTAGGTCTTGAGCAAACTCATCGACACTTTCCCCTCCTTGCTGTTTACGTCGCATCAGCTGAGCTGACACTAGTGCCTCTGTTTCTACAGGATTGAGGCGTTCCTGTAAGGCATCCGTAGCACCCTTAAACTTTCCTTCATGCTGCTGGGTAGCACCTCGTAGACTCTCTCTGCCCGACCTATGAGATGAAGCTCAAACTGTAGTAGTTTCTCTTGCTCCTTCCAGTTCTGCAGTTCCGCGTGCTTCTCTAGTTTCACCACCCAACGTATAAAGGCATCGACATCATCCCGATCTTCACCGGTAAAGCAGGTAATTTCAGATAGCGACCATGCTCTCCCGGGGTCCACCGACCCACCTCCTAAGCCCAGGCCACCTTCCCCCTTAGTGGAAACTAATGGATCCTTAGGCTCTTTCTCACTTACACCAGGAGAGGCCTTTGGCTTGGACCCCCCCAACTTTTGGTGCCACTTGGCTTGCAAATCTTCCTTGAAGGCTTCCATAATCTCCAGGAATTTGCCCTCCATTTCCCACTTCATTCTATCTACTTCCCATTGTGCCCTATCCATAGCCTCTAATGCTTCCTCTTTAGCATTAATGACTTCACTCACCTCCACACTACTGGAGTACTCCCTCACCACGCCTTGTAGCCGCACCGACAGGGCTTCTCAACCGCAATGCACCTGTAGGGCTTCTCGTATGCTTCTCGTGTAGCTTGTCTTCAGCCACTCGCAACGCTTCTTGCAGCTCTTCTACTTCAGCTTGAGACTCCATCAGACACTCTCTGAGGTGGCACTGAGACTCCTTGAACTCTTGCTTCAGGTCCTCCAACTCAGCTCAAAGCTCGGCATCAGTGTGCGTCTGCTTCAGCACGAGCGCTCTCCTTAGCCTCTAATAGCTCCGCTCTAGCATCTTCGAGTTCCCTTCTAGCGTTGTTGAGCTCCTCACGGAGCTGTGCCTTCATCTTGGCTGGCATAGTAGAACTCCGCACACAAATATACCAACAAGCTGTTCAGCCTCTGAGACTCTCTGTTCTGGTCTCGGCAGGACCTCCAAATGTGGCGCCGCTGGCAACGACGCCATGAGCAAACCAGGCTTTAGACTATCGCCCAACAATTATAAAGACAGAGACTCTTTCCTAAACTTTTCTTACCTCTTTCTTTTTCAGCACAAGTCTAACACAAGGTCAGTCCAATTATTAAAATTACAATTATTAAATGTCTACTAATTAGCATTATTACACATATTGATTATTTCTTATTAATTAATGATGCATACCCCAGTTACCAGGCGGATCTAATATTTTATGGTTAAGATATACTGCCTCTAAAAATAAACATTCAGCTCTGCATTCACAAAAGTATGTGTTTTTGCCAGTAGCCATGCCCACAAATTTGCAATTTAATACGATAAAAATACTATGGCTACTAAGTTTGGTCTTCAAGTCACCAAGAATAGTTAAAACACCATCGGGTAAACCTATACTTTAAAATTGAGGCATCCTGATTTCTGCAATTGTTTGTAAACTCATGCATTAATCATTACTATCTAGCCTAACGACCCTTTCCATGTGCGTTATTTGGAATATATTGCCAGACAAGTTGCAAGTCACCAAGTTCTATCCTGTTCTCCTGTTCTTTGTGTTCAGCTCTTTGCTTCTTTCTTCAGGTATTTTCCAGTATTAACTCTGTTCATAGCTGTCAGTAAGGTGAATTAGAGGCTCAGCTTGAATCACTGATTGTTGCAACTGTTCAAGTGTCTGTAGCCTGGGTGGTTCATGGGTTCTTGGCAAGTACTCAGCTCATTGCTAGAGACTAAATTTCACTTCTACTAAACGTATAATAATATTGCCTTAGACAACACCATAGCTGACACAATTGCTACATGAGGACATTGTTCAAAAAAAAGAACAAACAAGTACAAAAAACATAATGCAAACATGGGAATGGCCAAATCATACAAAAGTAAGCAAATAAGATAGGAATGATTGTGAGAGATTGAGTGAATTCCCTCCTGTGTCTACAATCTCATTGAGCTAGGGATATGAACGTAGGTGACACAGTGAAATGAACTTCTCACTCACTCTTACAACCATTCCTTTCTTGTTTTCTCACTTTTTTATGATTTGCCCATTCTGGGGATCCTGTTTGCATTACACTTCTAATGTTTTTTGTACTTGTAAAGATAAGCATTGTAGAAACAAGACATGCCTTAATTATTACACAATGTCATGACTACTTCATTTTCTTTTTTTAACCTCTCATGCGTACATGTACATAGTCTCGCCCCCAGACTCCACCCATTCTCCAAAGAGAAAGAGAGTCAGGTATGCTACGTCCAAATTCTTGGTTCTGCTAAGTCAGCATCAGACGGATAGATCAGCAAGGCTTTGTACTATGCGCATTATGTGGTAGTGTATTTTCAGTATTTGTCGTGAAAAGTTAGAAGATCAGCATACTTAGCTGGCACTTATATGTCTGAGCTACAGCATGGATGATCCAGAGAACTTGAAAATTATACTAATCAACCTAGAAATTCTGGCACTAACTTGACTAAGATGCAAAAAGAAATTTCACCACAAGCGTGAAGTTAGTAAGCAAAATAAAACTGTACAAAAGTCTTGCTAGGCAATGTATGACAATCACACGTAATAATCTGTCCGTGAGAGCCTGTTAGCAAGTTTGAAGAAATTAGTTTGTTCTGCTAGATATTTATGATCATAAACCTTTCATATTGCACATTCAGCCTTGTCATGTGTATGCAAAGTAGTCTATTCACCTCCTATTATTGAAGACTGAAAGGTACCGGTAAATGGTTACTGAGACTTCAGCACAACCAGAAATCTTCAGGTAAAACAGGCAGGGCAGCGAATATTCGGATTCCAAATAACGCACACTTGTCTAACTGGAAAAGGGTCGTCNGCTAAATAGTAGCTTGAGAAGCCTTTTAGTGGTAAGCGCTCAGTTTTTGCAGAGTTATTCGCGTGAATATTTGTATTGCGCTAATGGACCATCCGTGCCATTCCTATGTACCCAGTACTACCGTACTGGGAACATCGTCATAATTTGAATCACAAGGTTTACTTGGTAATATTGTAATAGGCTAGAAGATAACCCATACATTATCACCACCTTGATATCTGGGATATCAACACCCTAAAATTGAAACAAAAAATCAAAGCTATACAGTTGAGGGAAAGTATTAATTATTGCCATCTCAAATGCAATGGTAGACACCAGACCATGCAGATTTCCTGTAACAAACCCCTAATACACAGCTTCTTTTGTTTCATTACTGATACTTGCATGATACATTGTAACTAATGATAATAACTTTGTTTGAGATGATGGTAAATTGTTTCCTTTTTCTACAAAAAATAAGTTTTAGGGAATTCTTCTGGATTACTACAGCTTCTTAGCTGAGCAGATCTCTCTGTTAGACTATAAGTAGATAATAGTAAATTATGCTATAGCTAATCATACAAAATGCACTAACTTCCATGGACGACTTCGATAAATAAATATTAGCTCTGTTAAGTGGCAAACGAATATGCACGGGGTTTGTAAGGGCAAGAGATGACATGATATCAGCCTCTACTGAAAGTGGAGCTGAAGCAGTAAGGCTCATGAATGGGGACGTAGTTAATGCACGGACACCACCAATTCTCCCAAATGCTCTCTGAAAATCAGTTCCCCTATAACAAATGTACATAGGCAGCGTAACCCATGCATGCATGTGTGCATGTACATCTTGATAAACACTTACCACTCTGTTATACAATGTGCCTCATCATCTGCTACAAGCATAAGCCTGGATTGGAAATGAGCCCAGCCAAAGAGGAGACATAAACACTGAACACCATTACAGAACAAATATAAACTAACAATAGAGGATCTACCAAATCTATAGGTCCCACTTTCGACTACATCCAAATTAACATCTTTGGGTGTTGCTCGGATAGCACGTACCCAAATCTTCGCTAGCTTTATAACCTTATTACACATACATGAATGTACTTACACTTAACTTCTATCAATATCACTGAATGCTTTATGTACAGCAAAGGTAGAGGCATATAATAATATACCTGTTCGTCCATGAGACAATTCAAAGGACTAATTATCACTCCCATAGATGTGTCAGAAACAGCAAGAGGTGGCAAAAACATGCATAAACTTTTACCAGCACCAGTACACATACGAACAAAAACATCATGACCGTGAAGCACTGCAACTGCAGCATCCAGTTGTCCTGGTCGGAATTGAGTATGCCCAAAAGTGTGAGTTAGAGTGCTGGTTAGTCTCTCAACACTTTGACACTGAGTCACAGGTCCAGGTATAACTGTGACACCTCTGGATATTGGACATCTTGGATCAGCACAAAACGGAGAGAACAAACTGGACATTATTTTTCAACTCAAACTTTTGAAAACTGGCGCCAATAGCACTACATCTCGTGACCAAGTTCAAGCTAATGATTAGTTACTAACTGTTAGCTCCCCATTCAGGTACTCACAGAACAACTGAGCTGCCTGCCAGCCACCCATCAATCACCCATTTTTTAGTGCAACAACAAACTGACTTACCTCAAACACAACCAGCTGTGTTGGCAGCCGGCTGATCAGGTTCTTGCCTAGACAAAACGGAATTGTCTAAGACTGAACGAATAACTGAGGGGTCCTTTCATTATCCAGACCTTCCTTTGATGATGTCTTGCCATCCTAGATATTTGTATTCATTCCAAGCATTTTCGACTAGCTTGATCTAGTAGATATCTAGCTAACTACTTGCCACATGGCGATTGTCCAACCACGACGTGCACATGATCAAAATCTTCCAGGCTCTCTCCCTCCCATTGCACATGGATAATAATTCGCGTGCGGAAAAAAATTAGCGGGAGAGAGCCTGGTTCGAGGCTTGCATTAGTATGTGCCAGAGGAGTGGGAGATAGAGATGATCTCAAAACTGATGAAGGAGAAGATGATCTAGACCACAGACTAATTGACAATGTTGTCTCGGTTGCACTGCCTTGTGAAGCCTTGCTGAAGAATTGTTTTCACAATCTCCGAATCACTAAATGACCTGATTGAAATTGGCAAAGAATCTGATTGTTATGGCAAAATCTCAATGAAGCTGTCAATCCACTCCAAGATAGCTATCTATGGGGCATTCTTGACACATTAATTACATTGATACAAACCAGGAGTCTGAATCCTCATCATGAGTAAAATATTATCATGTAAACTGGATAATGTATAATGATGATAATTTTTTTTGTCAAATTGAGAATTATTATTTTCTTTTTAAAATTAAATGTTCCATGAATTGTGTTATTTTATCCATGGCATTATTACATGCTGATAAACGTGATTGTGCTAAGAGTGATAACAGTGGATAAGAATGATTAAATCACAATGACTTAATTTCTGAATGATCATAATCAGATAATAAAAATTATAAAGAATGAATTTTTGGGCAGATACGATTTATAATCATAACAGGTATAGCTAACAAAGAAGCTATTTAGAAGTGTGATATAGACGAAAAAAGTTTGAACAAAAGACTATAATTATATCATGTATGCATGCATACAAGCATGATGTACAAAACAACAATACAATGTCATTATAATTATTATTAAGGTAGTAAGTAATTTAAGTTTGTTTATGAAAAAGTTTTCACATGTCCTGAATGAGGAATGATGTACATGTGCATCATGACAGTCATGTAAACAATGTGACACTATACAGAAGTGCATGAAGTTCATTGAAAGAAAACAAAACTTTTGAAGAAAATGATTGCATAGTGAAAATGTGTGCATGCATATTGGTGTAAACTAAAGATCAACTAATTTACCAAAATCACAATGATATCCTNAAAGCGCTAGATTCTGATTCAGCGGCTTATCACGAACCTTGGAGAGTGTCTGAAAGTGAAATGGATAGTTTTAGTGATAATGATGATCAAGGTATGCCACGTTTCAGTTGTTTTGTTATGGTAGTCTATGTAAATTTGACATACATTTTTTACTGTAGATCAAGATTTGTTGGAGTTCTGGGCAGAAAGTGATACTGAACTTAATGAAGATTTTCCTACTGAAATAGAAATGGATGTATGTGAGCAAGATATGGATGGACGTCAGAAAGATAAAGGAGATCAGAATGACATGGATGAGCCTGACGACCTGTGTGGTAACACCCAAGATGAGCCTGAATTGGATCATGAACAGTTCGCACTCTTGTGGTGGGTTGTTCTTTTCACTTGTGTATTTCAAACTCTCCATAGAATTCCATTGGCTGCAATTCAGTGGTTATTGAAATTTCTGAGTGTGATATTTACATTTATGGGAGCATTTTCGTCCAAGATTTCTGCTATCGCAAAAAGATTTCCATCCAGCATATACTTAAGACGTGAATACCTGAAGCAGTTTCTTGCCATGCCAATAATTTATCGAAAAGTAGTTTGTTCTCATTGTCATGCATTATATGAACATTGTGAGTGTTTGAGGAAATGTGGAACAAGAACACTTGTCAATTCATGTACAAATTGCAAGTCAAAGGCACCCTTGTTGAAAACAGTAATGACATGCTCTGGCAAGAAAACATACTACCCATTCAAGGTGTATCCCTATATCAGCCTGATAAATGCAGTACAGTGGTATTTTAAACAACCGGAATTTTGGAAGTTGTGTGAAAAATGGCGTGAAAATGTGTATCAGCTGACCCCTCAATTTTGAGTGACGTTTTTGATGGTTCAGTATGGAAAAGTTTAACAGATGATGGTAGTCTATTTTTCACTTTACCATTATCTATTGGTCTAATTCTGAATATTGATTGGTTCCAACCATACAAACATCGTTCATACTCTGTGGGTGTCATATTTCTTGCCCTCCTGAATTTACCTCGTGAAATTAGATACAAGAGGGAAAATATCATTCTTATTGGGTTAAGACCAGGGCCTAAAAAACCACATCTGAATGTAAACTCATATTTGAAACCGTTGATATGTGAACTTTTGTCTTTATGGGAAGGAGTGTCATTTAATTTACCAGATAATTCGTGTCAGCTAATAAGATGTGCATTGGTATGTGTTAGCTGTGACCTTCCAGCAGCCCGTCAAGTCTGTGGTTTCTTGTCTGTAGGAGCTAATTATGGATGTTCACGCTGTTACAAATCCTTTTTTACAGGAACTTTCAGAAACAACGATTATTCTGGCTTTGATCGCAGCTCCTGGACCTACCGCACTAATGCAAGACATAGAGATGATATTAAAAAGATATTAGAATGTCGCACGAAAACAGCTCGGTGCCAAAAGGAGAGTGAATTAGGATGTAGGTACTCATGCTTACTTCAACTGCCATACTTTGACCCCATTAGGATGCTCGCTATACACCCTATGCATAACTTGTATATGGGCACAGTAAAGGACATATTTTATGACATCTGGATTGATCATGGCATTCTTAACAAAAAAGATGTTTCCATTATTAATAGTCGCATATCTAAGTTGCATGTTCCTTCTCATATGTCATTCCATCGCCTTCCTAATTGTATAGATCTTAAAAATGCTTTTACTGCTGAACAATGGATGTTATGGGTAAACTTTTACTCCCTGTATTGCTTAAAGGACCTCCTACCTGATGATCAATATAAATGTTGGCAATCCTTTGTTCTTGCATCAAGGCTTCTCTGTCAATCTAAGCTAAATCACTCAGATATTTCCTTAGCTGATGCATTATTGTTAAAATTTTGTCGCAGCTTTCAGGCTATATATGGTGATGCTGCTGTGAGACCTAATATGCATATCCATTGCCATCTCGCTTCATGTATCAGAGATTTTGTGCCCTTTTCATCATTTTGGCTGTTCCCATTCGAACGCTTCAATGGGATTCTTGGAGATCAGCCAAATAATAATCGTTCCATAGAACTTCAACTTATGCAGAAGTTTATTGATGACAACACACACTATAAGCTTCTCTCCAATTGTCCTGACTGTAACAATGAAACAAAGATTCTCTCAGATATAGTTAGGCAACATGCTTTTTCTTTTACATCTTCCAAACACCTACATACCCACTATCACCTTCGTAATGAACATACTACTTCTAATTTTTGTTACATTCCTTGTCCTAAATACACAGTTGGTGTTTTTTCTCAGACCCAGTTGTCAATTCTTGTGAATACTTATTGTTCTGTATACCCATCTCTTTTTGCTTCTTCTGAATGTCGACAAGTACCTAGTAATGTGTACAAGAAAATGCTCTATATTCAAATTGGTGTTCAGCATATTCATTGTGATGATCTTGTTTTGGCAAAGCCTGTGTTTGAGTTTGCTACTACATCTCATGACTCTTATCCTGAGACAACATTTATTAATTCTAACTTACGTATTGCCAAGATACAGCATTTTGCCGTTCATTCATTTTCACTAAATGATCAACTAGAAACCAATACTGAAACTCCATTTGTGTCCCACATATTTGCTGTTGTTGACTGGTATTGCTGTCACCCTCAAAGACGACGATTCGGGGCTCCATTACAAGTATGGTGTCATTCTGTTTTTGAAACTGATTATAACAATTTTCTATTACCTGTAGAAAATATATCTTGTATTGTTTTAAATGCTGAATATGTTTTACCTGATACAGAGGAAAAGGTTTTAGTTACAGTTCCCTGTTTCAATTTATGATTAATTTATTTGTGGATTCTTATGTTTCTTTGTGAGTAAATTTAGAATTTTCTGTTTAGTTTCAGATATAGTGATACCTTGTGTGTCTTTGTTGTGAAAACATAATATGAAATTTGAAATTTCATTGTAAGTTTCACATGAACAAGAAACTATAATTCCTGTAATTTGAAATCCAAATAAATACATTGGAAATGTTAAGTTTCCCCTAAACACATGAAACACAAGTGAAATTCACAGTTTTCTTATTGGAAACAATTAAGGATTCTTAAAATTTAGGTTTCCATTCAAGTTTTTAGTAAGATATTTGATAGGAAATTTAGGTTTTTTTGTAGTGATACACAAATTATATATGTATGTCACATGCATGCCAGAGCTTAAGCCATTCCCCAACAACATATAGGCCTAATCCTGTACACAGATCTTGCTTACTTGACTGTTCTAGTTACAGCTCTTCTGGTCTTCCTTTTTCTATACCAAAAGATAATTTTATTTTTCACAAACAATGTTCTTTACCTGTAGAGAATGTTCCTTGTGTTAAAAAAGTGAAATTTCACAAATGTGTATCTTTGTGCTAAAAAATATTTTCTAGGTAAAATAAAAGTTTTTTGTCAAAAGTGTACTTTTTTGGTCTTAGAAAATTTTCTAAGTCTATAGTCGCTCAAAATAACCAAGTTCTTTTTCTCTACAGACAGATAACTTTATTTTTCACAATGTTCTTTACCTGTAGAGAATGTTCCTTGTGTTGAAAAGGTGAAATTTCACAAAAGTGTTAGTTTATTTTGTGCTAGATAATGTTTTGTAGGTAAAATAAACGTTTTTTTGTCTAAAGTGTACTTTCTGGTCTTAGAAAATTTTCTCTAAGTCTATATTCACTCGAAAAAACTAAGTTCTTTTTCTCTACAGACAGATAACTTTATTTTTCACAATGTTCTTTACCTGTAGAGAATGTTCCTTAAAGTGAAATTTCACAAAAGTGTTAAGTTTATTTTGTGCTAGATAATGTTTCGTAGGTAAAATAAACGTTTTTGTCTAAAGTGTACTTTTTGGTCTTAGAAAATTTTCTAAGTCCATAGTCTCTCAAAAAAACTTAAGCTTTTATTCAGAAAACTTTGTTTTTCACAAACATTGTTCTTTACCTGTAGAGAATGTTCCATGTGTTAAAAGTGAAATTTGACAAAAGTTTTTTCTTTTGTGCTAGAAAATGCTTTCTAGGAAAAATAAACGTTTTTTGTGAAAAGTGTAATTTTTGGTCTTAGAAAATTTTCTAAGTCCATAGTCACTCAAAAAAACTAATTTACCAACAGAAAACTTTGTTTTTCACAAACAATGTTGTTTACCTGTAGAGAATGTTCCTTGTGTTAAGAAAGTGAA
Source organism: Tethya wilhelma (assembly GCA_964030475.1). Taxonomy (NCBI): domain Eukaryota; kingdom Metazoa; phylum Porifera; class Demospongiae; order Tethyida; family Tethyidae; genus Tethya; species Tethya wilhelma. The sequence continues at coordinate 1,855,925 of CAXIPT010000008.1, read as the reverse complement.
ATTTCACAAAAGTGTTAATTTTGTGCTAGAAAATATTTTCTAGGTAAAATAAACGTTTTTTGTCAAAAGTGTACTTTTTGGTCTTAGAAAATTTTCTAAGTCCACAGAAAACTAAGTTCTTTTTCTCTACCAACAGAAAACTTTGTTTTGAACAAATAATGTTGTTTACATGTAGAGAATGTTCCTTGTGTTCAAATGTGAAATTTAACAAGTCTTTCTTTTGTGCTAGAAAATGTTTTGTAGGCAAAATAAACTTTTTTTGTCAAAAGTGTACTTTTTGCTCTTAGAAAAATTTTTAAGTCCATAGTGTCAAAAAAACTTAGTTTTTTTTTACTACCAACAGAAAACTGTTTCTCATAAACAATGTTGTTTGCCTGTAGAGAATGTTTCTTGCGTGAAATTTCACAAAAGTGTATCTTTTGTGCAAGAAAATGTTTTCTAAGCAAAATAAACTTTTTTGGTCAAAAGTGTTCTTTTAGGTCTGAAAATTTTCTTAAGTCCATAGTTCTTTTTCTCTATATACCTACAGATAACTTTATCCTTCACAAACATTGTTCTTTACATGTAGAGAATGTTCCGTGTGTTAAAAGTGAAATTTGACAAAAGTGTTTCTTTTGTGCTGGAAAATTATTCTAGGCAAATAAACGTTTTTTGTCAAAAGTGTACTTTTTGGTCTTAAAAAATTTTCTAAGTACATAGTCTTTCAAAAAAACTTATTTCTTTTTCTTTACCAAAAAAAACTTTGTTTCTCATAAACAATGTTGTTTACTGGTAGAGAATGTTCCTTGTGCTAAAAAAGTAAAATTTCACAAAAGTGTATCTTCACCCGCTTCGCATGGGATCATACCGTTAATTAATAGGTAAGATCATGTGCCAGGTCATCGCTTTCAATAGGCTTGGGATCAAGTATCTAGGAAAAGATTGTCTAAAGTAGAGAGCAAGGTTAGCGCATAGCACTAGCGTATAGCATGTAGCTCAAGATTAGAGTCAAGCCAGCTGTTGTGAGAGTCAGCAAAATGTCAAGACGGTATCCAGTTAGTGAGGAGCAAAGAGAGATTTTAGTGAAATTTTTCGAAGAGAGGGGGATGCAAAGCAAGGGCAGTGGTTGTTCATCTCTCCATTTACAAGCACAAGAGAAGACTAATCTTCCTATCGATGTTATTAAAGTAAGCCCACCATCACAGCAATCAAAAGTTAATTATGTTGTGCCTGTTATGACTCTGCACCCATAGATACTACACATGCTGCACCTGAACTAGCAGTGTAACTGGCCACAATGCTGCTAGAGCTGTGATGAAGTTTTGTACTGTGACATGTCTGTAGAACCTGTTGTAACATGCCCATGTCCCATGTTACTTAATTGATCATGATGTTATGTCCCATATTAGTAATACGTATGGCTGCATCACTGACTGAGCATTGTGTGCCTCCATGATTAATGCTGCTCAGTACTGAATCAATCTACAGGCACAGAACTTCCAACAGATCCCTAAGATTCAAAAGATAATGCGACAAATGCATTCTGAGGTAAAAATTTCATGCTAAATATTATGTGAAGGGAAATAACACATTCTCTCTCTCTTTCTCTTTCTCTCTCTCTCTCACTTTTTAAACATCTTCATTGGTAATTCGTACATACATACACATGTACAAAAATAACCACTGAGGGGAGGAGGAAATATAGGGTCATACGGTCAAAATGTTTTACAAAAAACATTACACCAATCACCTAACACAAATGCTAGTATGATAATGCTAAGCATAAAGGACGTAAGTTAAAATACAATAAAACGTAAAAGGTAAAATACAATAAAACATAAAGGTAAAATACAATATCAACAGTTAACAACAATAAATACATAACTTACTTAAATAAGCAATTGCTAGGAGATCTAAAACTATCAAAGCTGGCAATTTGTGGCTCACATAAAATTTGGTGCTGTCGCAATGTAAAAACCTAACACTAAAGTAGGCCTCCAGAAGTATTTTCCTTTGTTGTGACTTGCCAATGTTTAGAAGTGTAAATAATTTGCTGAATCTACGAAGGTGTAGAAGACCACGTGACCCAACCTCTAAAGTAATTAATTCAGCCCTTACTTTTAGCTGTAACAAGAACATCAAAGTATCTGTCCTCCTTTCTCTTGACCGCTTGATCAAGTGATGTTTCAAGAGGAATGATCAGTTCAATTAAACACAATAATTATTTCTTTTGTTCATCATCCCACCACACAATGTCTGGGCAAAGGTCAGTTGAGGCGATATGCAGAGGAAATCTGTATTTATCATCTAGGTCTGCAACACAAGATGTCGAGTCTGGGAGGTTAGCCTTACCTCTGTGTAGAGCTCAGCAAGTACACTGTCGTGGCGTTGATTAAATTGTCGATGGTTTAGAGCCACCTTACATACATTGAGCACGTGAATCAGTATCTTTCTCTCTCTCTCTCTCTCTCTCTCTCACTCTCACTCACTCACTCAGTCACTAACTCACTCACTCACTCACTCTAGACAGAGTTGCTTTCGAAAGCAGAAGTGGAAACAGTAATATTACATTTCCACAATGGAGAGGTTTATACTGGTGGTAGCCAAAATGGAATACAATATCTAAGAGAACATCCTGTGGTAGAACTTACATTCTCTTGATATTTCTTTGAAAGTGAGTCTAGAGTGTTTTTTACTATCTCTGTAGTAGTTCATAATTGAGTTACAAACTAATTATTGCACTAGCTACTGATAATCTGTTTGAATGAAGTTGGTGATATAAGGTAATAATTATGTTTATTGTTTAGAATCATCTGAAGACAAACTACCTGATTCTAGTGAGTTGCGTGTAACTTCAAAACATCTTGTGAAGGAAGTGGAAGATATTTTCAAGCAAAAATAGGGTATAATAATATATACGTACACTCAAAACAGACAGTGTTATTCATTGTACAATGTTCATGCTGCCAGCTATTGCCACTGGGAAAGTTGGAAATTTCCCTTACGGTGAAAAAATTTTGGTGAAGTTTGTAGGATTACCTCAAAACATGGAGTTCAAACGGCCATTGCTATATGGAGTTCGACAGCTGCAGACAATAGTCAAGAACAAAGATAAATTTGAAATGCATGGTGAGGTTTGTAGTGACTATCTCTCTATTGTACAGCATTACATGTGTGGAAACACACAAACACATGCACACACACACACACACACTGTCCACAGTGCAAACTGAACACAACCCTTCAATTGAACACTGTTATAGCAATCCTCAGTACTGATCAAGAGCTAGGTTCAGCAGAAGTGACTGTTTAGACATTAGTCAGGAACATGGATTAAATTAATTTGAAATACATGGTGAGTTACACACACACACACACACTGAATGTTGAGATTTAGCTGGGATTCGAACCCAGGTCTTTTGAACCTAGGTCTTTCGAACTTCAAACTTTTATTGAATGCTCTTACCACTGCATGTCACTTACTTGCACTCACTCACTCACTCATCTAGATAAATACTACTAATCAAAGTACTGATCAAGAAGCTAGAGCCATATATATTATGTTCAGAAGTGACTACATGTTTAAATATCATGTCGTTATCTGGTTGTAGTGTATGTATGTGAGATCAATGCATGTACTCTACTTCAATCATGACAGTATTATTGTACAAAAAAGACCTTAATATTGAAATCCATTATTAAAATGATTCGTTACAACTATGATATTAATATAATGATAGACATCCAATTTGCTTTCACAAAACTATAAGTTCTGGAATTTAACTGCACGCACTTCACACAGTGAGGAATTTTAAATTTACAATTAATGTATTAGGAATGCCATGGAAATGACTTAACAATATAACAAATGTTTTTAATAGTATAATGTATGGACAGAGCAACTCAATACATATATTAGATTATTCTTTTCATAATAATTATTATTGTACTATAATTTACACTAGGTATAACATTATTGTTTAAGATGTGTAACAATCATACGTATTATTGTTATGTACAAATAAACAGTCACAATAATTATTATTATAACTCAAAAAAGCTCTCAAGAAGCACCAAAATTGCTAGAGTGTACAACTATGTATCTGATTCAATATCACTTGAACATGAACTCATTGATTCAGAATCAGCTTCAAATGTGGCTGTGTCTTTGCTTTGATTCTTGGTGTATTCTATATACTCATCTGCAATACTATCCCAGTAATCAATTTCTCTCTGACGCTCTAGGTCTTCTTCATCTTCAGGAGCTTCCACGTCACACTGGTCATTACTCTCGAATGCATGTGAAGGTAGCAGTTCTTCATCCTTGCAAACACTTTTCTCAAGTGATGTACTCTACCACACAATTCATGAATACGTGAATTGAAAAGAGCTGTTCTTCCTCTTTCATACAAGGTCTGTTCTTTATAATCAGATTTAGGTAAGGAATCAGTCAGCTTGACTATCTTGTTGTGTATGGAATGTAGAGTATGCTTCATTTCAAGCTGCAACAATTCTACCTCTTCATAAGCTCGCTCCCGAAGATAGTACTTGTCGATTACTTCATGTCTTATACTAGCTGGAATATCAACGTGGCCTGTGCTACTATGAGTAGACCAAAGAGGTGAATCAATGTTACTAACCATCTCCCATGTTAGTTCCTTGGGTAAACACTCACTCGCCAGCAAAGTTGAACCTGTTGCTTCTCGGTTATAGTTAGATATGGTAGTTTTCAAACGCTTTGTTATGTTTGTTATGTTGGAAGATATCTTATGGGTCATATTATGACCATCTGTTATAGAATGAAAATTCAACAGTCAATGCTGGCAATAGCAGATCCCAGTACAATTTCATATACCTGAAAACTTTGCTTTAACTAGTAGCATGAACCATCTCTGCCGTGCAAGAGTTTGAATCTCTTTAAACAGCAGTTTACACTTCTTCACATTGTGAGTTGCAACAGAATGCTCATACGCAGGATCACCAGCCTTCCATCGTTGAATTACACAGTGATCATTTTCAATGGATTGTAGCTGATAGTTTATCGTAAAACAGACATTCAAAACTGTAATTCATATACTGGCATGCACGCAATGGTTTCTTAGTTGATCATTTTACTTGAGATCACCTTGGGATTGGTGGCAGAGTCTAAGTCTTTTCTAAAGAATTGCAACAACCATAATAATTATTAGCATTATCATTGTCTGACAACTTACTGAAGGGTCCAAAAGCATTGCAGCATATCTACATAGTGTTCCTTCCATGTTTGGTTGTCTGAATGTGTTGGATACCATACCTCATACCACTGTTACATGTACATACTACTTTTGTAGATAATTATACACACTTTCACAATCCTTATGTGTTTCTTTTCGCTTGTCCTCTTCATACCACTGTTGAAATATCAGTAGTACGAAAAACAGGCTCTATAGTATAATTATAATTATAGCACATTATCCTCAAAACCACATTTATATTTTCATCATGAATATTTTCATTACCACCAGTGGAGTCAGTCATAAGTGACTCCAAGTCTGCTGAAGTAGTTTCTAACACATGTGTAGCCTTCTTCAGTCGATCTGAAAGAAGTTCACCTGTAAAATGAAAGCACCGATGGTGCATAAGCCTCGGCATATACTCAACTAGCACAATTTGTATGGGACTTGTGTGTTTGTTATAATAGTATATTGGGGTTGCGGTTGCAGTTACACTAAACAGACATCATAAATGCTTGCCTAATGGCTAGCTGCTAATCTACACCAAATCCCTAATGCACGCAAAAGGATTTGTTTAGCTACTTCAGAAGGTCTAATAATGAATTCAATAATCATCACAGTAAATGCAGTTTCATTGTGGAAACAAACAGTTAGTATTGAATGTTACTGTATCACATGTAGGACAATATTAAATTAAAATCAAATTAGTGATTACTGAATGCAATCATGGAGTTTAATCAAATGAATATTGATTTTCTATTGAAATTTAAGTGATCATTGTGTTGATTAAGAACATAAGAAATGATGAACATTTACAACATAGAATGATGAATATTTACAACATAGAATGATGAATAGTTACAACATGGAATGATGAATAGTTACAACATGGAATGATGAACAGTTACAACATGGAATGATGAATAGTTACAACATGGAATGATGAACAGTTACAACATGGAATGATATTGAATCACATGCAGTGATAATATCAGATCAGTGATTACAGAAAAGTAAATGGGGGGGAAAAAAACTAAAATTGTCGCTTGTTTGCATTGCTAATGTCGCACGACTTCAATCACTTCATTATTTTGATTGTTGTAAGTGATTTCTGCGATTGGTGGAGCGGTGAGGAGTTGCTCTTCAGTAGGGTTGGTGGTAGCTGCTATTTCACCTATACGATCACCATAGGCAAAGAGTGATAACTTGGTAGTTTCATCCACAACAAGTAATTCGGCTACATTGGAAGTTTCACACATTCTGTTGTTTTGAAGAATACCACAATCACTGCTGGTGCAACGTGCTAGAGGACCTGTTCCTGTTTCTACAGGTGAACGGCATCTAATGCACATTTTGAATGAGTGGAGTTTATATACAGTAACTATTTTGGGATTGGTGATAGTGATGTTAGTTGTTTGTGCAGGCTGTGGTTCTATGGCATCTGCAATGTCATCAGTCGGAACAATTTCACTGTCAAACGACATTGCCAGATATTTCTCTCCATCATACTCTGCTACTCGGAATGCTTTTAAAATTTAGCTCTTTCCTTCTTTCAATAAATCTATGTTCTCTTGCCACAATTGAACTGTAGCTGTTGCGGTGCTATCAGCGATTATGATATCTTGTTTCTTTTTTGAACCGCTGTGACTGTCACTCTTGTTTGAGTTTGAATATTGCTAACAGAAGATAGCACTATTTCAGTCAGCTTATCTTGTTCAAACTCCAATGGTGAAATGTCAAACTTCTTTGCAGATTGAACAATCTTAGTTGATCCTTTCAGCAAAACTTCAAGTTTGTCAGAGTTGCGAATGTTTTTCTTTATTTGGCAGTTTTCCAGTACAATTGCTTGTTTTTTGTCTTTGAAGTCAGTAAGGCTTTTTTGTTGAGTAGATGAAAAGCCACAAAAGCGAAGTGTTTGCTTGCCATCGCATAGTTTGCCAATGTAGTAGTTGTTTCCTACTCTGGACTTCTTTACAGGTGACAAACTAGTTACAACCCTGTGGATGTTGGCATTACTTAGTTCACTTTCAACTTCACTGTAGTCATCGAAATCAAGCTTACGTTTTGCAGCCATTGTTTTAGTGTCAAAAAGTTGCTTGATACAGAAAAAGACAAAAACTATGAGATGAAAAATGACCACCTAGTGTGCATAAACATAGAAAAGAAGGGATAGTAATTAATAGGGTCAGTATAAATTACGTGGGCATAGTTACTGTATTGCATTGATAGTGGCAAAAGAGGTAATAGTGGCAAAAGCGGCAATAGTGGCATTAGTGGTATTGGTTGTGGCATTAGGAGTATAGCAATGGGATTGAGCAGTACACACAATCATGGTCACTGTAATAAGTATCACGTACTTCAACAACTATATTGTGAGATGGTTTGTTATAGTAAATATGGTCAATTAAAGTCCCTTGGTCAGTTGTTGGGCTATGCAACTGTGTGAAACCATGGCTTAACATAATGCTTGTAATAGCTGAAGATGGCGTACCAAAATGTTCTCGTTAAAGTCTCCTAATACAATAGTGATTCTATTTAGTTGTGAAAGAGAATTCAACACTTTAGTGAGAAGGGCAATAAACTGGTGCATTGCTAATAAGGGAGACCTGTAGATTAACACAGCTAACAAATGATTAGTATCAGGTAATGATATGTCAACAACAATTCCTTCAATTGAATGATTAGGAAATGGAAATACAGAGTTAGTTTTTAGGCTATTGCTAACACTTACCATCACACCACCACCTCTATTGTGATGTGATACTCTGTCAGATCTACAGACAAAATGGTTATTAGATAATACTGGAGAAGGCTGCGTTGGGTTTAGCCATGTCTCACAAAAGCAGAGAACTTGAGCATACTTTAATATATCATCATCCATAATGTCAACCAATTTGGTGGATATTGATCAAACATTTAACAACGCTATAGTCACATTAGAGTTACATAGTGATGCACATTGTAGTTTAGAAGGTACTGGTAGCAGATTATGACTGAGCCTTGACATCTCATCTTGTACATCAGTACTTTGTTTAATAGCTGAGGCATTGAAGTTCACAATATGTAGTCCTTGCAATGACTTCACTCTACTAAATGCTACATAGGCTTGTCCTGGACTGAAACGGCCTCCCTTCATATAAACAACAATTTCATCTAGAGTTAGGCCTTGTACTTTGTGGATTGTAGTGGCCCATGCTAATGTCAAAGGGAACTGTAGCCGGGTGATTTCAGAACCACGTCTGCCCTTTGCTAGAAACACAACTTCATGCCTTGCTATTGGAACAGCATTAGGGTGTTCATTACGGTACACACTTTGCTGGATTGCTTGTGAACCAACTCGACCATTGTCAAACTTCACTAGCACTGTTTTGACTTCATTACTGCTATTGGTGACAATGTGTACAATCTCTCCCCTAACAAGGCCATCTGATACATTAACATTAGTTGTCAACATAACACGAGCACCTACAGCTAACTTAAGCACACCATGTAAACCACCAGTCTCTGATCAATTGCTGGACAATGTAGAGAGATTTATGTGGGATGTCTGACCAGCTACTGCATCTGAGGCATTGATACAATACTGTCGGCTCTTTTCAGCTAAATCATCCAACATGTGTGCGTTGTGACTGTCAACATCCACATTCAATCTGTACACAAGCAATGCTAGCTTTGGGTAATCAGGATTGTCTGGTTTAGTTACTCTGGACTTGAGCACTTCAATCTCCTGAGGAGTAAAATCATTAGTTCTGACTCTACACAAGAGTTCACAAAATGCATAGTCATCTTTCTGCCGCATTATTTCAGTAAGTTCAACCATCTTGAACTCATCTTTCCATAGAGACCCAGACTTGTATAATTTGGCATAAGAATCACCAACTGTACTGTACACTATTCCTCGTACAAGTGAGAGCTGTACACCAACACTAAATTTATATTAACAGTATTATACATATATATATATATATTGAGGTCCAAAGTCATCCGATTTTGGATGAAAAAACAGGATGCTAATTTAGATCCAAATATTGATGACTAATATCATCCAACTGTGGATGATTTGAATAGTGCTCTAGTTTCATCCAAATATTGAGGTCCAAAGTCATCCGATTTTGGATGAAAAAACAGGATGCTAATTTAGATACAAATATTGATGACTAATATCATCCAACTGTGGATGATTTGAATAGTGCTCTAGTTTCATCCAAATATTGAGGTCCAAAGTCATCCGATTTTGGATGAAAAAACAGGATGCTAATTTAGATCCAAATATTGATGACTAATATCATCCAACTGTGGATGATTTGAAGTGTTCTTGTTTCATCCAAATATTGAGGACCAAAGTCATCCGAATATGGATGAAAATACAGGATGTTAATTTAGATCCAAATATTGATGACCAAAACCATCCACAAATTGATGATTCTTAATGTGTTCATAATTTCATCCAAATAGTGATGACTAAAATCATCCGACTATGGATGATTATATGTTCACAAGTATAAAAAACATTGGAAATGTATTGAGACACAGGACTGGCCAAATCGTAAAAAGGAAGCAAACAAGATGGAAAGGATGCTAACATTACATGGTTAATTATTAATTCCTGTGTGTTGCATGGCAAAATTTTGTTAAGCAAAGTGAAAGAAATTAAAAACGAGAATGAAATATATATGATGGGCTGTGGCTAGAGAGCCATGCAGCTGCGTAAACTAAAGCTATACATTGTAGTCAATGCTACCGATTCTTAATACAGTGCAGGCAAAATTCGGATAGTATTCCCAGTACGGTAGTACTGGGTACACAGGAATGGCACGGATGGCCCATTAGCGTAATACAAATATTCACGCGAATAACTCTGCAAAAACTGAGCGCTTAGCACTAAAAGGCTTCTTAAGCTACTATTTAGCTCTTTCTCTTTCTAATGAGCCCAAAAACATGGCCTAAAACCATCGCTAAAGTAACAAACACAAACATGCCAGACCTCCAATTTTCTCCATCTTCTTCTTATTCTTCTTCTTCTTCTTCTATCTTGGCTCGAGTTTTCTCAGAGACTATTCACTTTTAGAAGCTGATTCTTGAAAGAATGAGCTTGGTTTCTTCCGA
>CAXIPT010000008.1:1744085-1844992 GCA_964030475.1 Tethya wilhelma | reverse complement strand
TATAGAAGTTATCTTGTACTTAGCAGGATCTTTGACTAGGCAATGTGTAGGTGCCAAGCACACAACACACACTCTGCAAAGTACAAAGTACAAAGAGTGAACGAGTGGAATAAAGAGTGAATCGTTTTAACATCAGTGTTACTGTACATATGCAGTATAGCCAAGCACTGCACTCTGAAATATACCTATGGCATAGTCCAAAGTATTACTACAGTTTTATGGTAAAATTTTAATAGTATTGTGAAGCAAATTTGGACCCCCAAAAAATTAGTTCCCTCTGATTTATGTTTCAGTAAAACATGGACCCATCCACATTCTATAACTGACTGATGCCGCACTGTCATATTAGATAAAAGGCCCTGGGTAACATTGTCAATAAACTTCAAACCTGTTTGAGTGTTGCATAACACACTGATCTTCGCATGTGTCAAGAGTTTTCTCTGTAAAGTAGAAGAAAATGGAGATCATCATAATTAATTTACGTAAGTAGGATGGTGTGTACCAACTAGCTCTAGGTGTGTGAAGACTGTTACCTCTTACAGAATCATTTTTGTAATAGTATTTCGTATAATAACGTTCGTTAACAGGCTTTGGAGGTCCTCTTACTTCTAAACTTTCACTCATACCGATAGCCTAGCGAAGCCATAGAACGGCACAGAGTCAAAGGTCAAATAATCAATCCTCCATTGTATGTCTGAGACTGAGAGTAGGTAGGGAAGCTAGGCTGAAAGATAATCAATCCCATTCCCAAGTGGACAGTAAGTTATGTGTCTAGTCAAAGTAATCATAATAAATCTAACTTTATTCACATGTTAGATACATAAGTACTATTTAATGCCTATACCCTCGCTCTTTCCCAGACTGTCTCCCCATACATTTTGACATAAAACATGTATAAGAAAGGAAGAAAGCTTAAATCATGTGAATGACGTATATAGTGTTTAGAAAAATCAGTATGCTGTAGTAGAGAAAACTACACAAACTCTCTCGACTGTTGGGATTCAGCATATCATGCTCTCTCTCCCTTTGTGTTTTGCACTTGTGTGTGTAATATTTGTGGGAAAAGAGACTGGGAATGAGGTTAGTGTGTGTCCTGTACCGTATAGCACAAAATATTGGTGGGGCCGGGGGGGAATAAAATTTGGTGGATTGTCAAAAATTTCATGTTTGGCGGATTTTATTTTGGCTATAGTGCACGCAGCTACATTATTCCGTATGTGCGTGCGCAAAAATGACTTTTTTGCTGATTTAATATTGGGGGACCTTACCAAAACCACCAAACCACGAATATTAAAATTTGCCAAATTTTGTGCTATTATGGTATATATGTGGAAAAGCAGAGTACATATACATGATTACTACTGAGCCGATCATAAGATTGGTCATATAGTTGTAATGACTGTTATGTATTGTGCAGCAATGGACCTGCTTGGTACTCATGCCATTGAGAGACTGAAATCAGTGTTTCAAGAAATGGATACTGATGGAAGTGGGCTTATCTCATTTGATGAATTTAAAGCAGCCTTTGAAAGGCTATCAATTTCTGTTACACAGGAACAGACTCAAAAGTTTTTCGATGCAGATGTGTCTGGTGATAGCAATCTTGATTTTGATGAGTTTTGTACTATGTATGTACATCGTCTTCAATGGCTACCATGATACTAAGATTGATACATGTACGTACAAGATGAAAGATGGCTACATTGCATCATTGGTTTCAGCTGAGGCTTTGGATATAATACATAGCTTCTTCTCGGATTAATAGGCTTTTGGCTAGTGTGGCCAATGTTCTGTGAAAATTTGTAACTCTTGAATAGCGGAGAGAAGTAATTATAGCAAATATTGTACTGTACTTATTTTTTCTTTTTCCAGAAACTTGCTTCCAAGATTCCATGATGTCTGGTTTGAACTGTATAGAAGTTATCTTGTACTTAGCAGGATCTTTGACTAGGCAATGTGTAGGTGCCAAGCACACAACACACACTCTGCAAAGTACAAAGTACAAAGAGTGAACGAGTGGAATAAAGAGTGAATCGTTTTAACATCAGTGTTACTGTACATATGCAGTATAGCCAAGCACTGCACTCTGAAATATACCTATGGCATAGTCCAAAGTATTACTACAGTTTTATGGTAAAATTTTAATAGTATTGTGAAGCAAATTTGGACCCCCCAAAAATTAGTTCCCTCTGATTTATGTTTCAGTAAAACATGGACCCATCCACGTTCTATAACTGACTGATGCCGCACTGTTTAGATAAAAGGCCCTGGGCCTGGGAATGAGGCTAGCCATAATAACATTGTCAATAAACTTCAAACCTGTTTGAGTGTTGCATAACACACTGATCTTCGCATGTGTCAAGAGTTTTCTCTGTAAAGTAGAAGAAAATGGAGATCATCATAATTAATTTACGTAGTAGGATGGTGTGTACCAACTAGCTCTAGGTGTGTGAAGACTGTTACCTCTTACAGAATCATTTTTGTAATAGTATTTCGTATAATAACGTTCGTTAACAGGCTTTGGAGGTCCTCTTACTTCTAAACTTTCACTCATACCGATAGCCTAGCGAAGCCATAGAACGGCACAGAGTCAAAGGTCAAATAATCAATCCTCCATTGAAAATTTTATATGAGACTGAGAGTAGGTAGGGAAGCTAGGTTGAAAGATAATCAATCCCATTCCCAAGTGGACAGTAAGTTATGTGTCTAGTCAAAGTAATCATAATAAATCTAACTTTATTCACATGTTAGATACATGAGTACTATTGCCTATACCCTCGCTCTTTCCCAGACTGTCTCCCCATACATTTTGACATGTATAAGAAAGGAAGAGAGCTTAAATCATGTGAATGACGTATATAGTGTTTAGAAAAATCAGTATGCTGTAGTAGAGAAAACTACACAAACTCTCTCGACTGTTGGGATTCAGCATATCATGCTCTCTAGCTCTCCCTTTGTGTTTTGCACTTGTGTGCGTAATATTTGTGGGAAAAGAGACTGGGAATGAGGTTAGTGTATGTCCTGTACCGTATAGCACAAAATATTGGTGGGGCTGGGGGGGAATAAAATTTGGTGGATTGTCAAAAATTTCATGTTTGGCGGATTTTATTTTGGCCGTAGTGCACGCAGCTACATTATTCCGTATGTGCGTGCGCAAAAATGACTTTTTTGCTGATTTAATATTGGGGGACCTTACCAAAACCACCAAACCACGAATATTAAAATTTGCCAAATTTTGTGCTATTATGGTATATATGTGGAAAAGCAGAGTACATATACATGATTACTACTGAGCCGATCATAAGATTGGTCATATAGTTGTAATGACTGTTATGTATTGTGCAGCAATGGACCTGCTTGGTACTCATGCCATTGAGAGACTGAAATCAGTGTTTCAAGAAATGGATACTGATGGAAGTGGGCTTATCTCATTTGATGAATTTAAAGCAGCCTTTGAAAGGCTATCAATTTCTGTTACACAGGAACAGACTCAAAAGTTTTTCGATGCAGATGTGTCTGGTGATAGCAATCTTGATTTTGATGAGTTTTGTACTATGTATGTACATCGTCTTCAGGATACATTTGGAGAAATTGATTCTGATGGCAGTGGAGAAATCAGTGCTAGTGAACTTCAAAGTGCTTTTTCTGCTCTAGGTTACAATGTGTCTATGCGTGAAGTCAGAGCAGTTCTCAGAAAAGTGGACAGAGATAAAAGTGAATCTGTTAATTTCCAAGAATTTTGTAATTTTTTTTGTGCCCTTCCCTCTCCTGACATGAGAGCAGTTCTTGAGCAGTGGGCAACTGGATTGTCGCTAGATACAGGTAAGGAAGCTTATTGCTGAATCTTTTGGGAATGTGAGTAGTTAAGGGGTTAATTGATTTGTGGAAATTATGAAGATTGCTAAACACGTTTGCTTACTAAAGTGTAATTATTGTCAATGGTGTATTGTTTACTGAAGTTGGTACCTATGGCTAGAAAGCTTTTAGCTAGAAATGGTACAGGCTATAAATTGTTTGCTGTTTTGAGGTTTGCTGGATAATTAGGGTAAGAAGAAGGGGGATGCTGAGCCTGTGCTGTAAACCTAGGTATGTGATAGTGGTCAAAGTTATGAGCAGGTGCAATGTGAAACAGGCCAGTTTCTTCTTCAATCTTGGCCTTCGAAAGGCTTCCTTCGACAAATAGTAGTGTGTCTTCTTCTGACAGATAGATGAGCAGATTCTGGTACTGAAATTCCTTCAGTTCTTTTCAATTTACTATATGCACCAATCAAGAATGATGATAAAATCTGCTCAGTACTTATAACCGTTTTGCATGAAGTGTTTGAGGTGTGAAATTTCTAAATCTGCAGAAACATGATAGCTAATCTTCTTGCGATTTTGTTTTTGAGAGCCATCCCATATATTAATTGAAATGTGATTCTGAATTTTCAATGGAATATATTGCTGATCATCCACAAATCCTACAATTTTAATTCTTAGTGGTACTTAACTCTCCCAATGCCCTAACCACTATTAGGGGCTGGAAAATGACGGCTCTCTAAGTATAAGAGGAGAGACTTAATTGTCGATTAATGATCTGATTTAGACAAAGTTCAAGTATGTTATTTACCTCCTCTATGCTCTCATTTTGGGGCTGTAGAGTTGGATGTATCTTTGCAAATTCTAGGCCGGCCTAACAATAAACAGCGAATTTCTGACTGAAGCTGTAATATTTTCTTTACCTATAGGAAATATTTTCTTGTCTGTACCATATAATTATATGTTTGCAACATTTACATAATGTATTTTAAATTAAAAGTTGCTCTACTCCTCCGGGCCATCATTGCAGCTTCAGTCCCATCTTTTTACTATGATTGTACGTGTATTATTTTATTGTCAACTTTAGGAAATGATCTTGTTCCGCCTGCTGTCCCACCAGCATCTCTTGTCATATGGCGTGCTTTAGTAGCCGGTGGTTGTGCTGCCATTGTATCGAAAACTCTAACTGCTCCTCTTGAAAGAGTCAAAATTTTAGCTCAAGTAAGTAGCATATTATTATGCCATCTGTGCCATTCCTGCATCACCACTGCACTACTGATATTTCTACTTAGCTACTAGCTTTCTATACTCATCTATAGTACATCGTACTGATTAATTTATTTTCATATACTGGGCTCAGACCCAGGTGTGTGAGAGCCTGGAGATGAGCATGTGGCCACAATAGTTGCTGTGCTGGCATGCAATAGTATTGTAATTAATCATATTTTACCCAATGCATGGGCTGACATTTTTCATTATTAATTCTCAGACGTCTTTAGGTAATGTTCGGATGAAAGAAACATTGGTTTCTATGTGGAAAAAAGAGAGAACCCAGGGATTGTTCGCAGGAAATGGTGCCAACTGTTTGAGAGTTTTTCCTTTTGCAGCCTTGGTTTGCCTGGCATATTCTAATATGGCAAAAGTGAGTGTGTTTCTGTGATTGTTTTCACTTCATACCTATTGGCACCATCTTAATAGTTGTACCGTAAATTTTATTGTGTATAGTTTATATATAGTTGCTGTGGAATAGAAAAATTAAATGCACATTTGCCTGGCATAATTCTAATAATAATGGCAAAAGTGAATGTATTTCTGTGATTGTTTTGGTTTGATATCTTTATCCAGTGCTTGCACCATCATTAATTTACTATTATTTTAGAGTGCATCGATATTGTACCCTGAGTGTTTTTGTTCTTAGAGTTCCTGTAAGGGTACAACATTGATGAGGTAAGACACTGGCATCTGTTTTTGCTGAGACAGCAAGCAGGTGCATGAGATCAAATCCCATCACAGTTGTGCTGTGGTCACATGAGCAGTTAGAGCAGACTCCCTCTCATCTCATACCTTCGCTGCATGACTGCAGCCTAGAAGATCATAGATTCAGATCAGATATCGATAGTCTGTCAACGAATGTGTAGTTGCAGCATACTAAGGATGAAGTTTTGTGCACTAGTCCTATCTCAAGTGTCTCCAATAGTAGCATTATATTTGCAGTGTTGGTCCTTATGCCCCGTCTAGTTTCACCACTTACATCGGAATAACTGTGCTTTTCCACTCATTTCAACAAAACTGCATGCACATTAGCCACATGTTTCTGATTTCATTTTTCTTCTCTGAGTAGGACGAACAAATGTTCTACTCAGAGAAGAAAAATGAAATCAAAATAACAGTATTTCTTTCAGACACACTAAAACATAAATAGTAGAACAGACTTTGAAAAGGTTTGTTCAGTGATGTAATTAATTGTATACCAATTCTTATAGAAGCTACCTCTAGATGATCCTTTTAATCAGTACAATGCTGTCTGGCGTGTTGGAGCTGGTGCTTTAGCAGGAACTTTTGCTGCGTTGTTGACTCACCCACTTGATGTTGTGAGGGCAAGATTAACAGTGCAATCCCAAAAGAACAAAGCTTACCAAGGTTTGAGCTGAATCAGATCATTGAGCACTCTAACATTGCCACAAAAATGAGGCCAGATCAGTTTCAATGTTTATGTATTTCATCAATAGGTGTGAGAAATGGTCTTAGAACAATATCTGCTCAGGAAGGCATGAAAGGCCTGTACAGAGGTATTGGCCCAACTCTTCTCTCTATTGCACCACTTGTGGGATTACAGCAAGTCAGTTATGATCTACTGAAGCAGCAAGCACTTGACTGTGGGATTATGCCAAGTGTAACATTGTTCTTTGTGTGTGGAAGTGTTGCAGGAGCATTTGCTCAAACGGTACGAGTATTCATAATTTGTAAGAATTATAATTACCATTACTAGCTGCTTGGTTCTCTTGATAGGAAGGAGGTTTTTGATTTTTTTAAACAATAAATTAATAACAGATTCAATTTGAACTCTTTAACACAAATCTCTGTGTTTTACTTGATTTCTTATCTATCGAGCTAGACCCTCCCCATCATCAGGTTGCACACGCCTTTAATGTGACCAAGGAGGAGCATCTAGCTCGATAGACTGCTTGATTTCTAGCCTTGTTCCCAGGCTCTCCCCTTTGACCTTCCTTTTCACAAGTGAAAGGTCAAAGGGGAGAGCTAGGAAATGAGTCACGGTCAAAGGGAAACGAGGCTACTTAATTCCTATAGTAATATAGAAATCACCTCTTCAATGTCATTTCCAAATGGGAAGTGGTAGTGACTGATAGTCCCTTAGCTGATCCATTATTGTAGAATCCAAGATAGTAAAATAATTGCAAATGAACTCTGACTTATTTTTCACTATTTTTGCAAATCGTTTCTGATTAATTAGTGAACAATTTCACTCCAAAACTTAAAGTAATTAGACTACTTTTCATAAGCCCCTTGGGTGTGCAAATTAGTAAAACATTAATTTTGTGGTTTAAAGGTGTTCAAATTTAGGTACTTGTGTTTCTTGATTTTTGCTGATTGAGTTAGTGATCAGTGTCTTTGCATAATAATATTATGACAAAACTTGGCCTAACACATTATGGAAGTAAGGTCCCAGTATATAATGATTGGGCGTTAGAGTGACCATATTCTTGCCAAATTTTTTTTCAAGTCAAATCTACAAGTTGCCCTTAAAACTACTGTATAGTGTATTTTTTAGGATTTCACAGATTTAATAATTTAATTTTCACAAATTGTCTGACTCACCATTCCAATAGTACTACATGGTGTATGTTACATCTCTAGTCTATTCTTGACTCCCAGCTACAGTAGCAGCTGTTACCAAGATGCTAGGTCCAGAAATGAGAATAATATTATTTGTTTGTTATAATATTTAGGAATTAAAGATGCATATACCGTATATGAACTCTTGTTATGCTTGTAATAGACCATTGTACTATTCTGTTTCAGGTTGTTTATCCCGTTGAAGTGGTTAGAAGAAGAATGCAGGTTCAAGCTGTCAGCACAGGTAGTCTATTTCAGAATACTTGTAATCAAATGCAGCGATTTAGATTTCAGCATCTGTATTCTGGGTTGTCAGCAACGTGTCTGAAAGTTGCACCTGCTGCAGCAATTAGTCTGGTTGTACGTGATGCTATTCTAGGTAGACTCAATAAATAAAGTGACAATCATGTGAGTCATGTGACTATAATTATTGTAAATACTGCTATTAATGTTTTTTTTGTAATCATTTTGATGGTCCTCAATCTATACCTCCGTGCAACTTCCCAATGCACAC
The DNA here is from genome assembly GCA_964030475.1 of Tethya wilhelma. Taxonomy (NCBI): domain Eukaryota; kingdom Metazoa; phylum Porifera; class Demospongiae; order Tethyida; family Tethyidae; genus Tethya; species Tethya wilhelma. Next base: position 1,836,825 of record CAXIPT010000008.1, on the reverse strand, counting down.
TATTGAGGTTTAATTATTTTTTCTTCCAAATATCTAATATGTGTTTGTCTGCTATATGAGCAAGCCACTCTACTTCAAAAAGTCCTTGGTGGTTCTGTGATATTGTGTGCCATTCTTGACTCAGGAACCATGCATCACCAACTTTAGCTTGCTTGATCTTGTTTTCTAGTGTTCTGTTCTCCTTAATTGCAACAGCATGCCATACAAAGTACTGTTCCTTTTTCTCCGGAGTACATGTTTGTCTACATACAGTCTCAAAGGACATCAACATCACTGACATCTTGAAGGGATCCGGTGCTTTAACATCAACTGCTCCATAAACTTCTTTTCTAATAGTATCTATATTTTGTGAAGGATCAAGATTTAGCCATTTGACATGAAGAGCATCCAAAGCCTTGTTGATACTTCCTTGATCATCAGTTATGCCATTTTTTAACTGACTCATTGTTTCCCAGTAGTGCTCTGTATGATTAGAAAATACCAATGGTCTCACGGTCTAAAATAAAAAAAAATTATTATAATTATTGATAGTTGAAAATGACTTACCTATTTTTGCATTTGCTCTCAGCAACATGACACCAGTGTTCAGAGTAACTCCCCATTTCTTGAATAGATATTTAGGTCCTTTACCAAATGTTCCGATTAAATCTATATCGTCATGTGTGTCAAATATGACCTGAGGATTCTTTAGTGTTACTGCATCACAGTCATAATTAACTAGATCAAATCCATAGTTGTTTATTAGACGCATCACTGCCATTCTAACAATATGTACTTGTGAGAAAACTCTAGTTACATTTGCTGTAGGGTCAACAACCCAATTAGGGCTAACATAGAGTGACAGAAATCCACGGTACTGAAGCAGATCTTTTAAACCTTCATCTAGCGTGAGAACAAGTATGTCATGTATGGGAGGTTTAGCAACCAGTTGGGCTGCAATAAGCCAGTTTAGGAGGACATCAGTATGTTCAACACTTGATGTAACTAGTGACACTTGCTTTCCCTTCACCTTCCGCAAACATTCCTTTAAGCTAGCAATCCAGTGTGAATGAAGCAAAACATCATCTGCTTTGGAAAAACGAGGTTGTGGGAAATGAAATGGTCTGGAAATGTAGAATGGTTTACTATGTTCCTTTGTCAAGGAATGATGACGAGGATCTTCTTCGTTTGGATCTGATTCCTGCCACAAGTAGTTCCATTGAATGATGTTTCTTTGTTCAGAAAGTAGAACTTCCCTCTCAAACTCTGTTTTATGAGCAACTCTGTGATACAGATATACAAGTACCACACCAAGGGTAAATGACACTAGAATTGTCACAACTGTTTTACGTTTCATGTTTGATTTCTGATCACAGCTTTAGCCATGCATGCATGTTTACTATGATTATGTATACATCAACATGCCATCAACAGTTTTAGTTACCAGGCATGTTGCATTCTAGGCGCAGTTCATTCATAGGCGCGTATTTGTGAGTAAATCAAATACGCGCACAGGCGCGCTTTAATTAGAACACACTGGCAGGCTTACAAATCGAGAAGGCAATAGCAGAATAAGAATGGATCCTTACTACAGAAGTCGTCGCCTAAGTCCTTTCTCAGCATCTCTGCCTGATGTAACTGCTAGTCCGGTTGGTGACACTGAGCAGTATCTCTTCAGTCCTGCTAAGAGTACCACAACTGATTTATACAGGTAAGCTAAACATGATTTGTTCTGTTTTGAAGTAATCTATGCATGGTTGACGAGTTGATTGGAACATTTCAGTGGTATTTATTGAATATCCATGGTATTTAAGTACACAACAAAAATTATGCAGGTACACCTATAGGCTATAGCTTGGTACATGTGTCCAAATAGCTAGCTACTTCATTGATGTGTAGCAGCATCCATCTTTCTGTTGGTTCACCAGATTCTCTAGAGCAAGTAATCAAATCCTGATAGCAAAAAGCAATGCATAGTGCTTAAAATAGTTTTCATTATTATGTTTACATATCACTGCATCGTTACTAGGATGAACAGTGTTTTCTTGGCTGCCCCTCCCATCTTGACACTCATGCATGTCAAGTGCACATTAAATCTTAATCTATGCATGTTCAGATCAGAGAGTGGTTAGCCTGCTAGTCAATTGCACATTTTCTAACTGCTTTCTGAAGAGCATAGTCCCAAGAATGTATGTAGAGAAAATTGAGTAAATCAATCATAATAACTTCTAATCAGAAGAATCACCACAACTCGACAGTAAGCGAGTTTATTATGCCTTGTGCTAACACACTCAGCAATTAACATTAGATGTGATCATTTGCACCTCCTGTTTGTGCACTGCACTTGCTTCACATCTCTGTGCAACTCTTCATAGTAGCATAGTAGTTTATGACTATGTCCCCCTCTCAGTATTGATGATGATGCTTGGGCAGACAAGACTGACCGGACAACTGGCAGTGTGTTTCATGTGCAGGCGGTTCAAGATTCCAATGCTCTTCGTATTTCTAGTCCTCATAGTTTATGTAGCAATAGCAGTTCAAGTCTGTCTTCAAATCCATCAATGACTGATCTGGCATCTCCGTCACCTCAATTCCAGAGCTTGCCAGAAAGGTAGCAGCAGTAGGTAGGGTACATAGTCTGCAATGTAATGATGTTTTGTACTCTATTGTAGATTTGCTCAGAGCTTGCAGATATCATCTCCCACCCCTAAGCAGGAACTAGTAAAGGAATACTCGAGCTATTCTCCACAAAAGCCCAAGTCATTCAGAAAGAAGATAAAAAAAGCTGTCCTTAAAGCAGGGAGAGGGAAATCGTTAAGTAGCCGCAATCAGGCAGCCAGTTTATCAGGTACTATAATCTATTATTTCTGTGACATAGTAATATTTGTTTTTCTTTGTTTAGACTTACATGAGCTATATGGAGAACCTCATCACATGTCTACTCTATCCAGCTTTTCAGAAGTTTCCACTGTAGGAAAAATCCCCCAAGCTACTCTTCATGGTTCACAGGGGATCCCGCTAAAGTCAAACTCATTCCATAACAGTAGATCAAGCATTATTAAAATATGCATGAACATAAATGAGCACACCAAGTGTTCACTTGAAACTCTTGGTATTGTTCCAATGAGAATCATTACAAAAGGAAAATTTGGTTCTTTGACTTCACTCAAAGTTAAGTCTAAAAGTCCATCAGTTTCTGCTCAACCTGTTGTAGTAAGAGGAATTGTCCCTGGTTCTGTTGCTGATCAATCACGACAATTACAGCCAGGTAAGTGCGTGTGTGTCTTGTTTGACACTATGTGTGAAATTGAGTCATTGATTGATGCAGGTGACACCATACTCCGCATTAATGGGCATTCTGTAAGTCTAGGTAACATTGATGTGGTGCTAGCTGGTGCAAACAAAGAGGTAATGCTCTTCAGTATTTTGCTTGTTATATAAATTATTGGAGTCTGTTCCTTTGCAGTTGACTCTTATGGTTGAAAAATTCCATTTTCGTGATTCTACCAGCCCTACCCAATCCCTTTCCCCAGTACCTGGTGGCCTTGTGAGATTGGTAGCTGGTGGGAGGAGTGCCATTCAATCATCTGTTAAAGCATACTCTCCATATCCGTATGTGCTGCTATACCTTACATTGGACACAGAAGAAGATGACCCTGGTGAAAAGGTAGTTAACACTCATTGCTTACCATTGACTCATAATTGTATGGTTTTATGATTTAGGAAGTTTTATACAAATTCCCTCCTTCTGACAAGAAGTGCAAGAATGACTTGCTGCTGCAGTTGAAGGGGGTGTTTCTGACCCTAAGTGACATCATGAGGACTATCACTACTTCTCCTAAGTCTTGGTACAGTTGTTTTATATATTGTATTTTTGAAAATAATGGTTATTGCAAAATAATGTTTCTTTTTGATAACTTTTAGTTCTACTGTTGTTGTTGATGATGAGACGGTTCACCTTGGTTATATCCAATATGATAAAGAAGTACTGATGTTAGCTCTACCTGGAACAGTGTAGGTGTTACATTGTGCATAATACCATATACTAATAGGCCATTCCCCCCTCCCTCCCCTCAAGGGGAGTAATATTCTGCATATTTGGGGGCCATGCTCAGGAAAAAATGACTCACCCCGTGAAGTAATGTGGCAAAAACATTCAAGATGAGCCAGCAAATCTATAAAAAAAAAAAAAAGTCTTATACCGTATAGCGGGAAATTTTCGTGGGGGAAAATTTTTGCAAATTTCGCGGTTTGGCAGCTTTCTGCGAAATTTTTCCCCCACGAAATTTGTAAGGTACGAGGTCGTCACGTGATGTCGAGACGCAATCCACGAAAATTTTCTCACAAATTTTTGTTCAAGGCGAAAACGCAAAAATTTCCCCCACAAAAAATTCCTGCTATACGGTATGGTACTAGTGCACTTTTTCAGTTAATTTGTGTGTCAAACAAGTGGTTGTGTACCTTCCTTGTAGAGTTTCCCAGTATCAAGTGCTGTTAGTCGTTGAAAGTATTTCAAAGATTATGCAACTTCTCTATGGAAGTGTGAGACGGTATGTTTGTTACTTAAATGAGCACAATATGAGGTTGGCCAATGTTATGGTAACTGCCATGGTGAATCAAATATCCACACCTATTTATAAGCGAACTTTAATATTTCTGTAAATACCTAATGCATACATAGCTGTGTAATTGCATAGTACATGATCATAGCTATTGGATGTCAGTTGAATTCTACGTTTGTGTATGTAATGCCTGCTGGGAGGACAATTACTAATTATGTGTGTGTTTCCTTTGATAAGTAATTAGTAAGCATTTCTGATATGAGCTGACCTGGGTGTGCTGTGTTCCATTGTTGGCCACCTCTAGATCACTCAGGATCTATTACTTTGTAGTGTTATTACAATGGCTGGTGAAGTTTCATAATATCGTACATTGATCGTTGATGCTTTTTACAATCTACTACAAATGATTTTTTCATGGCAATCTCTACCGTATTATCTATGATAATGAATAGTAAACTACAATAAATTTTAATGTAAAAAGTACATGTTACTTATGAAAAATTCCCAATCTACGGTACATGTCAACTGTGATGTCAATGTATCTATCAATGTATGTTATTAAGCCTTGGTGTTTTGTAGTAATTGTTGTATGATACCATTAGCTTCTACTGTTTTACCATTTCTACAGAGCGTTTAAGAATGCTGATAATTCTTCTACTTTGGATCATATTCTTTCATTATTGTTTGACAATCTGTTTACAAAAACACATCAAGTTCCTTCTCTTTTGGGAATTTCTTCAATTCCAAAGTTAAAACTACCCACTGATGTTGCCGTAAGTTGGAAGTTAAGAAACTATATGTGATTTTTTTTTCTCACTGTATATGAAATTAGTGATGTCAGAAATTTCCCCTCAAATATTTTGACACAACCGTTTACAATTGCCAATATGACTGAGTCTGATAATATTTCTCACAAAAGAAATGGTTTTGAGAGTTGCAGCTTCATAAAGCTTATTTGATTTATCATTTACTTTTATGTTAGAATACTGTCAAGTTTTGTAACTTCCCTTAGGTGAAAATTAGTGTTGCTTTGAGTGGACTTGAGTCTGCCAATCTCAACAATCGTCAGCACATGAGAAGACCATTTGCAGTACTTGGGAGTTGTCTCATCTATAAGGTTAGTAATAAAACCAGTGAATAGCTCTGTGTATAGAGTCACTTTCATGCAGGGAGCTCTGGCTTGTCAACACATGTCAGGATCTCTTCTTCAAAGTGTAGTAACGTTTTGTAACTCATATCGCTTGTTGGAGATCACTACTGATAGCATCAATCAAATTGTTATTTGGAAGGAGGTATGTCATGTGTATGACCTGCACAAAGGATGGCACATGAATTGTAAATGAAATATCATCACTGATTATGAAAACCACACTTGTAATAGCACCCTACCACATACAATAGAAGGCTGGGAACATTATTATAGCTCAAATTATGATCTTGGTTGTTGGAGGTTTTGTAAATTGCATGCCTCACAGAGATGCTAAGCAATTAGCTTTTACGTAATTATTACTGAGACAACTGTTTCTCATAATTCTGTAGATCTATCTTACTGAAGTGGACCTTAACTTTGTACGTAGCCAAAGATCATTCTTGCTTGTTGTTGGATTGCAACATGCATTGTTGTGTATGATAATGGAGGAAACCTCTGATAGATCTACCTCTCTACCAACACTGGATGCTGTGTATGTCGACAGAGGACGTACTCTCATATTGGAGCTAGTGGCACATGACGTGTTGGCTGAGTGTGAAACAACGTATGTACTATTGATTCTAGGTTTCAAATTTGATGTTCATACTAATACGTTGGATGTATTCTAATCTGTGCATGTTCCTTATGGAATCATGGCTTAGAAATTGTGTGGGGGGTTGTATTTATGTAGGGGGATTTCAGTTCCGAGACTAGTCTCAGTTGATGATGTTGGAAGTACACTTCACACTAGTGAGATCACCACTCCAAAGCCCAAAAGAATATCAGATTCAGGTTATTCATTATCTGCACTGGATGGTGGTTCTGATTCTGACAGTGGTGGAATGACCAGCAACTCTCACAGATCTGTAAAAAGGAGGAGTCACAGCTTATTAAATATTCAGCTACGGACGCCTAAGTCAAGGAAATTTTCTCAACAAAATATTTACTCTGGAAGTGATGTAACTTCACAGCCCTTCCTTAAGAGAAGCAGAGCTATGTATTCGTGAGTAGGCATGCAAATGTTTCATCTTTGATTATTCATATCTAATGAAGTGCAATTTCCCACAGGCTCACTGCTGGACATAGCTACATCCTATTGCAGTATGTCAGTCTATGTCCTGGAATGGGTGTAATGGTATGCCCTGTTCACACAAGAGCTCTCCAGCCCATCCAATCAGAGCTGATCCAATGTTTCCGTCAGGCATGCCTTTCAATAAGGAGGGTCTTTCACAGACAAGTAGATGGAGACCACACTATTGATTCAGACAGTGATGATGACACTAACTGTAGCGCCGAAACAAGTACTGCTAAGAGTACAGCTTCATTTTGCTCAAAAGGGATTCCATACAGTGAACATGGAGTTTTGTTTCATTGCAGTCCTAATCTGACTTACTGGGTTGTAGGGTAAGTGTATCAAAATTTATCATTATTAATAATAATTATTGTTATTAAGGCTTCATTTTCCCTCTTGTTTCTAGTCGTTTCTTCTCGGATCATGGAACTGAATTTTATGTTTGTTATTTGGAGAACACAGCTCAAGACATGATTGAAATGGCATTTAGGTTGTTGTTTGGTTGGATTGCCTAGTTGCCTAGTACTCTTCTGTTGTTGCTGCTTTTCTTGAAATTTGGGGATCGTGAATTTTGTTAATTATACGCGCGCGCATATATTGTGGCACGTGGGTAATAAGTTCAAAGGTTAAAGTACATAATACATGTAGTCTGTGATAGAGCTAGAGCTGAAGTAAACATGAGTAGCTCGAACATGTCTGGCATTCAACCTGCTGAGCCGTCTCCTAAGAAGTCTGGCCCAAAGAGACTCAAAATTGGAAGGTATTGTATGCATAGATACAGTATGATCACAGGGAGAAACCTATATTCTCATTTGTGGTTTTATGTCATGATATCTTCTTATCCTGTGTGTTTTCAGATATATACTGGGAGAAACCTTGGGTCATGGTAGCTTTGGTAAAGTGAAGTTAGCAAAGCATGAACTTACTGGACACAAAGTTGCTGTGAAAATTCTAAATCGACAAAAGATAAAAAGGTTCTAAAAATAATAATACAAAGCTTTTTTATACAAGGGCTGCCGGTCTCATTAGTTGTGTTGTAAAATAGACCATAATATGAATAGACTGTACTAATGGGGTACAAAATCATTTTGTTTAAATGATACCTTATAGTTATATGCACTTAAGTCTTATGATGATCTTACAGGTATGTTAGGAATGAGACTATAGCCTCTGCCTACAAATTATAGCTAGTTGTTGGCTGAACCCTGAGGCAGAAGTTTATTGGGCTTTCATCTTTTACAATGGCATGAAGGTCTTGTTTCAATTGATTGGTGTTGTGATTTTGATTAAGCCTCGGTGCGTGAGTAGCACGTGCAGAGGGTTATGTAGTATGTGTGTGTGTGTGTGTGTGTGTGTGTGTGTGTGTGTCTGTCTGTCTGTCTGTCTGTTATGGGATAATCTGAAGAAAGGCAGCTCTTTGATCCAAACACAAAGTAGTTACGTTCTTGATTGAATCGAAATTATCTTGAAAATGGTTGTATAGAATCTTGCAAGACACTGTAGTTTCTGAGATATAAGGCTTTTGTGCTTCCCTGAATGCTTAGCTTCGAAACCATACTCATCAATCATGCCCCACATATATGGTGTGCGTTATCTAGAAATTGAGTTGGACTGGATGTGCTCCAGATAACAGAGCCTGGCTCTCAGCCTCTGGATATGATTTGGTTGGATCAGGTGGCCCTTAGCTGCTTGCACAGGTAAGTAACTCAATTGATTGCAAGCTAAAAATCTGAGCTTACAAGTGTAATCATAGCATTGCTCATCTGGTTCATTGTCTCTGATCAGTTTATGGCCAGGTATGAGTGCTATATATGAGTTCATGCATCAAGAAATTAATCACCTACAAGCACACTCTGTCAGCTAGATCTCAAGATTTTTTCCTGGCAATGGTGTCATACAAGTGCGCTAGCAAACTAGTTGAGTGTGCTGAGGCTTCTGCACCATTGGTACCTTTATTTTATTCTGGTTGCTCTGTTCAGGTATGAACAGACAGACACACTGACAGACACACACAGCATAGCCATCTATGAATGTGATCCACTAGGCTGTACTATGTTTATTCATTGTACTGAGTGGCCTACTTGCAGCTGTGTCAATGATCAGCTTGTCAATGAATGATACTATTACTAAAATTACATTAAATTTTTTAAGTTATGCATGTATAATAATAATTTTAGTAGAACAGGCAGTTTTGACCTAAGGACATAGTTATTGGACAATAAAATTTTGTAGAAAAACACTTATCTCTACTTGATGATGTGTTCACACGCACACACACACACACACACACACACACACACCATGTTATATGAAATTTTCTTCATTTGCCTTTTCTTACTTTACTATGTACCATTATTATTAAGCCTTGATGTTGCTGAAAAGATTCGACGAGAGATTCAAATTTTGAAGCTCTTCCGACACCCTCACATTATCAAGCTGTATGAAGTGATCTCAACACCTACTGATATCTTCATGGTGATGGAGTATGTCAGTGGAGGAGAGCTATTTGACTTCATAGGTAATGTTGCAGTCAGCAGCTAATATCTTCCTTTGCAGTTTTACGCATCATTCTTGTTCTCATAGTCAAAAGAGGGAAAAGTACTGAACCTGAAGCCAGAAGAGTTTTTCAACAAATTATCAGTGGAGTTCACTACTGTCATCGGTAATGAATAGCATATATTATATGTTGTGCCTGTTCATGTATGTGTCATGGTGTTTTATAATGTTTAGGCACAAGGTAGTTCATCGAGATCTTAAGCCTGAGAACCTTTTGCTTGATTCTCACAACCGTGTCAAGATTGCTGACTTTGGTCTCAGTAACCTAATGAAAGATGGAGAGTTTTTGAAAACTAGTTGTGGTAGTCCAAATTATGCTGCTCCAGAAGTGGTTTCTGGAAAATTGTATGCAGGTAAAATGGACGTGTGTTGTATTGTGTGTAGGTGCTATAGAACACTTGCTGATGCATTTGGTATCATGCAGAGCAGTGTGCTGGTTCATTGTATTATTGTTTATGAATGTAGGCCCTGAAGTAGATGTGTGGTCATGTGGGATAATTCTTTATGCCTTGTTGTGTGGAACACTGCCATTTGATGACCGCAATGTAACAATGCTCTTCAAAAAGATCAAATCTGGGCACTTTTACATTCCTCCTCATCTCAGCACTGATGTTGTTGACTTGCTGACAAAAATGTTGCAGGTATAGTTAAAATTGATGTTCAGCCAGCAACTTGTTATGAAAAATTTATTCCTCCAAAATTTATTAAGAGTACCCTTGGCTTTTCTGTGTAACACAATTTTGAAATGTGTAATTTCTATTGATATTGCTCCCTAGGTTAGTCCGGTGAAACGGATAACCATTGATGGAATTCGAGAACACACCTGGTTCAAGCTAGATTTGCCTGACTACCTATTTCCTTTGTCAGGAGATACTGATGCTACCCAGATTGATTCCAGTGTCCTGGCCGAAGTATGCCAGAAGCTGAGTGTCAGTGCTAGTGAAGTTCTGACAGCCATCAGGTATACTTCTATTGATGTTCTTAATACTTTATTGCAACATTGCAAAGTTTCCATTCATACTGTAAAATTNCTGTGTGTGTGTGTGTGTGTGTGTGTGTGTGTCTGTCTGTCTGTCTGTCTGTCTGTCTGTTATGGGATAATCTGAAGAAAGGCAGCTCTATGATCCAAACTCAAAGTAGTTACGTTCTTGATTGAATCGAAATTATCTTGAAAATGGTTGTATAGAATCTTGCAAGACACTGTAGTTTCTGAGATATAAGGCTTTTGTGCTTCCCTGAATGCTTAGCTTCGAAACCATACTCATCAATCATGCCCCACACATATAGTGTGCGTTATAGAGTTGGACTGGATGTGCTCCAGATAACAGAGCCTGGCTCTCAGCCTCTGGATATGATTTGGTTGGATCAGGTGGCCCTTAGCTGCTTGCACAGGTAAGTAACTCAATTGATTGCAAGCTAAAAATCTGAGCTTACAAGTGTAATCATAGCATTGCTCATCTGGTTCATTGTCTCTGATCAGTTTATGACCAGGTATGAGTGCTATGAGTTCATGCATCAAGAAATTAATCACCTACAAGCACACTCTGTCAGCTAGATCTCAAGATTTTTTCCTGGCAATGGTGTCATACAAGTGCGCTAGCAAGCTAGTTGAGTGTGCCGAGGCTTCTGCACCATTGGTACCTTTATTTTATTCTGGTTGCTCTGTTCAGGTATGAACAGACAGACACACTGACAGACACACACAGCATAGCCATCTATGAATGTGATCCACTAGGCTGTACTGTGTTTATTCATTGTACTGAGTGGCCTACTTGCAGCTGTGTCAATGATCAGCTTGTCAATGAATGATACTATCACTAAAATTACATTAAATTTTTTAAGTTATGCATGTATAGTAATAATTTTAGTAGAACAGTTTGTACATTCATGCTCAGGCAGTTTTGACCTAAGGACACACTTATCTCTACTTGATGATGTGTTCACACGCACACACACACACGCACACACACACCATGTTATATGAAATTTTCTTCATTTGCTTTTTCATACTTTACTATGTACCATTATTATTATTAAGCCTTGATGTTGCTGAAAAGATTCGACGAGAGATTCAAATTTTGAAGCTCTTCCGACACCCTCACATTATCAAGCTGTATGAAGTGATCTCAACACCTACTGATATCTTCATGGTGATGGAGTATGTCAGTGGAGGAGAGCTATTTGACTTCATAGGTAATGTTGCAGTCAGCAGCTAATATCTTCCTTTGCAGTTTTACGCATCATTCTTGTTCTCATAGTCAAAAGAGGGAAAAGTACTGAACCTGAAGCCAGAAGAGTTTTTCAACAAATTATCAGTGGAGTTCACTACTGTCATCGGTAATGAATAGCATATATTATATGTTGTGCCTGTTCATGTATGTGTCATGGTGTTTTATAATGTTTAGGCACAAGGTAGTTCATCGAGATCTTAAGCCTGAGAACCTTTTGCTTGATTCTCACAACCGTGTCAAGATTGCTGACTTTGGTCTCAGTAACCTAATGAAAGATGGAGAGTTTTTGAAAACTAGTTGTGGTAGTCCAAATTATGCTGCTCCAGAAGTGGTTTCTGGAAAATTGTATGCAGGTAAAATGGACGTGTGTTGTATTGTGTGTAGGTGCTATAGAACACTTGCTGATGCATTTGGTATCATGCAGAGCAGTGTGCTGGTTCATTGTATTATTGTTTATGAATGTAGGCCCTGAAGTAGATGTGTGGTCATGTGGGATAATTCTTTATGCCTTGTTGTGTGGAACACTGCCATTTGATGACCGCAATGTAACAATGCTCTTCAAAAAGATCAAATCTGGGCACTTTTACATTCCTCCTCATCTCAGCACTGATGTTGTTGACTTGCTGACAAAAATGTTGCAGGTATAGTTAAAATTGATGTTCAGCCAGCAACTTGTTATGAAAAATTTATTCCTCCAAAATTTATTAAGAGTACCCTTGGCTTTTCTGTGTAACACAATTTTGAAATGTGTAATTTCTATTGATATTGCTCCCTAGGTTAGTCCGGTGAAACGGATAACCATTGATGGAATTCGAGAACACACCTGGTTCAAGCTAGATTTGCCTGACTACCTATTTCCTTTGTCAGGAGATACTGATGCTACCCAGATTGATTCCAGTGTCCTGGCCGAAGTATGCCAGAAGCTGAGTGTCAGTGCTAGTGAAGTTCTGACAGCCATCAGGTATACTTCTATTGATGTTCTTAATACTTTATTGCAACATTGCAAAGTTTCTATTCATACTGTAAAATTAATATGGAGTTATTGGTGAGCATTCAGCCTGGCAATTTTTATCATTGTGATAGTTATTCCTGTAACTCTGATTTCTGCATCATGATTTATGAGCACTTACTTGTTGACTTGGTATTATAGCAGATGTTCAGTTGGTGGCTTTGCTATGTAGCCTTTTTCTTTACACAGAGAAGGAGGACAACATGATCAATTGGCAATTGCCTATCAATTAGTTCTTGATAACCGAGTACTTTCCAAAGCTGCAAGTGATGCTTTGCCATCCGAAAGCATCAATCTTGCAACCAGTCCTCCGAAATCAAGTTCAGCTGGGATTATTTCAGCTATAGAAGGTGTAACAAAAGATTCGTCCTTTTCACGAAAGCAGGTGAAATAATATAATAATTATACTATTTATTGTTCTATCTTATTTCTATCTTATCGATTTTATTGTTCTGGTATGTCTAGCCTCCAGCTCCACTGACTCTAACCCAAGGGGGGAGCTCAGCTGTTCCTAAACAGCGAACCTTTAGGCGTCCTAAATGGCATTTGGGGATACGTTCTCAAAGTAGGCCTCAGGATATCATGGCTGAAATCTTCAGGAAGCTAAAATCTCTTGACTTTCAGTGGAAAATTATTACACCATATTTTATCCGGTGCAGGTAAGAAGTGGTGTACACATTAATGATACTGGAACCCACAGCAAGTGTTCCATCTGCTAAGATTTAGCATTGTAAACTTATATAATTACTGTACCTGTGTATAATATTTTCGTTCTTAGACACATAAATCCTACTTCTGGTCTGGAGGTAAAATTGGATCTACAGCTGTACCAAATTGATCAGAAAAACTACCTGTTGGACTTCAAGTGTGTTAACCCTACGGATGAAGACTTGCCCAAGAGTGATGAGGGTTCCCCACAGCAGAATCTTAGACACTGTACAATGGAATTTTTTGAGATCTGTTCACGTCTGATTAGTTCTCTAGCTCAATAGTTGTATGTTTGCCATTTTTGTTTCCTGAACTCTTTAGTCAGACACTTATAATAATTTTTTTGTCATAATTTTGAAGCCAACTTTCGCGTATATATAATTATGGCGCGGCGAATTCGACTCGCAAATGTTTAAATTACGCGCGCATTGAATCATCAAACTTTGAACTTTGTGAGAAAATAATGGCCTCTGAAGGCGTTGAGAGTAGCTCTGTTATCAGGAGGAATAGGCCAGGAACTAAGGCCGAAGACATGTTTGGCTGGCCAGAGCAAGATTTCAACGATATGGAGACTGTTCTTGCGGGTAAGAAGTTCATAGATGTATAAATATTTTTGTGCCATCATGTGAAAGTGTGTTAGGGGGATTCAAGTAAGTAGCCAGAGCTTGTCCCAAGAAAAATAAGGAGAGAAAGGCCTAGGGAGAAGGCTATGATCACAGTTATAATATCTTCTTCTTGATATGTGCTTGGGTACAAAGGATTGTACATGATGTACCAAGGGGTGGTCACAACCATACCTGCCATAGGACCGTTTGGGACCGCGGTCAAGAATCTTGACCACCCAAAATTGGCCATGACCTCTTGACCATAGGCTAAAAACCTTCTTGACTCCTTGACTTGACTACAATAAAATGGGTGGTCCCCAATTTTGTAGTGCCACACCTCTTAATTAGCCCAGCGACTATCATCTTGACCCTTTGACCAATCACATTTTTGGGCCTTGACCTGTTGACCGACACTTTGACCGACACTTTGACCGTGGTCGCAAATGGTCCTATGGCAGGTATGGTTGTGACCACCCCTTGTGTACGTGTCACAAGTCACATGACACAATTAAAGATAACATGTGGCAGTCAACATCAGTACACAAATATGAGAAGATAGGAAAAGATCGTTATTAGAGCTGATGACAAGTCTTCTAACTTAAGTGTAAATTTCTTGTAACCTTGCATGGTTTACATTATCATTTAGCTAGACTACCTTGGTTCATATAGAGCGGGTGCATTTACGTAAAATGAGTCACTTCCGTATGGCAAAAATGTACAGAGCAATACAGAGAAACGAGCAGCTGTTATTTACTTCCGTATGGCAAAAATAACTTTCTAGTATCACTTCAAAATACTTCCCGGTTTTGATGACGTTGATTGCACCCACTCTATTCATAGAGAGAACAATTAAGTGATTGCCCATCTACTTCTCATCCATGTTGAGGTGTAGATTCAGGCAGGTGGGTCCAATTTAAAGCCACGCTCAAACTTGTGAACTCACACGAAATATACTAAACTTGACTGACCTCAAAAGGTTATAGAGCGTTTTCATGACGTCAGTGGTGTACAGATGAATATATCAATTAGCAAATAAATATGCAAATTAGCACTCGTGATAGGGAGAAATGTATGGGAGAATTCTGTTCTGCTACTTAGCGTTTACAGTGCTCAATGATCGGTTTATATGTAGTCACTTACAAGGCAGTAGTGTCAAAAATCACGTGGAAGCAAGCTCTTGCTGCTGCAGTAAGTAAAAAATCCAGACTTGAACGCTTTCTCCCATACGTTCAGTACTTTAGCTGTACACCAAAAGGCAGCTGCTACGTGAACCACGCCCCAAAAATTGTGTAAAATGACGTAAATGCAAATGCTGATCTACAGGAATCCAACCATGTTGTAATAGCCATGTGTACTGTTAATAATCATTAGTTGTTGTTTATACATATATTTATTATTTTGTGTTGAGCAAAAATTTAATCATACAGTGCAACAGTACATCCAACAAATGATTCGCAGAGATCCATCTGATGTTGAAGCCATCTTGGAGCCTCCACCCTCCCAAGATGAAGCTAGTTGGAAGTATGAACACCTTCGTCAATTTTGCAACGAGCTAAACCACGTAGCTGTGATGCTTCAGAATGAGTGTGACCCTAAGGTGTGTGTGCAAATGACTGCAACTGAGCAATGGATTTTCCTCTGTGCTGCTCATCGTGAACCGAAGGAGTGTTCTGCTCTAGACTATACCCTTCACACTCTCCACGGAGCATCATCACTGTTGAATAGCAATAAACACTTCCCTAGTCGGGTTTCAATCAAGGAAAATTCAGTCCAACGGCTAAGTTCAGTCGCCAGAAGGATATATCGGATATTTTCACATGCTTACTATCATCATCGTACTCTGTTTGACGAATTTGAGGCAGAAAGGCATCTATGTCGAAGATTTACACGCTATGTCATCAAGTATGGTCTAATGTCTCGGGAGAACCTAATAGTTCCCATTGGTTTGGAGGAAGAGAATTGATTGACTTTCAGTATACATATATATTTATCTAGTATAGCTATGTCTATAATTTTATCTATTCTGAATCCCTAGCTGTTATTGTGAGCCTGCGTGGTATTTACCTTTATAGTAAGTCTGGAATAGCAACAATAATACTTATTATGTTTGTATTACAAAGATCATGAGCTGTAGACATTAATTATTTGTACATTAATTGATCATCCTCTTGCCATCAAAAACAGAATAATTGTAATATATAGCCATTATTAACAGTTACTGTAAACTGGCTTCTAGTTCAAATCTTCATCATTGAAAATGTCATCAAAGCCTGTGAGGTTAAGACAAATTTATCATCGTTATAAATTTTATTTTTAGAATGATATTGTAGACGCTAAGAGGGTAATAAAAATTATAATTCTTCCACCTACTCAACTCACATTCCTACCTTCATGAATGGTGTATTGTACTATGGTGAACGATAAGTTAAGAGAGGTGGTAATTTATAATTATAGAGAATGGACTAGCTGGATACAATCACAAAGCAAGGTGTTTTTTCCCCAGCAATTTCACTAAGGAGAGGTGAATCAGTGGTAGCAAAAAAANGGGGGGGGGGGGGGGGGGGGGGGGGGGGGGGGGGGGGGGGGGGGGGGGGGGGGGGGGGGGGGGGGGGGCGGGGGCATAGTACAAAGTGACAAACAAAATACATCCAAGGGGGGCAAAGCCAGGGCCAAGGTGGGGATTACTAGTTGGAAAGGGATAACACTACCCACAGATTTACCCACAGAGTAGGAACTTACTGTCAAAAAAGTCCAGATGAACTGCCCTATCGTTCTGTGACAAGTCTGTAGTTATTGAAGTGCCACCCTAGTAGAATTTATGAAAAAATTACACACGACATTGGCTAACCGATAGAAAATTAGATATACCTCTTCTATAGCTTGATATTCCATTTGCCATCTTGCTTCAGACTCTTCAGCAGGGTGAGAAGGACCCAAGTTAGAGCCTAAACCACCATAATGGTCGTGAGTCGACATGATCTGATGATTCCCAATCGAGCTAGACCACGCCCAGACCGAGTAGTCTGGCCAGACTCTTCGCACGGGGCGTGGTCTAGCTCGGGATCCGTCGACTCACGACCATGCATTATGGTGGTTTAGGCTCGAACTTGTTCTAACAATGATAATTAAAAGGCATTAAATTGAAACTTTGTTTGTCACTTTGTACTATGCCACCCCCCCTAATTTTTTTGCTACGACTGATTCACCTGAAACATTATGAAGCTTTTGCCAACCATGTACGTACATTGTATTTCATTTTGATGACTAAAATAATTAAAAATCATAAAGTAAACAAGATAAAACTAATTATTATAACAGTGTTATCGTTTAGGCGACTTGTTGACAATCACTGAAAATTGGTACTCAAACCAGGATTCATTCCCAACATCAGACTGTAAAGATGGAAGAATAACAAGAATAACAAACACACAAAAATCAATTACTCATACTTACCCTGTGACCCAAAGAACAGACATTATAACAACAAGTTTCATGATATTGATTTAACCCTCGTTGAATGAATGGCTCAAGATACATCTTTCTGGAACTTACAAACACCCTGTACAAATCTGTTATCTGACCCATTGCGGGGTTGTACCCTGAGAAAGAGATATGACTTTCAACATGTTCATACCAATGATGTTGACAAAAGCTTACCTTCTGGTATGTATGTTTGCAGTAATTTTTTCAGTGGAAATACACGGCCTTGGGCAACGTCCATTGTAACAAACTTCACACTTCCTGCAAATGTCAATTAATAACACAGGACATGTTACCAGGAAATAAGACAGAACAAACTTGCCTGTTTCTTCAAGGCAAAAGATGTATACAAACATTGGTTTTGAAGTGAAGTTTTCGAAATAAAAAGTAAGTATATCTCCTTCTTCAACTTCTATGGGAAGGCCTGTACAAATAGCAGATAATTGGCCATATTCAACAAGCTATACACATCACAACATAATATGTGATGTTGAAACCACTTACCATGTTTGTTGCCATAGACTTGCATTTGAACTTTGAAATTATTTTGAGGCTGTTGCTCAGATAACTTTGGCAGCAACTGAAAGTTTGAAGCTACTATTGGTTGTTTGAAATCAATCTTAGTAGGCCACACTGATAAAATTGAATCGAGTTCTCTTCGAAACCAGTCAGACTGCAAACGGAGTGCAAATTTTTTCAGGGACACACCATCACTTGGTGCTATGAAGGAAAAAGTATAAACACTGTTAAATATAACTGAGAGGGAACTATCGCAGGTAAACCTACCTGTAAACTCTAATTTGACTAACTGAACTCCATGCGGACCAAGGTCAAAAGTAATGGGATCAAAGGAACGCCCAGACCAGCTCATCCAGCACATAGTTTGGTCAAGGTCAATATTCCCCAAGTTATCAGGTGCTGGAATGCACTTCCATGGCGTCTGTCGCTGCTTGTGAAAATGCCAGTGTACTAGTTGCACGGAATTGACACTTACTGAAACCCAAGAAAAACAATGGATAACAAAGAGCACACTGTTTGAAAATAAATCAATGACCATTTATCCATTTCCTTGTGTTTAACACCGTATAGCGGGAAATTTTTGTTGATGCAAAATTTCGTAAAAAACGCACCAGAAGAAACTTTCGTAGTTTTTAATTTCGTATACACGGCGCACGCTCATATAAAGTAAATGCACAAGTTAAATTTTCGCAGTTTTAATTTTCGTATATTCGAACCGCATACGAAATATACGAAAATTTCGCGCTATACGGTACGTAGCCCAAATTTACAAGTTTCACATTTATAAGTCATGGATTGCTACCATGAATAATTTGACAAATTAAAACCAGGGTAATAAACATAATTATTGGGTGTGGCTGGATAATTCAACATAAAACTGCGAAAATTTAATTCAACTATTATCTTTCCATGAAAAACTATTCCTTGAATATTTTCTAGCTAGCTATAATAGTGGTATGCAGAATCCGATACCATATTATTACTAAAGACTTAGTTCTTAAATCATAATTTGTGTGAGGAGCACATTGAACAAAGAATAGTAACACAGACAAAATGACTAGTAGATGGCTGATCAGAATCATTGCTGAGTGCAAATATAATCCTAAAACTGATCCCATGCATTCCTATTTGCCCTGCCTTTTCAGTCTGGCCATTCTTGTGACAGAATAGAGTTAGACTTCTAATGCAATGTGATCGCTACTTGCATGGTACAAATAACCATAATAATCAACATACAAACCTACCAACAGATGACTTTCCTCCTGACATTAGTTTCTTCTTCATTTTGACAGTGATGGTGAATGTTTCTCCAAACTCCTTTGGTTCAATGGTGACAAACCTTACAGCCTCTTGCCTTTTCACATCTACATGAACGGTTGCTTCATCTTTACTTGGTCCAGTGATAGCTTTCTGCATTATGTTCTTCTGGTAATAAACATCAGCATCTTTGATATGACTTCCTTCTTGTGTGGGATCACCTTAGTATCAAACAAAACACTAGATGAATAACAATGATACTAATTTAATAAAAACCTTCAATACCTCTTATTTCAACAGCAGTAATAACATGGTTACGTTTGAATTCAACCTCAAGACAAGGAGCTGCATCAGTTGGTTGCGGGCTCCAGAACTTTAGTACCTCTGAAAACTGAAGGATAGCATCATGAGGATTAGGTTCACCCTTCTCACTCTGAGATGTTTCAAATGAAGACCATTTAATGTTGAACTCAGTGCACTGAGGAGCAGCTTTGGAGAGCAGGCACTTTTCTACATTACAGAGATAATAATTATCTATGGCTTAATCCTTATCTTGTATGCACACAGTATTGTTCCTTACCAGCAGTTAGAAAACATAACTGATGCATTGATGAAGGTTCATTGTCTGGCTTCAACTTGTTTACATACTTGTACCAGGCAATCATTTCTGGAGGAGTGCAGCAACATTTATTCATTCAAAGCAAACAAATTACTAAACAGTGATACTGTACTTACCTAGAAAACTCTTCACATGCTGCACAGTCCTTGCTTTAGCTTTGTATTTGATATCTTCATTGAGATCTTCCAAAATGAAATACTGTCTGTCATGTCTGATGATTATTTTAGCTCTGTGGTTTCAAACAGAGACAGCACATTATAACGAATACATTTTAGAAAGACAAGAGGTTGAAAGCTTGTAGGCTGAGACATCAATAATGAAGGCCTCAAATCTAAGGTAAGCTACGCTCAGCAAATATATCTAACCATGTTTTCTGGATAATCTGGGAAAGAGACTTGATAAAACACAAAATGTTACTTTTCTCTGTAGAGTCTCCTAGTGAAAGTCACTTCTAACCCAAACTACTTCAATGAATATTAGTTTGCTATAGGTCTAGAGACTCACTCCAGCTTGCTTGTGACAAACGAAAGTAGAGCAGATTTGGACTTGATGTAGGACTTGATAGTCTCACTCTCACCTGTAGGAACAACAGCAATAATGGTCTCAGTACACACAGGGTGTGCCCCATAATTATAATTTTCACAGGTGAAGAGTTCGCTATTCTAAAATGAGCATAATTATTATAATAATTAGCAATTATCTAATCTTGCATGTCATTGTGGGAGTATTCAACACATCAATAGTATTAGTAATGCTATGATCTCACTTGACTTTAGTCCCTCCAAGCACACAGGAATTCTCTCATGAAGTGCAAACTTCTTCTTGACATGAAGAAATTCAGTAGAGCCATCTTCACTCTTAAAGTCTTTGTCTTTACTCTGTAAATTTATAATTCATGTGTAAAACAACAATAATATAACCAAATCAGTAAGAAAACAACTAACCTGATAGAGCTCAGTAAGCACTTCACTAAGCTTTGCCTTTCCATGGCGTTCATCAAGCACTTTAGCAACACAATCCAATGAATGAGCTCGGGTAACGATTCCACTCACTACAACACTTGGTCGAAGGATATGAAAAATCTCCAATTGATCACCAAGAATTAGACCTGCCATTGTCCCAGTAGCAATCTATAAACAGAATAACAGAACATTCACTCACACAGGTAGATTCTACACATATGTGTTTACTTGTAGCTCATCAAGATTGAACTTTTTGCCCTGTTGCTTCTTCAGGTCAGCACGGAAAAACTGCTGATATGGCAACCCTTCTTTACCGAGAAACTCCCTATCAACATCTCCCTATAAATGAGGCCATGAAGAAACCTAGGGCTATTTCTCTTCAAAGATATACCAACAATTCACCTGAACTGCAGGCACAAACAACTTGTGTTCTCTTCCTTGTTTGTGCCATAAGAATGAAATGGCCTCATAAAGGGTACGGTGACTGAGTCCTTCTGGTTTCCTACGATGAGGACCACACATCACATGCTGTGCCAGTACAATTACATTGCAACATTACCTCATGTAGCTAGAAAACAGCACCTCTACAAACTTTGCAGAAAGTCTTCCAATCTCTTTCTCTTCGACTTGAAGGCGAGACATAGCAATTGGATCAGGCCTCAGAAAATAGACAACCGTGTTTGAGTGAAGAGGTGTTAGCATTTTCCAGGGATCTTCTAAAATCTCTACTGTCTTGGGTTGGCGTTGTTTCCCAAACTCGTGAACATGGCTTTGATGTGTGTCAACAAGAAACGTTACAAAGGCCTTTGGAAGCAACTCTACCCAATGAAGGAGTTGTCTTGCAACAATACATTCAGCCTGAATTTGGTGACAACAGTGGCCATGATAATTAACAATCATACAATAGTTGTTGTTATTAATTCTTACAAGTTTCCTGCTAGTTTTGGAAACTCCTCCTCTGAGAATAGCTCCACTAAAATCACCAAATCGTGAGGAAATATCCCTGTCCTCCTGGAATCAGATGCCAATATGAAATTCTTAGATCAGAAACAAAAATGATCATTTCTACCTTGAAAGGAAACTGAATTCCTGAGATATAGATGAACACAATAGCTCCTTCGTTACATTTATTGACGACTATCTTCTGGAAGCTCTCAGTAACAGCATCAGTAGCGGAGTGCTTGACCTTTGATTCCTTGAGCTGCTCCAGTGGGGAACCTTAACATTATACCTAGAGCTATGGATTAGAGAGCTATTATCTTAGTGATGCTTACCTTCAATATTGAGTGGGAAATCAATAACATAGAAGCTCAATGTTTCCAGAAACTGTTTCAGTTTTTGCCTACAATCATTTATATAAAGTGAATAATACCTTACATGTACTAAGAGTGTGTCACGATCACCTACATAGGTTCCTTGACATAGTCACCATAGTTCTTCTCTTCGGCTCTATAGTGCTCATTCATCACAAAGTATTTCTTCATGCACACAAATACTGCTACTTTGTCTGCATAACAGAATACAGTATTACTAGGAGTCAGCATAAGAGTTGCCTTAATTGTGCTAGTTCAGCATTCATGCACAATATCACATGCACTTGTACTGACACATACACTGTAGGTGTGTTCATGTCTAGAAACTTGCTGCCAAAGAAACTAAGCTGATTATGGATATCAATTAAGCTAACTGGCGCTAAGGGCACACCGGCAATAGTTAAAGTCATGATGAATTCTTTTAGCCAGCTGTTAGCCTTGATTGTTTGGGCCTGGTACACACTGTTTGCGCATGTGCGTAATCAACACCAGGAGCTTATGAGCGTTGCAAGCAACGCGAAGGAGCGTCTTACTAGTGATTTCACGTTTCGTAATTATGTACTAGACATTACCTTATATGTCACAGCACCTGCCTGCATATTGCTTGTAACATAAGTGGCTGATAAGTGGGTGCAGGATCTGATAAGTATTGCAAAGCGCTAAGTTATAATTATATTCATATAGTTGTCTGTTCACAACACTTATGCTACATTTGGAGTATCACAACTTACTTTCCTAAAAAGGAAGTTTGAACTATTGCAACAATTACGAAACGTGAAACTCAATATAGGCCCTAGATGGACGCTCCTTCGCGTTGCTTCGCAACGCTCATAAGCTCCTGTCAACACTGAGAAACCACGTGGTTTTGAGAAGATTTGTGGGTGTGTTCATAGATGTGCTATGGATGCTTTGATAACATTTGTGTACAGAAAAACTAATCTAGTAGTACCTGATTAGATGAAGAAGGTGTATTGGTAAAGTAATTGACAGCAGTGAGTACTCGAGTATCTATGCTTTCAAAATGCGACAAAAATAAGAGATAGATAGAAATACATCCAGTGATCTTCTCTAGGTTAAAAGTTTTGGCTAAAACTACTCCTACTGCTGCAGATTACTTCTCTTCACCATGCTTCATATTTTTAGAATGGGGGTTCAAGGTACACTAATTGAGAAATGANGAGAGAGAGAGAGAGAGAGAGAGAGAGAGAGAGAGAGAGAGAGAGAGAGAGAGAGAGAGAGAGAGAGAGATCAATACCGCAGAACCAGAAAATTTGATGGTCAAAGTTTTTTCTCCACAGAACATGTACATGGTACAGGCATATATAGTGGGCAAATATTGGCAGATTTAAATTTGACGATTTGGACTTTGACTGTCAAACAATCACATTAAAATCCTCGTCAATATTTCCAGCTATACAATGGTTGAACTGTGGGATAATGCAAGTTGCAGCTACATGGGTCACTAGGATAGAGGAAACACTAAGTTTGCAATGCAGGTATAAAACAAACCCCCTAATTATGGGAGTGGTCTCATTGGTATGCCTTATTAAGAAATAACATAGGAGAAGTCTCTCCAGACAAACTCCAGAGCCATGTGCAAAGGACAAATGACATTAATTTAACAAAATAACTGCTGATAAGAAGACATTCCCCAAATTCAAACCAATCTGACACTAACCCCCCCCCCCCCCCNCCCCCAACAACTGACAACCATCCCCCCTCACCAACTGACAACCATTCCCCCTCACCTAGCACATTCTCTGAATCAGAGGAGACAGGCGCCACGTTCAAGGTGGTGGTGTTGGGCAGGACGGTCCCATCACCAGTAGAGATGAAGCAGGAGTAGGTGCCGCTGTGTTTCCTAGCAACGGGGTCAATGATGAGGGTCCCATTCCCCACGTCAGTGATGTTGTCATCCTGAAGGGAGCTGATCTCAGTCTTACCATCAAACAGCCATTGGATCTGGGGGCGTGGCCTTCCACTGGCCATGCAGTCCAGTTGTACCCTTTGACCTTCTACCACGTCCACTTTAGGAGGCGGGGCACTCACTATAGCACCAGGAACTGAGAGAGAGAGAGAGAGAGAGAGAGAGGGAAAGAGAGAGAGAGAGAGAGAGAGAGAGAGAGAGAGAGAGAGAGAGAGAGAAAGAGAGAGAGAGAGAGACGCAACGGTGCTCAGGATAGATAAAATTAAAATTTTCATTTTATACTCAAATATAGTGGGTACTTAAATTAGCAAAAACGCCTGTTCACTAAAATTGCTTAAGTACCTGACTGTACCCCAGTCCCTACCACTTCATACACAACCTACTTGTGACAATGATGTGGTAGGTGAGCCTCAGAGTGACTCCGCCTTGCTGGGCCCGGCACAGGAAGTCTGCCTCGTGGTCACTCATGCGGACCGTCTCCATGGTGAGGAGGGAGGAGCCATTCTCGAGGCGGCGGATCGTGACCCCCTCATCGCTGTTAAACACCTCCCGGTTATCCCTGAACCACGACACCTCAGTTTCCATGGTAACACCTCGTAGGGAGCAGAGCAGCTGGAGCTGGTTGTTGATGGGAACAGACACTGAGGTCTCGTCGAGCCTCCCCACGATGTAGAAGGCCTCGGACTCCACGAGGGAGGCGGAGCCATTGACGGGAAAGTGGAGGGGGTCCTGTGCCACACACCTGACCACGCCCAGGTCGGTGAGCTCCAGACGAGTGATGTTCAACGTAGAGACATTTCCCACGGAGGTGACCCTATAGCGGGGGTCAGAGGTCGTCAAGACAGACCCATTTTGGACAAACCAGGTGAAGATGATGTCATCCCGATCAGAGGTCAAAGTACAAGTGAGTACCACGGCAGTACCTAGGAAGACAGTACTCTGAGGAGGAGTGACGGAGACAGGCAGCTGGTCTGAGGGAGGGGGAGGTCAACAACATAATGAACAACTGGCATGAGGGAACATACAGCTGTCACTGCTAAGGAGACACGACCTTAGCCGACTCACATTCAAGGTGGGTTAACAATATCTGGTGCTGTGTTGCATACCGTATAGTGGGAAATTTTCGTTGGTGCAAAATTTCGTATAAACGTGCCAGAAGAAATTTTCGTAGTTTTAAATTTCGTATATGCGGCGCACGCTCATATAAAATAAATGCGTAAGTTAAATTTTCGCAGTTTTAATTTTCGTATATTCGAACCACATACGAAATATATGAAAATTTCCCGCTATACGGTAATGCCTTATGGTACTTAATATTTGGTGACGTAATGCAATGCACTGCACTGACGCAAATTTAGAAAAATTGTCCAAATGTATGTTTTTAAACGTTGCATTCCTGCACATCAGTATGTCTGTGAATGATTTTTACATAATGTAGCAGGAAATAGTGTGAATCAGTCTTTATGCAACATGCACTTTGACCCCTACCTTCTACTGCCAGTGTAGCAGTGTTCCTCACAGGGTTCACGAGGTCATGGGAAGCCTGACAAATGTACTCTCCTGAGTCAGTGACCAGCGTCTCTCTTATAGTCACCTTGATCTCTATCACCTGATCGTTGGCCACGCCCACCACTGTCGGGGGGCTCACTATCAGTCCCCTCTGGGGGTCACTCATCAGGGGGACGGCCTCACTGGTGCCTGCCCTCCGGAAGAGCCAGCTGAGAGTGGCCGGGACCTCCTTACTCCCCCCGGGGGGTGGCTCCGTCAGATCAGTGGCACAGGTGAAGTTGACCCCTCTACCCACGCCAATGGCCACCGGGTCCACCGAGGGAGGGGGAGGGGAGGGGTTCCTCTCCACCCCAAGGAGATAGGACTGACGGATCTCTGTAGGGGGGAACAGAGTCAACGTGATAAATACTGAGAACTGAATGGTCTTAACAATGTCAGTAAAAGACAATAACTTATTTTAGTGGTTTCTGCAGTCCCATCCATATATACAATGTAGACGTCACCCAATTTTGATCATTGCCCCCCCCCCCCCCCCCCCCCCNTGAAAACTGAAGGATAGCATCATGAGGATTAGGTTCACCCTTCTCACTCTGAGATGTTTCAAATGAAGACCATTTAATGTTGAACTCAGTGCACTGAGGAGCAGCTTTGGAGAGCAGGCACTTTTCTACATTACAGAGATAATAATTATCTATGGCTTAATCCTTATCTTGTATGCACACAGTATTGTTCCTTACCAGCAGTTAGAAAACATAACTGATGCATTGATGAAGGTTCATTGTCTGGCTTCAACTTGTTTACATACTTGTACCAGGCAATCATTTCTGGAGGAGTGCAGCAACATTTATTCATTCAAAGCAAACAAATTACTAAACAGTGATACTGTACTTACCTAGAAAACTCTTCACATGCTGCACAGTCCTTGCTTTAGCTTTGTATTTGATATCTTCATTGAGATCTTCCAAAATGAAATACTGTCTGTCATGTCTGATGATTATTTTAGCTCTGTAGTTTCAAACAGACACAGCACATTATAGCAAATACATTTTAGAAAAACAAGAGGTTGAAAGCTTGTAGGCTGAGATCAATATTTGAGGCCAATCAAATCTAAGGTAAGCTACTCGCAGCAAATAGATCTAACCATATTTTCTGGATAATCTGGAAAGACACTTGATAAAAAATGAAAGAAAACAAAATGTTACTTTTCTCTGTAGAGTCTCCTAGTGAAAGTCACTTCTACCAAAACTACTTCAATGAATATTAGTTTGCTATAGGTCTAGAGACTCACTCTAGCTTGCTTGTGACAAACGAAAGTAGAGCAGATTTGGACTTGATGTAGGACTTGATAGTCTCACTCTCACCTGTAGGAACAACAGCAATAATGGTCTCAGTACACACAGGGTGTGCCCCATAATTATAATTTTCACAGGTGAAGAGTTCACTATTCTAAAATGAGCATAATTATTATAATAATTAGCAATTATCTAATCTTGCATGTCATTGTGGGAGTATTCAACACATCAATAGTATTAGTAATGCTATGATCTCACTTGACTTTAGTCCCTCCAAGCACACAGGAATTCTCTCATGAAGTGCAAACTTCTTCTTGACATGAAGAAATTCAGTAGAGCCATCTTCACTCTTAAAGTCTTTGTCTTTACCCTATAAATTTATAGTGTAAAACAACAATAATATAACCAAATCGGTAACAAAACAACCAACCTGATATAGCTCACTAAGCACTTCACTAAGCTTTGCCTTTCCATGGCGTTCATCAAGCACTTTAGCAACACAATCCAATGAATGAGCTCGGGTAACGATTCCACTCACTACAACACTTGGTCGAAGGATATGAAAAATCTCCAATTGATCACCAAGAATTAGACCTGCCATTGTCCCAGTAGCAATCTATAAACAGAATGACAGAACATTCACTCACACAGGTAGATTCTACACATATGTGTTTACTTGTAGCTCATCAAGATTGAACTTTTTGCCCTGTTGCTTCTTCAGGTCAGCACGGAAAAACTGCTGATATGGCAACCCTTCTTTACCGAGAAACTCCCTATCAACATCTCCCTATAAATGAGGCCATGAAGAAACCTAGGGCTATTTCTCTTCAAAGATATACCAACAATTCACCTGAACTGCAGGCACAAACAACTTGTGTTCTCTTCCTTGTTTGTGCCATAAGAATGAAATGGCCTCATAAAGGGTACGGTGACTGAGTCCTTCTGGTTTCCTACGATGAGGACCACACATCACATGCTGTGCCAGTACAATTACATTGCAACATTACCTCATGTAGCTAGAAAACAGCACCTCTACAAACTTTGCAGAAAGTCTTCCAATCTCTTTCTCTTCGACTTGAAGGCGAGACATAGCAATTGGATCAGGCCTCAGAAAATAGACAACCGTGTTTGAGTGAAGAGGTGTTAGCATTTTCCAGGGATCTTCTAAAATCTCTACTGTCTTGGGTTGGCGTTGTTTCCCAAACTCGTGAACATGGCTTTGATGTGTGTCAACAAGAAACGTTACAAAGGCCTTTGGAAGCAACTCTACCCAATGAAGGAGTTGTCTTGCAACAATACATTCAGCCTGAATTTGGTGACAACAGTGGCCATGATAATTAACAATCATACAATAGTTGTTGTTATTAATTCTTACAAGTTTCCTGCTAGTTTTGGAAACTCCTCCTCTGAGAATAGCTCCACTAAAATCACCAAATCGTGAGGAAATATCCCTGTCCTCCTGGAATCAGATGCCAATATGAAATTCTTAGATCAGAAACAAAAATGATCATTTCTACCTTGAAAGGAAACTGAATTCCTGAGATATAGATGAACACAATAGCTCCTTCGTTACATTTATTGACGACTATCTTCTGGAAGCTCTCAGTAACAGCATCAGTAGCGGAGTGCTTGACCTTTGATTCCTTGAGCTGCTCCAGTGGGGAACCTTAACATTATACCTAGAGCTATGGATTAGAGAGCTATTATCTTAGTGATGCTTACCTTCAATATTGAGTGGGAAATCAATAACATAGAAGCTCAATGTTTCCAGAAACTGTTTCAGTTTTTGCCTACAATCATTTATATAAAGTGAATAATACCTTACATGTACTAAGAGTGTGTCACGATCACCTACATAGGTTCCTTGACATAGTCACCATAGTTCTTCTCTTCGGCTCTATAGTGCTCATTCATCACAAAGTATTTCTTCATGCACACAAATACTGCTACTTTGTCTGCATAACAGAATACAGTATTACTAGGAGTCAGCATAAGAGTTGCCTTAATTGTGCTAGTTCAGCATTCATGCACAATATCACATGCACTTGTACTGACACATACACTGTAGGTGTGTTCATGTCTAGAAACTTGCTGCCAAAGAAACTAAGCTGATTATGGATATCAATTAAGCTAACTGGCGCTAAGGGCACACCGGCAATAGTTAAAGTCATGATGAATTCTTTTAGCCAGCTGTTAGCCTTGATTGTTTGGGCCTGGTACACACTGTTTGCGCATGTGCGTAATCAACACCAGGAGCTTATGAGCGTTGCAAGCAACGCGAAGGAGCGTCTTACTAGTGATTTCACGTTTCGTAATTATGTACTAGACATTACCTTATATGTCACAGCACCTGCCTGCATATTGCTTGTAACATAAGTGGCTGATAAGTGGGTGCAGGATCTGATAAGTATTGCAAAGCGCTAAGTTATAATTATATTCATATAGTTGTCTGTTCACAACACTTATGCTACATTTGGAGTATCACAACTTACTTTCCTAAAAAGGAAGTTTGAACTATTGCAACAATTACGAAACGTGAAACTCAATATAGGCCCTAGATGGACGCTCCTTCGCGTTGCTTCGCAACGCTCATAAGCTCCTGTCAACACTGAGAAACCACGTGGTTTTGAGAAGATTTGTGGGTGTGTTCATAGATGTGCTATGGATGCTTTGATAACATTTGTGTACAGAAAAACTAATCTAGTAGTACCTGATTAGATGAAGAAGGTGTATTGGTAAAGTAATTGACAGCAGTGAGTACTCGAGTATCTATGCTTTCAAAATGCGACAAAAATAAGAGATAGATAGAAATACATCCAGTGATCTTCTCTAGGTTAAAAGTTTTGGCTAAAACTACTCCTACTGCTGCAGATTACTTCTCTTCACCATGCTTCATATTTTTAGAATGGGGGTTCAAGGTACACTAATTGAGAAATGATGTCAAAATATACAGACACTTAGATTCCAAACGCCCTGCAATTCTAGGGTGATCAAGTGCACGCCCAAACTGTGTGTACCAGGCCCACTTTTTGGCAGGCCTGGGAATGAGGCTAGCCAGCTGTCTCTATCGCACAAACAGATTAGGCTAACATTGCCATCCATAACCAAGCACTGCAGCTTCATTGATTTTCTTGAAGGTACATAACACAAAATGACTTTGTGGTTTGTCCACATAATCTAATACACATATAGTACTTTCCCTGCTGATTGATAGTGTACTCTAGGTTTTGTGTAGACCACTTATCTGATGGAGATAGAGACTGAACAGATGGCTTCTTAAAAATTAATTTTGATAGGGTACAACAGGATAGACATGCCCTTTAACCCAATCTCAAAAGCACTGTACAAGTTACAACTGGTAAGAAATAAAGGTATACTGTTTACCAAAGTTTGATTATTTTCACAGTTTAAGTTTTCCCATAATACTAAGATTGAACCGCAAAAGCTATTCCATTTTGTTGCTATTCATTACATGTGTGACAACCCAACCAGGCTCTCAGAATGAAGAGAGATCCAGGGGCAAGTAGTCTCCTGAAGCCGCCCATACGCTCCACAAGGAGAGGGTCTGGTTGCATGCCTATACCAGATCTTATACCGGCGTCAGAAATCTGCTGTGACCAATTAAATGATTCATTAGTGAACTGCTGTTTACAGATTCGGGAGCAAGTTGCGTGATAGCTAAAGTTATAAGATTGATTTGCCATCGTTTGCAGCTAGGAACGCTGCTTTACCATGCTAGAGGACATTGGTAGTGATAGTGTAGTCTTGCCTTTTATAAATGCACACGAATGTATTTTGCTGAGGTAGTACGTAAATTACATTCTGCTTGTACAAGAGCAGATGGGCGGAGCAAGTGTGAGACTAAAATTAATGGAAGAGTGCAAGCATGAGACTATGGTATAGCTGGAACTATTGATGGTCAAAAAAATTTGACAGGTTCTACAGGATGTAAAATATAAATATGGACAAATTTTAATTTGACAATTTGTGCGTGCACATAGTACATGCATATACGTTGGCCAAAATATTGACAGACTTAAATTTGACGATTTGAACTTTGATCGTAAAACTGTCAAATTAAAATTTTCGCCAATATTTTGGGCTATAGGGTATGTATTTTTAAATCATATGTTGGCAATATATTCTCTAGCTTACCATGTTTGTGTGAAGTTCTTTTCTGAGCATCAACAGAGCTAGCTGGAAATTGAGGAGGTTCACTACGAGCAACTGAAAGAAAGAGAGAGAAAGAACATAATTATAACATTATGCAACGCCACATTCTACCAACATTTCAGTGCAGTATGAGTGGGAGGCTATATCACACGAACGATTTGTATCTGATTTTCATTGCACAGATCATGAGATGACAAAAAATTAATGGGCTGTGGTTGCTGTAATACAACTGGAATGCTTTGTGTACAGAGTTATATTAGTAAGATGTAGGCACAAGAGGTGTCTACAATGATACGTGAATGTCAGTGGCATATTGTACAGAGATATTGCTTTAGGAGTTAAAAATGATGCAACAACCCCACTTCTTACTTACATCAAGGCAACATTAGTCTCATTGTACATCTATACATACTAAATTAGCAAAAATAATAAAAACTTACGGAACAATTCATGCAATCCTTGGTGTCCAGCAGAATCCTTCAAGCACTGTACAAACTTTTCAATGGCAGAGGCATCTACTTTTTCTAGTAAATTTATCAGATGGGCATTCTGCAACTCAGGCTTCACACTATCTAAGTACTCTATATCTTCTCTTTGAAGAATATTCTGTTGCTTAAGATGGGGAAGCAATTCAGTGAAGTTGATCTCGGCAATGAGCCTGTCCTTGTGTTGCTTTAATCTCCTCTGATACTCTATGCCAACACTAGCGTCCCTTGTCTCCAACTGAAGCAACTCTATTTTGTCACTATTTCCAACATCTTCACTTCTTGGGTCATGCTTGAAGAACGCTTTCACTACAATAAATATATCATATCAGGTATTTAAACCTGCTATTTTACTTAGATATTGAATAAATACAAACATACCTCTCTGGAACAGGATGTTGAAGAGAGTTTCATGAGCAGGCTCTGGGTCATTGTGTAAGCAGGATAAGAAATTGATAAAACCACGGGAACCTTGCTGATCAAGCACACTAATTAGCCGTTCAAGATTCTGACGTACACTTCGATCAGGATTCTGGAGATCTAAGAAATTAGAGATTTTCAAAGTCCCAGCGTGTGTTAACGCATTCAGAAAAGACGTCAGATTAATCTGCCTTTCAATCACATCAAGGTTTTCATCCAGGATGTCAAACAGAGGAGATCGCCCCGGCAGTTCGGGTTCTCCTTCTTCTAAAAGTTGGAGTATCTTTCTGTGTCCTGGAATCTTCCTACTACTACGAAGGCACTCAATAAAAGTATCAATTGCCCTTTGACCTTCTTTGTAGAGAGAATGGAGCAAAAAGCCAGTGCGTTCTATGCTACCATGGTGTGTGCTGTCTGAGACCCGTTCAAGGTCTGAGGAAGAAAGAATGCCTTTTTCTTGGAGCAATGGGAGCAGAGTTGGCAAGTCAATTTGTTGCATTACCACCACATGATGATCTTTGATGTGATCTGCTGTGATCTGGTCTATATATGGTAGTATCAGGTTACATTTTGAATACAATTAACCTGTAAATTAGCTTGATCATACCATGAATATTATAGCCATAATATCCATGATCACACATACCTTGGAGGTCCATAAATCTGGCTTTTTATAAGGCCAGGATCAAGGAGGCACACATGCCCCAGTTTCCAAGTCACGTGCACGTGCACGTGCACGTGTACTCCAGTGTTCATATTGTGGCACATGGATAATGAATGCAAGGTATTGTGGGGCGAGCAAGTGGATATAAAATGGGGATAATCCGCAGAGAGATTACGGAAGAATGCAAAGTTTTTATATAACCATAATAATGACTCACACAATTTAACAACTACAAACAGTAATATAAAATCACATCTGAGCACAAAAATGTATAACACCTGTATATATAATCCAGAGATGTTTGTTTAGAAAAAGTATGCTAATACTAACAATAGTAACAATACAACTGAAATGTAGTTCATTCGCTGAACTCTGTTCAGTCTATCGGACAGTTCAACATTCGAGTTGATCAATTTCTCAATCTGTACATTTGTTGGAAAGATTGAACATAGTTAGTTATGCAATTTACATACAGCAGACAACCAGAGGTCTGACATCTATCCAAATCAAAGATGAATCCATTTCCTTGTCTTGTACAGTACAAATAAAGCCTATTTTCATTTATCTCATGCTGTTTCATTGCTCAGAGGCCAGAATGAATGCATATGCAATCGGGTTTTCAAGACCAGGAAAATTACTAACTTGATGACTTTCCCTCTTATGGGAAACTTTCATATTAACTTTTTAGCTGTACATGTGTCTCCAGGCTCTCTGGGAACTTTACCTTTCTATCCAAACTGCTTTGATTGGCAAAGTCTTCAGATCTAACCTTTGCTTTTTTCAAAGCAGATGGAACGTTGTTGATTTGTTCAGTTTTGTCAGTGGTCTCACTGAGACTGGCCCGAGTAGGTACACTGTGACTAACCCATCTGCAACGCATTCTAACAAAGCAATACGGTGGAATATTAAAATCAGATCTAAAGATGCATGTAAAAACATTACAACCTGTGCTCTTTTATAGAATTGGTAGGCAGAGATTTCCAATAAGAACCAAGTTCGGAAAAGCTGGGCACTGACTCTTGAGATGAAAAGGTGTAAGTTTGTACCAAAAACTTGTCTTGAGCAACATCAGCATCTGAAGAGCCTGTGAAGAGAACTTGGTAATAAACACAGCCAACAACACCAATACTCAATGGTGGCAAAACATGCAAGGTCTAAACTTATTTCCCTGTTTTTAAATGCACCCCTCCATGCAATAATTAATGTTCCGTGAAAATTTGCTAAATGGACAATACTAAATTTACCACAATATAACAGTATTCAGTTTGTTGTATGCATGTAATTAACCTGTTAACATCACATGGACTTTGGCCACAGACTTCCCATCAATAATTGCTAAATTTGGCCTTACTTTATAGCGCAGCGGAGCAGTCGTTTTTATCTAAGAGAAGAATAAATTCACAAATAATGCTAATAGGCACAGACACAAGAATATGGATACCTTATAAGCCACTGTATTATCTGTTATGTTGGTTAGAGTAAGAGTGCACAAGACATCATCTTCATCTTTTCCAGAGAATAGCAGTTCAGTTGAAGGGCTAAGGTAATTGATGGTCATTATAGGTATTGATACACACAAAACTGGAAATACTTTTCTTACTAGTAGGCAAGGCACACACACACACACACACACACACACACACACACACACACACACACACACACACACACACACCTCAACATAACATCACCAATTGTGGTAACGGTAGAACTGCCAGTTGGTTCTGATTGGCGCCTTGGTGCAGGTAAGCTGCCATTCCCAACTCCTTCATTTTCAGGAGAGCCCTTGGGATGACTCTGAAGACTCATTAGACGAGATACTTGACGTCTTCGAAATCCATTTCCGGCTGCAGAACCTTTTTGCAATATTCTACGATCAAGACTCGCAGTTTGCAAATCACCACCTTCATCATCAGTTCCAAACCGGCTTTGCCTGGTAGGAGGGAGCCCTGAAGAGAACCTGACCTGCTTTCCACCTCCTGCTACAGCACTACTGTCGTCACACTCACTGTCATTTCCATCAAGGATCTTCTTCACATAGCTTAGCATCAAGTCTCTCTCTGCTTCGTAGTCAAACTGCCAAGTGTTATTGCCACCAAATTTTACCAGGAGCTGATCTGCTGGGATGTAGTTCTGGAAGGTTTCACGTGTAACAAATCTGAAGAGAAATGAAGGGAATGTAATATGTATCTGCGGTCAAAGTGGATTTCATAAATTCTTTTAGAAATTAACTTTTGTTTGCCAATGGATGGTGGTAATTGACATAGATTGGTTAGCTCTAGCTCTCACATTTCAACATAAACATGAGGCAACAGCATTGAGTTGAAGACTTATTGACTGTTATATTGAACAATATTTTCGTACACTTTGGAGAAGCACAATATCCCAAAGCCTTAAAAAAAAGTCTCTCTTTAACTTCCCAGTGACTACAACAGGCAGTCCTATGGAGATCTTGGGCAAGTGGCCAAGTCATTTGAACAGCTAGCCATGAGTCCCATTCCTGGCTTGTTTATGATACCGACAGTCTAGGATTTACATCACTCACTTGACTTTGTTGATAGCACCTTCACTCAGCCATCCCTGGACTATCTTCCAAGCAGCTATAAAAGAAACCAAGCAACAAACAAATGCTTACACTATATAAACACACATCTATAGCCCATTGATCACACTACGCAATATAAGAACAGACAGCATTTAGCCAACAACTTACTAGACTATTGATTGATGACAATACCTCATCATCACTACTGATAAATTGGATCAACAATAATTATAACCATATACAGTACAAGTGTACCTTGGAGAACCCAGGGCATGTTGTAGACCAGCAACCACGACAAGATATTGGGAAAATAGATTTTGAAGCTGTTGACGATGAAACGAACCAGTTCCATATCCATATTAGACAGGCCAGCACCAGTAGCATCAAAAACCATGCACATTTTGTTGCGAGGAAACACCCGTGTCTATAAAAACAGAATAATTCCCTCACACATATACACGACAGTGAGAAGTATGGCTTACATGCATCTCAAAGCAAAAGGAAATCCACTTCTGTAACATTAGAGCCTTCTTAGCATCTTTCTTGTGCATTGCAAGGTTCAGTATGACTAGACAGTAGAAGGGATAAAATCACTTGCTTAAAATTAATGTACATTAGCAGTAAACAAATTCTTACCAACATTGTTGCCATCAACGTCAAAGCCATGATTCCAAGCCATGCCTGACTTCCACAAATTTTCATCGATATCTTCATACTTGATATCTAGTATCAAACATGGACTCTTAGTCAGGACTAATGAAGATATCACTACAATGGTTTATTCAATCAACATGACTACAAGAGAATAGGGACACAGTAACTTAGGAAACATAGTCTGAAGTGACTATGAAAGATTTTGCAAAATGCTACAAATATATTGTGATGGTGACGAAACTACAAAAATTCTAATGTGAAAATTTGCTTTCATGAAATTTTTAAACAAGAATATTACACGAATTATGATAAGATAATATTATTAGCGTGTGCTTACCATTGATTCCAAAAGACTTCCTCCATTTGTGACACTCAATCTACAACCAATTAAGATATTTTAGCAAAAGATCCAAAAAATAAAGCAATTAGCATTACAGCATAGCAACTGTAACATGACATATGCTACAAGTAGTGACAACATACTGTAGGGTTGGCCAAATCACAAGAACTTGTAAAGGATTAAAACAAACCACCACAGCAAAGGATAGTAACTCTAGTGTGTACTTATGCCCAAACACAAGTATCAAAAACATATTTGGAGCTAGAGTAAAAGCAGAAATATGGGCACTGAGAGCAATTAGTCATTACACCACCCATAAAAAAAACAACATTTTGGCAGTTCCAAATTTGGTGATTGTGTCCTATAATTATGCAATGTATTGGAACAGCATGGAAATCATTTTGTCATTTAACTTGTAAATTTCTGTGTTAATCAACTAATCACCGAATTTAATGCCAATATTTCCATGTTTATAAGATGTAGAGTTGAGCTAATGATACAGTCTGTAACACGATAGCAAATCATCCCACATGAATTATAATAGCACAAAACAATAGATACTGAACATGTTAACCCTAGTAATTTACTGTCATGTGACCCATTGCACACGTCTTACCATGTGGTTATAAGCGTTATCAAAATTTCCCCTGTTGTGTTTTACAAACTTGGACACATAATGCAAGTCAGATCTTATCCTGCTTATGTCGCGTTCATCCACTCGGTCTGTATCTGGACACACAGAAACAATGAAACACTGGTGGTGGGCGTTAATTAGAAACCAACCTCCACTAAACTCTTGTAAAAATTTATCTTGAAGCCGTTCAGCAAGCTGAAGGACTGCCTGTAATGCAATACAAAGAGAACTGCTAGTTGTACGTGGTATATAACCATTATAGTGAACTTTGTAACAACACAAATTAGCTAAAGTCAACCTACTTCATCAGATGGCTGTGCAGCCGTAGCCATGTTCTCCTCTCTCTCTTATGGACACTCTGGCTGAAATGTTACTTCAAACGGGTAGAGTCACTTCTCAGAAGTTCAATCCAGCCATAAATATTACCAAGGCCACAGAACGATCACAAGCCCTTCATGACGTCATTGTATTTATTTGCCCAGACCCACGTGCGCGCGTAAGGCCACGTGGCGCGAGAATGTTTTGCTGCTGGAAAGGGAGCTTACTTGCAGTAAAGGGAGAGAGTTCTCTATGTGAGTTAAAGCTTGAGGGACAACGAAAATGGGCGTTGCTAAACAAATGTCAGTTGGATTCCAAGTTTGAGGGTTTCCTTACTGTAAAAATCGTTCAAAATTCAAGATTAGGATATCATGCTCCATTTATGTTGGTTGCTTGCTCTGCTACATCTGCCAGTGCCTCTCAACTAAGAACCAAGTCTTATTGTCTTCTAACTTATGACTCTGTTGCTGATGATGGCTATCGGCTACAACCCTATGGGTGTTTTGATGTTCCAAAGTCGCAAACACCTGCTTTCACCAAAGATTTTTCCCTTCTTACTGGCCCAACGATCCTCTGGAATGAAGATGATTGCCCTGTGCTTCATGTAGTACACAGCGTAAACAATCTTGGGAAAATGAGTCATGATATTATTGATGTACGAAACTATCATAATGCTATGTTGAGTTCAATTGACAAACTGTGGATATTTGACTGGAATGATATTGCTTGCAAGAGTGATCATGATGTGTTTGTAGTTTTCGTACGACTAATAGTAGAGAGTCCTAGAGATGGAACTGAAAGTCATCACAGTGTGTTCAAGTGGTCTTGTCTATTAATTGAAGCAAAGTACTTTTGTGGATTTACGGTGCAATCCATACCAGCTTCATCGTTTGTTCCCACTGATTATGGATGTATTGCAAGCTGCATGACTGTGAATCAAAGTTTCTCTGCTGGAAGTAATGGTGATATTGTTGCAAAGAACAAGTTCATTGTAGGAACTAGTTTTAACCAAGTGGTTATATTTGAAGAAGGTGTCTTGACGTATTGTATTGCTACTGCTGGCATTCCTCGCTCTATTGTAACATTTGAGGTGAGCTTGAGCTTAGAGTAGATACTATTATGCTTGTAGGGTGATATTGATGTTTCTGGTACTGCAGACTGTCCTTGGGAGCACAGTGACTGTAGTCCAACTGCAGACTGGAGAAATTTGTTCGTATGAAATGAACAAATCAGTCACTGAAGTGCATTATGATAGTGTATACAATAGTCTGATCACTGGAGATTTTGCAGATTTGGGCCACGATCAGCTTCTGTTATGTTCAGATGGTATTTCCTATTTATTGATGTGTAGGGTTTGAAATCAATTACTAGTTATTTGTTTTCAGATATGGATGACAGTAAGTTCATTGTAACAGACTTTGAACACTTCTCTACTGAACTTGGTGTAAGGAATAGCCACTAATGTTCATTATAAGCCGATAATATAATGTGATGTGATATTCAGAAAGAAGCTAATGGTTCCTGTGGTCCTTGTCCAGAGTCTCTGTTGAGTTCTGTCAAGGCTTTGGAGCTTCGAAAATATGTGAGTAATATTCACTGGTTATTAGAGATGAATTTCTGTCCTCATTTTGATTATTGATGATGTCGTTTAGAGTGGTGAGGCTTATCTGACTGACAAAGAAAGGGAAGCAGAAAGAAAGTCACAGCTTTTTGTGGCTAGCATACATCTATTGACTTCGCTAGGATGTGGAAAACCTGAGCCAACTAAACCAACCACATCTGACCCAGTGTGTTGAGTGTATGATTACTATTGTAGGCTATTCAACATGCATACACTGTTTACTTTGAAAATAGAGCCTTGTCTGTATATTTCCTGGGAGTACTGTGGCTGGAGAAGCAAGTGGATCAGTTCCTGAACCTGTTCAAAGTCCTGTTTCGATCATCAGTTTGTGGCAAAGACTCGTCGATGAGCACTGGACTGTAGGGATGGTTGTAAAGAACAGTTCATCTGAGTAAGTGTGACAACTTGCTGAATTTCTGAATCTCTCTCTCTCTCTCTCTCTCTCTCTCTCTCTCTGTGGGTATGTTAGGTGAAGAAGAGGTGGTACAAATTTTCATGTTTGCTATTTCTGCATAGGGCACTGCACAGTTTGTCATGTTCTATTGTGACTTCTGGTGTAGAGCAGATCAGGAGTACCTGTAGAGTGATTCCTATGAAGTCCTCTCATCGATTGTCAGATCCCATCCAGTCAGTTCCCCAAAGCAAGAAGCCTAGGCTAGATGAAGAAGTTCTAACTGAAAAACATTTGCTTGACATCTTGTGCTCTAACGAAGATCAGTTCAATGATCATTGTCAGCATACTTTACTGCCAGATAAAGAAATATGCATAGTAGTTGCCACTCCGATGTCAGCTTGGTTTGTTCATGAAAGAGAAGCAATGATATCTATTAATTGGACATCGTCTCAAAATGATCGTTCTTCTACACAAATAAGGGAGCTGGCACCAGTGAGGATGTCACTACTACAAATTGGGCAGGATGAATTGGTCTGTAGTGACAAGTGCATACATTATTGCAATGGTGAGTTTGTTTCACCTCCATTGGTATTAAGTTTTTTATGTACTGTATAGCTAGACATTCTTGAGGAGTATAAATTTCCTTGTTTTTGTGGATCACCAGTGATCCACAAAAATTTTACTAGTGAGAAATTCAGCATTATATTGAAATGTATGTGGGTGAGGCTGGTTGATCCTTGAAAATTAAAATTGTAAAAAATTTTGCAATCGGCTTTCCGTGAAAATATTTACTCCTTGAAAATTTCCAGCTATACGATACGATCGTACCAATTAACTAATGGGACATATTGTACTAAGCACTCCGTGCCATTGTATTGACACAAGGTGCTTCTCTTTGCAATTATAGTGTAGTCTGGCGTAGCCAGCCCCTTCTACGCCAGACTAATTATAGTATATGTGTACTCTTCTTATGTTGCAGGAAAACTGGAATTGGTATTGACTAATGACACTAAAGCATTCCAGGATATTGCATGTGTTCTTGGATCAAGGACTGTTGTACAGGTACATGTTGGGGTGCATGTGCACAAAGGGTTGCAGATGTTATCTGTCTGTATTAATTTTATCACAGTAGAATATCTAAAACTTCTAGGGTTGTCAACATCAATATGTGACTGTATCTTTTGGTAAACACTTGTAGTGGGATTTCAAATCTAAATTGACAGCAAAAATTTTCCAAGTTGTTGTGTTCAGTAGCCATAGTAGAACTAGCATTAAGGTTCATTGGGCTTGTATTGTGTCCAGAGCAGTGGTGTATCTAGTGTGGTAGTGGGTTGGTGGTGCTAAGTTTTCACACCCGAGTTAAAACAGCATTTAAAGATGGTCAGCTATTTGAATTGATTTAACAATTTGATGCTTTCTTAACTGTTTCAGATGTCAGTGCATTCAACACATACCAATTTGCTTCGCCTACCAGCCATTCTGATTGCAAAGATGCCATCTCTATCTCACATTCCTACAACAGACACCAACAGCTCATCCCAGCAAGATTTGTTTGTTAGCTGTGGAGCAGTGGGTGGTGGGATGACACTCGTAGTTGGTTCTTCCTCCACATCAGCCAACGTACTGATCATGTACAAGTAAGTTATGATTATTATAATTATTACTTTAGCTGTTTACTCTTCTGTGAAATGTTTGTACAGCTCTTCCTCTCAGCTCGCTGTGTTTGTTGCTATGTTGAGACAAAGCCTGCCAGTAGATGTATGTTGGAGTCTCCATGGAGGAATGGACAGAGAGAAAACTCTGATTCAAACTCTCACATACATCAGAAATGAATTCAACAAAAAGAAAGAACACTATTAAATTTTAATAATACACAATAATAATTATACCATTAATAATAATTGTTCATTCACACAAATTAAAAATCGTTAACCATTATAACATTATCATTCTTGATTACATAATAATAATACTACTACTTCACAAAAACAGTACGTACACGTATAAAAAAAATTATAAACATTTATTACAATAGCCATTCAGGAAATATATACACTCATTCACTCAGTTTGTCATGTCTCTCTTCGGATATTTCTTGGTGGTAGAAGTTCATTAGTCGGGACGACTGTCACCCTCTCACTGATGAGAACACTTGGGTCATGTAATCTGACATCAGTAGATGACCTGCCACGTGTTCTGGGTCGAGGCTTGGGCTTTTCAATTGGCTCTCTTCGTTGGTTTCTTGGTGGCACTGGAACCCTACTTGGAGGAGCTGGAAGGTTCATGTAAATCGTCATATCATCGTTGGAATATCGTCTTTGTGGTGGGGCGCTTCCTGTTGTCACTCTTTGTGGTAGTTGTGCTGGGGAGTTGTGACAGCTGGTGTCTTGGGAGGAGGGGAATCCACTGTTGACATAGCTGTCATCCATGGAGATTGAAGCCATAGGGATATACTCTGATGCTGTGCTCTTGGGTCTTGCACGTGGTTCTTCCCAGTTGACGTTCTCCAATGCAGCTCGTTTTTTATTCTCTCTCTTAACACCGTCAGATGATGGTTTGCTTCTAGTAGGTAGAGTACGAAACATAATCTTACGCATGTCAGGATAGTCATAGTCTGGATAACCTGAACGTTCTGGTGGGACCATTGGAAGAGGTTGTCTGAATATAGGCAGGCTGGAAGATGGGTTGATCTCTGTGTTGACATAGCCATCGACATAATCTGGCCACACCCCTTGTGGCACAGGTGCACGTCTTTCTTGTACATGTTTAGGACTTTGCTGAAATGGAATAGGAATTTTGTAGTCACGAAAGTGATAATCATCAGGGCTATGCATACGACGGTCAGCAGCACCAAACGAATATGATTTGGAAATACCAGCTCGTTTTTGAAGAGCCAAATCGTCCCGAGTCATCAGTGGTATTTGTGGCATTTCGTCTTTAATGTTCACATAGTCACGCTGGTCGTAATCTGGTCCAAATAATACATAATCATGTGCATCTTCTTCTTCACCCTCATCACTGTCAGCACAGACAAATGGCTCAGGAGGTAGAGGCCTACGATCCATGCGGATAAAGGTTGTAGCAGGAACAGTACCAGAGTGAGTTTCAGGAGATAGATTTGGCTTTGTTTCTTTTGTATTATCCTCATTTCTCCTTTCAAACAGCCGTACAATTGGATACTTCTTTCGTTTCGTCCTGCTGTCTGGTTTGCCATTTTCTGCCTTTTTCTCTGCTGTTCTAAGTTTTT
Organism: Tethya wilhelma; assembly: GCA_964030475.1. NCBI lineage: Eukaryota > Metazoa > Porifera > Demospongiae > Tethyida > Tethyidae > Tethya > Tethya wilhelma. The sequence goes on along the minus strand of CAXIPT010000008.1, from coordinate 1,794,541 downwards.
TCTCTGGTGCTGGAGATGACTTGAGTGTAACCAATTCTCGGTGTGACATACTTGGGGATTTAGAATTCTCTGGAATGCTTTTGGAAGGCAAAAGTTTATCAGGTGAGGTTGATTTCTTCAATCTTTGTGGACTGTTCTGTAGTGGAGAAGATGGCGTTATACCTTGTGGTAATAAAGGCACTACCTTCCTTATACTGCTTTGTAGTGGCGAACTGGGGGGAACCTGAGATTTCTCCTGAGGTAAAAGTACAGGTTTCTTTGAATTTTGTACTGGTGAAGGTGGCGTATCATTTTCTGCCAGTGTGTTGTCAGTTGGAGTCAAAAGTTCAAACATTTCTTGAGTTCGATTTGGTAGAGGGGGAGGCAACACTTCAGTTAGAGCAGAGTCCACCAGATCTTCAGGTTTGGGAGGAGGAGGTATTGGAGGGGGGTCATCCAGAATATTCATGAGTACTCTGTGAGGAGATGTGTCAGTATTGGTGTCTGAATGTTTGTGAGTAGCTGGTTTGGGTAGTACCGGAGGAGGTGGTTTTTTGCTACCAGTGGACGGACTACTACCTTGAGCAGATGCAGAAGAGGCTGTAGGTGATGGTTTAGTGTCAGGAGGAATCTGTGATGAGGAATTTTTCACTTTTTGTCTTCTCTTTTCTTCCACTCTCTTTTTTATTTCTGTTAGCCTCCTCCTCTCGTTGTTACCACTAGCAATCGAAGGTTTCTGGGAAGGTAAAGGTACAGAATTGGATGTTGAGGTTGGATCATCGATCTTTTCTGTATCAGAAGGCTTTCGGAGCTTTGGTGAGTTTACCTTCGGAGGTGGTGGTGGTGGTAATGGTCGTTTAGTTTCGATTGTAGTGCTTGACAAAATTGATCTATCAGGAGTGTTTGGTATATCTGGCACAAGTTGGTTCTGTACGACAGAAGTGGGCAGTATTTCACTTTCCTCATGCATTGCTTCTACACTTTGATTAACATATATATCATCTGAATGTGTGTGTAGCTTTGACTGGAACTGCTCCTCAGACTCTGGAGAGTCATCTTTGAGTAACTGTTGTGAGGTGGTTTGCTGTGCAGGTAAAGAGGGAGCCTCTGGTTTAGCACTTGCTGTGTGACTGTCAGTCAGAGGCTGAGGGGAATCTGACTCAACTTCACTACCTTTGAACATTGCCTCTAACAATACAGCCTTTTGTTTGATGCTTTGATTTGGAGGGTCTTGAGCGCCCTGGTCTGCTTCAGGCCTGCTATCCTCGGTAGATGGAGTCTCAGACTCCTTGGGGAAGGTTGGGAGGTCAACGGGAGAAGGTTCTTTACCTGGGAGATTGTTACCAATTGGAGGGTGCTCTCCATCAAGCAGTACTGGATCCTGGTTTTGGTAAACATTCTCATCTTTGTTACTAGGCAGTTGTTGTTCATGGCTAGTGTTAGTATACTCCTGAGTAGCTGAGTTGACGTAATCATTGCTACTCAATTCAAGGTGATTGCTCCGATGGTCACCTTGTTTCATTAGTGAAGGGTCAACGTTGTCATAATCATGTTCTGGTAGCTCAGAAACAGCATCATGTAATTCTTCAGGAGCTTTGCTTCCCTCAACAAGGGGCTGATCACTGATGTCGTTTGGTTTCAGTGTTGGATTTTTAGGGTCATAATTCTCATATTCACGATCGCTAAGGTCACTGAAGAGAGATACAACAATTCTCAGATAATTAGAGCAAACAATGGTGTGTAGTGAAAGTCTTACCCATCTGAGTTGTAAGATTCATTGTGTTCTTTCTGCATACTTTCACCATGAATCACTTCATATGAGGCTCTGGGCAAAGCTGGTGATAGCTTAACTGAATCAGGATTTGGGTGGAAAAAGTGGTATGGTTCAGGCTCTGGTGCTGGATGGTCAGCTACTACTGTTGCCTGTGTATCAGTGTCTGGTTCATCGTCAGCAGCAATCTTACGTATGTGTGCATCTATCCACCTGCATGTAGTGGGTGTGTGAAAATGAACTTGAATACACTCCTACACACACACACACACACACACACACACACACACACACACACACACACACACACACAAACAAAAACTGATTTTGTGGTGTATAGCTAGTCAGTAGAGCTGGTTTACAGATGACAATTTTCTGTGACAGTTCATTTTCAAATGAACGATGTCGTGGATGTTTGACACATTGTGCAGTACTTAGAACCACAAGTGGTCACAACATGAAAAGTAGTACATGTAGCAAAATGAAGTCCTACTTTATCAAGATATCCTAGAATGCATTACTCTATTGTTACAGCACTATTGTGGGCTTCCCATGCACACACAAAGTATCCATATTTGGGATTATAATTATTAGGCTGCCACACAACTACTCAACTGGCACACATTGGGAACACTATGATATCCCACACATGACACATCGTGTATCTACCCCAGCCGGGAGCACACCTATCACAAGGGGAGCAAGTTGGCATACCTAGCAGGCACATGGTGCATAAACACACAGTGTTTTAATTATTGCTTGTCAGAAGCTGAGTTTAGAAACGTCTATACTTCTAAGCAGTGCTGATAACTTGCTCACTTAGTCTAGCCTGGACATCCTCTCTATAGCTACTAAAAGTGTTCTCTCTCTCTGTGTGTGTGTGTATTTCTTCTCTATGTGCTCCTTATACATACCATTCCCTTATAAATACAGTTGAGAATTAAGTCTAAGGCATTTAGAACGATTGTAACAAAGTAAATCCCCCAATATTTTGGCCACTGTACTGCATTTAACTGCAGGAATATATCTTGATATTCCACAGGAAATCCCATAGAATATACACAGCACGTGTAAAATAGCCAAGAACTATTCAGTGAAAAGAGACTCTATTGCTTGACATTCTTTAGAAGAAAACTAGAACACGACATTGATGTTTTTGTTCAAAGACAGTCTTTGGTGCCCTTTTCAAGTCCAAATTTTTGCGTACAAACTGTCACAATAATTGTCTATGTCTTGACCTTCTCCTACAGCAGGCACTTGAATACTCAAAACTCTATGGAAAATAAGTTGTAAGAACTCTAAGTGCCATGATACAAGTTGGTTAGAACATCTACTTCGGGCTCTATGTGAAATACACATGGTAATATTGAATAAACCTGAGGGCGTAGCATACACATGGAAACTGTCACAACAGATACACCAAATGACTAGCAGTAAGTTACTACAATGTAAATATACTATAGTTTTACTGGAATGCTGTAACTACGAGTCAAGCTGATAAGGGTTTATTTGCCTACATTATTTTTCTACATTACAACAATGTTATAATTATTATTACAATATGTGCATGTGTGTTTTTCTATACATGTGTCAAAGTTTGCGTTTGTGAGTACAAACTATCAGTGGAGTTGTCAACATTGTGTTTGTTTGTGATGTTTTTGTCTGGTTGGGAATATTTCAGTTCAGCACAAGTACACACACACATACAGGGACACACAGACATACACATACACACACACACACACACACACACACACACACACACACACACACACACACACACATACACACACAAAGAAGAAACACACCTCGTGACACTGTAGNCACACACACACACACACACACACACACACACACACACACACACACACACGTACACACACACAGATTCTAATAAGGAAGTTCAAAGATTATGAGTAACCCCCATTGTAAACATAACAAGCCATGAATTCCAGGATTTTAGTGACGTATGTAAAGACCATGAATATCATTTTGTTTGTAGTACTTATGCACACACACACACACACACACACACACACACACACACACGCACACACACACACACACGTAGTACATGAAAACGTCAACAGCCATATCAATAGTCTTTATAATTGACTGTCACTCATGAGTGATTACATGCAATGCAGATCATTGCTTATCTTTGTGGTGTCAAACTTTCACAGAGCTGTGCGAACCCATACGTATATACATTACGGAAATGTTTCGCTAATAAAACTTTCACAAATGGATCGTGTTCTGCAAAACCGAACCCAGCAAAACTTTCTGATTATATGGTAGTTTATGGCGGCTACACAGACAGTAAAAGACGAAACTTCACGCTACGGTAGTGCAGTATATCAGTTTCAAGGCACTGGACATGCAACACAAAACACAAGAGGAGAGAGAGCCTAGTTTCTGATGCTAAGTATAAAAAAATTGTGGGCAGAGAAGAACCAGGCTGCATGCCACAACGGGGTTGGAGTGAGTCCTACTGTATCACTGCAACTGATAAAAGAGTCTATATCTGGTCATTTCATATTGTACAATTATTTAGAGTACAATTTACAATCTGTGTGAATCTCTACGGTAGAACAACTTATAGCTTACAAACAACATTTTGAAAGCTCTTTAGCCAAACGATTGAGAGATATATATGCTCATCTTGGCCACAAAATTGCAAAACAAGCACCTCTGAGCTCCTGATCTCAGGAGTGATCTCTCTATGTCTCTTTGTTTGAGCTCTGCCCCTTGCACCACCAAGCCACTCTATTTGTGCAATTTTTACTTCTTACTATACCTGCAAATATTTTGCGCATTTGACCATAGCCAACATATGAATAATATAGTGTGTGTAAGTTTAGGAAATGTTCCTGAAGCCTCACTATTCAATGCTGTCGTAATGCTACAAACTTTGACAACTTTACCAATTTCTCCATCATGAATCATGGGATATCATCATAAATTATTTTTATGCTTATCAAGATCACTAGAAAGTTGGGATAGCTATAACAATACCCTGCCCACATCCAATCATATAGTCTATCATTAAGGAGTTAGTGAGTCACAGTTTGGCTGACTCAGCTTTAATCCCAATATCATTTGACACACACACACACACACACACACACACACACACACACACACACACACAAACCTTTGAAGTACATCCCGATGTGCAGCAAGATCAGATCTTTGTTCAACAAAATCCATCAAATACTCTTCTCGTAACTCAGGGTTTTCCTTCACTCCAGTATAAAGCAAAATCTTCTGGCTATGAAGTTCTAGCACATGTTCTGCAAACAGTCTTTCTGACTGGAGTTTTCCAGCATGCAAAATACATTCCCTACACTCTTCATTGTCTTCTATAGCTCGGTAGCGCTCATCACTATCAACAATACGCTTCTTCAGAAATTTGTGAAATGATTGCTTGGCACTACTTTTTGCCATTAGGGTATCGTGCACAGCCTCTTCATACGTAGGAACATGGTCAGTTAGGCCTGGGACTCTCTTATGAAGCACCTTGTGGGCTAACACTTGAAATGCAACATCGATGTTGAGACAGTCGAGGGCTGATGTTTCCACGACCTGAGTGTGGTACTTACGCTTGAGGGCTACAACTCTTTCCAACGAAGAGGGATTGTGGTTGTCTCTCTTTGTGGCCACAATGACAAACTTTTTTTTCTGCTTCTGAAGACCACTAAGAACTATTTCTGCTCTTGTGAACTGCTCCTCAAATGCTTTGCCAGACTGAGACACGTCCATGACTAGCAGAAAGCCTCTTGGATATCGGCTTATCCCACTTGGATACTGTTGATATGGGCTGCGAAGAGCTACATCATCTCGAGATTTATACGATATTTTCCCTGAAGACTCAATTTGACCAGTGATTCTCTTGAGATAATGATCAGGCACATTAGGTTTGGATACCTGAGCATTGAAAGGTCGCAAAGTAATATCTTGATAGATGACAGTTTGCTCGACAACATGAAATAAAATCCCTGTTGTTTTCTCTGAAGACTTGCTGTCAAACTCTTTCACTGTATGCCCCCAGTATAAGAAATGAGTGTTGTTCAAAACAGGACTCTCAAACTCGTGCAGCGCGAAGAGAGAGCGGTGATCATCGTTGAAGTTGTCAACTCCAGGGTACATGAACTTATGGCACAAGCATGACTTTCCGATACCTTCTTCTGTCTCAATGGAATCTTTTGTGTTGCTACGGCTTAGCCCAACGACACAAGCAACTAGTTGAGGACAGCTTACTGCAGACATTTTCTTCCAAAATAAAGTTCAGTAGTACGTAGCTACTAACCAATGGCCACTCGATCATGCATCGGCCCAATCGCGTGGAGTGCAACTCAACTTCCTTTGAACTTCCACAATGAAACTAGAAATGGCGCATAGCCGGCGGCATGGCAGCCAGTCAACAGTATGACGTAAAACAAATTTGCAACAATAATTAGTAATCATAATAATAACAGATCATGTGTTTATATAGTACAATAAGGAAAGAGAAGAAACTGTTGAACCACAAGTACACATAAAATGAGATAGTAATACAACCAGTGCATGTGGCATTACTTATAATTAAAGTCCAGTAACTGAGTTAGTGCATAATTTTTGTGCTCTTGAATAATAGTCCACTGCTTGATTAGGACACATCTGCAATGTAATAATAGGAGTGTGGGTGTGTGTAAGACAATAGGGTGTATTTGATACTAGTAGCATTAGAAAGCAACCATTATTATTGTTACTTTATTTATAACTATTGTACTCTTGAAGCAATTAAAGAGCTAAAAGTGGTGAGAAGGAGCATACCATACAGTGGGAAATTTTCATATATATGGTGCAAATTTTTGTATTTTTTGCATGCCATTCGAATATACAACCGAAAAAATTTAACGTTGGCATTATTCACAATACAAGCGTGTGCCGTGTTAAAACTACGAAAATTTTTCTGGCTCTCTTTTACTGATTTATACAAAATTTTGAACTATGAAAATTTCCAGCCTGGGAACGAGGCTAGCTGACCCAGCATTATAAGGCTACAAGCTTTTAAATGGGTAATAAGTAGCCCCAAGAGAGAAGAGTACTGAAGCACTGAATACTCAAGCATAACAGCTGTACAAACTAACATGACATGCACATGAGTATATATACCTACATAAATGGAGTGTGGCCGTGCACATTGCATCATAAAGAGTGTTGAAAATAAACTACAACTACTCATAGACTAAGTGTAAGCAAGCTTACTTATGGAGGACCTAACAAATCTGAGCAAAAAAGCAAATAACCAGCATCAGGAAGGCGAAAAAAGGATCAAGATTTCACACTTATTGTGCGGCCATGCCCCATATACAATGTAAGGGAAGAGATGTACGAGTAGAATACAGATAGATATACAGTGTTTAGTCACTGTTATTTTGTACGGCATGAGTATGCACTCTTCTCTCTCTTATGTACTCTGGCAACAGCTTGGTGCAAAGGGGACTCTCATTATGGAAATTTCATGTAGAAACCTATAAAATAGGGTCTAACTAATATTAAGATTACTTGTCAAGAGATTCTCTCAGTGACCTAATAGTGGAGGTGTGGAGGATGACAAGTGAAAGGCACATTACAATTTTGGCCATGTGACTTCAAAGTCATAACTTATAGTGTCAAAGCTAATGGGAATACCATATTTATTCGAATAAAAGCTGCGGCTAGTATTAATGAAAGCGGCTAGTATTAATGAAAGCACCAACGGTGCACAAGCCTCAGCACACTCAACTTGTAGTGTACTGATAGTTATGAATGTATCAAGAAAACCAACCCAGGTTCAAGTAGCCACATAACTGTGATGAAGCAGCACAAGTCGTACACTATGTACGTGTATGAAAGCTGGTTAGAATGGGAGATGATCTAGCTGATTCGAGCACGGCCCAGGTGTTTCGAATTCTAGGCGAATGCTCTTACCCCTGAGCTACTAGAACACACTGGCATTGGAGCAGAGAATGACATGTACTGAAATGCTTAGTAGATAGAGAGACATAACCGTACATCTGACAAGCACCTGAGTCTGCTGAGTCAGTGGCCATGCCTGCATGGAAAATCTATACATTCCAATACATCTATGCCTACACAGAAAGCAGGCCGACTCCCGTCTGTCTTGCCAATGGTAGGCAACAGTGACAGCAGCAAAGAGCACCATAAACATCAATACGAATTCTAGATAATGCACACTAGATCAGTGGGCGTGGCCTCGAAGCTAAGTGTTAAAAAGAAGCACAAAAGCCTCAAATCTCAGCAACTACAGTGTTTTGGACAGCAAAAATGTAATTCTATAAGATCATTCAGATTTATGAACGTAAGTACTATCAATTTTGTCACCAGAGCTGCCTTTCGTGAGATTTCAATTGAACAGACAGACAAACAAAACGACTACCGTAATCCTCTGCACATGCCGAGGCTTAATTACAGTCCTCATTAGATGCTAGTTTTTTTCGAGGGAGGCTACAATTCAGGGGCAGCAGTTAATAATTTTCATGCAACACTTGCATCACTGGAATTAGCCACACCTCCTAAACTTTCTAGCTGCTTCTCAGCCTGTGCTCCTATCTGCATGCTCTACTACCCTGAGCAAGGACACTGCATCAAAACTATGCTTCTTCTTCACTATTGGTCGAGTACTTTCTATTTCTGACACTTCAGAGACTCTCAGTATAATCATGGCAAGTACATGCAAAATGCGCAATACAACAAGCACCTGGTTTGAGCCCCACCTATAAATGACGTAAATATCATGAATAAAATTATTTGCAACTACTATTCAAAGGCAGTCACTATTTCACTGCGCATGCTTGGTGCACGGCATTAATTCAAGGGTGGCTACTATTTGATGTGCGGCGATTATTCAAATAAATACAGTATAACATTGTTTCCAGGCTTCTTCTGCAGTGAAAACAGAGCAGTTACTCACTGTTGATGATTTCAGTCTCTTCCTGAGACAACATTCAACAGGCAAAACTGATACAACGTGGTACTCCACTTTAGAGTTTCATATACCCTACATGCATTAACTAGGCATGGTATTCCACAGCCTCTGGTGCTACACCATGTGAGCCAGCCAGGGTTCACACATGCATTCTACCAGTAACTCACAGCTAAATGCTGATTCAGCAAGTCTTCTTTCCACCTGATCATGACTGAACTTGACAAAAGCATCATATTGCTCTGTGAGTGATGTAATAACAATAAGTGTGAGTAAGGAATTCTGTTCATGCCATGTATCACATCTTTTCATAGCTGGTCTACAAAGACTGACCTGCAAGTTTAGCTGATAAGACAGAATCATACTGTTCTCTGATCTCTGCCTCTCTTTCCTTCATCATTCTCTGACACACTATTGTTACCTACACAGTACCAATTGTACAACAGTGATAGAGTGAAGTCGGGGCTTACAACTCTTGGCAATCACATGGGTTGGAGTAACTATAATAATATTATAATATGATACAAACATACACCCAAGATAGAGGTACCTGCTTTAGTGTAAACAAGGGTTGTTCCATATTGCTAGTGCTGCTCCCAGGAGTTGTGTTGATGTTGTGAGAATGACTGGCTGAGTTGGATGAGGGAGAGGAAGGGTCGTGAAACAAGGTCTTCCGACGCTGAAGACGCTTTAACTCTTGTCCTAATTGAGCAACTAATTTGTCTGTATATGTAAAAACAACCCAAAATTATCATCATCTCATCCAACCATTATTATGGAGAACAGAATTATACAAGTAGCATGAATACTATGTAAGAGCATGGCGACCCATCAGCTCTGCCATGGTTTAGGGAAAACATCACAAAACGTGACTCACACTAAAGTCCATCTGGTTAGAGAATCCCAGAAGTGAAATAATGAGATTCATGCAATACTTTTATATGGGGCAAAATAGCTAACTTTTGACTGGTAAGGTGTAGGAAGCTGGAAAAGCAACCAAAAGAACGGGGAGAACTTTTAATTTGAAATTTTGAATTTGGCTGGATATTTAGAAAGTTATTTTCCACTGGCATTCTCAAACCAGATGGACTTTAGCTTTACATTTCAAGCAGTTGTACTGATACATAATGACATAATACTTTGAATATAATGACAAAAAAATTGTACATCATGATTCGATCAACTAAGATACTGTATGCAATCTAGGACATCAATTGAAATGGCTACAATTTACCACGGCAGAGCACTAAAAGGTGCAGAACACTCAGAGGCTAGGCCACATTTTATCAGTCAAAGGGTACCAAACCCTTTGGAAAAAGCCTAGTGAGAACATTGGCACACTGTTACCAGAGATTAAGGGAGAACAACAGACAACACGACTAACATAACCTTAGACACAAAGGATGCACAACTATCACTACATCCTGGTACAAGCACAATATTATATCAATACAAAGACTTACAACAATCACAATATTTTAAAGTGCAAACAGTCACACTTGTTTGTTGGTGACACAGGGACTTGAGGTAATGCTGTTGATTGTATCTTAATTACATTATTTACTTTTGAAAAGGAAGTCACACTATCATTAAGATTAATTAAAGGGCAAGAGTGAGATTGTGCCTTGCAATGTAAAACTGTGGGCTCACATTCACACACACACACACACACACACACACACACACACTTACATAACTGTGGGCAAACGCAGTTCCAATGTGCAAAGAATAATTGTCTGTTTACTTGTTGTATCACAGTAAACCTACACTGGGGAGGGGGTGAATGTCTAGTAGCCAAGCTATTCACTTATTGCTCTAGACAAGCAGCTTCAAGTGATAAGTCACAATCAAGCTTGCCTGTTTTTTCTAGCATTCTGTGCTCATCTGTATGAACTACCGTATAGCGGGATATTTCCGTGGGGTGCAAATTTTCGTTATTTTCGTGACTAACCCCCGAGTCACGAAATTTTCCCTCCCACGAATTTTTTCTGAGGTCAAAGGTCACGATACTCGCCACATGCACGCTGTCAAAGACTTCAGTTCTCAGTCTCTTGGCCGTCCTTTCAAGAACTTTGCAGTCAAAATAGCTAGTATCTAGCTAGAATAGTATTCTACTTCTATACCAAAGCAGATAAACTGTCACAAGACCTTCAAGCGCTATAAGTTGGAGATACTCAGAGAGATACTTAAGTCATGAAAAAAAAAAAAAAAAAACACGAATATTTACTTCTGAAGTGCGGTCTTGGCTTTCACGAAAATTTACTTCCCCTAAATTTCCCACTATACGGCATATAGTGATATTAGTAGTTACTCTTTATACACAAACCATAATTACCTCCTAAACGGTGAGTGACAGTATGTAAGCAAGATGTTACATGTCTAATACAAGTTGATCATATGAAGGCACAACGAGTACAAATCCTCAACATAGAGCAGATGTGTTTAACCACCACGCTAAAACCGCTACATCAACACTAGTCTCGTGAAGTTGAAACCAATCAGATTACAGAACAGTTCATTGGTAGGAGCCTCTCAAAAGTAATTTAGAAAATTGTGCTTTTCTTTACACAAACACACCAGAGGAGATATCTGCAGGTTGATTGCAAACCCAGGTGATTGCATAACATTGTTTTCCAGTGTTGCTTGTCAATTCTTTGGCTAAGAGGCTATGGAAACTGGTTAAAGTGTAAAAGTTATTAGCTGGAAATATTGACAGTCAAAAAAATTTGACGATTTGCTCTGCAGAACCTTAAAGTACATGCATATATGGTGGTCAAAATACTGGCATATTTAAATTCGTCAATTTGGACTTTGACTATCAGACCATCAAGATTAATCCCCATCAGTATTTCTGGCTCTACGGTATGTTTAGGAAAGGCACCCAACTAGTGCATGTAGTGGCTGTGTGTGTGTATGTTGCCCACAACTGAACTTTGGCAAATACTTAAAAGCTGAGATAGAAGCAACCACAAGAAAGAGAACAAAATCCAGCTTATTCCTGTGCAGTTCCCATATCAACACCAGAAAATGTGAATCATGAACTGTTAATATAGGAACAGTCTGCAATTATCCCGCAGATGTTAAGATGTCGCACTGCTGAAAAAATTTCCTGCTATAGTATTTGTGCAGTACATCTTTGAATGATCATGTAGCGTAGTTTGTGCTTGTATTGCCTATTTTGGCAAGAATTTATAATTTTCACCATTAAAGGTTACAACCAGAAGCTTATTACAAAAGAAGGTGGCATACATTGGAAAGAAAATTTAAATTTTTTGACAGGTGGACAATTTCCTCCAATCTATGACTAAAATTAGGGTTTATTGTTCTAATTAAAAAGCACCTAGAGATACTGGTGTAGAGTTTAGTGGTACAGCTCTGCCAGAGGGAGTCCCGGTTATGAGGAAAATAATTCGTCACCATTATATTTAATTTTATGGTCCAACCACACCCAAAATGAGGACTATGTGAGACAGGATGAATAATATTTAAAAAGTAAACATGGCACTAAACAAACCTGTTTGAATTGGCTGAACAGCAGAAAGAAAGGGTGATACTGAAGGTGGACTTGATACTGGTGATGAATAATGGTCATCAATATCTAGTTTTCTCTTTGCTCGCTTCATTCCTCTTCCTACACTCATTGAATGTGGCACTGAGTACGAAGGTTTTCCACCCAAACTTGTTCCATGACCAAATCGTGTACCAGGTGGTGTGGTAGGGAATAAACTAGGACCACATCTCTTTCTCTTAGCCAAGGGTTCGTGTTCTACCATGTGAGGACTTCCAAGCACATCAATCGGCCTTTTCAGAGTTACACAGGCCATTTTCCGTCACCAAATGGCGGCTATGGCGAAACGTTTGGATGGTGTTGGCCTAATTACGCTTGTTCAAACTTCTAAGTGACGTCATAATACAACTGCTTCCGGATCCGGCCAGCTGTACACAGTACCAGCAGCGCGCGCCGAGTGCTACATGTATACGCGCATGAAATTATCAGGCTGAAGAGTTCTCCTATACCTTGTATATGACAATTGTACTGTGTAATAATTATATAATCATGGCATTAAACTCTAAACCTATAATCATAAATTCAAAGTGATCGGGTAACCAGGGTCTCTAAGATGCTTTGTCCATTAGAGCAAGAAGATCATCTTCAAACGGACAATCTACAACAAAACATTTTTATTGTATATTACATTCTCAATAGCATAGTCAATGAGTTTACCAGTAGGCTGTTCTTGCACTGAGAAATCTTGCATGATTTTAGTAAGTTCAGCACTACCTTTCTGCATAAGATACAGTAAAATGAGTATTGAGATAGTATGATCGTGATGGTATCTAGCACAACCTTAGAGGGATTAATTTCCTGTATAGAGTCAACAGGTTTAGTCTTTGAAGTAGCTCTACAGAACCAAGAAAAGGATTGCACTCTTAGTAATATTGCACCAATAGATCTACCACTATAATAGCAGTGAGTCAATTTAGGTGACAACAATTAACACCTTTGTTTTCGCTCTTCACTTTCGTCATCATCATCATCACTCTCTGGGAACAGCTTCAAACGGAATGTATCACCTACAAAAAAAACAACTTTCAACGTAACATATAATTGATTAGCGGTAATAAAGACAATGCCTTCAGATGGGTGTTGCTTGAATCCAACAAGAAGTCTCTCCAGCAGTCTTAACTCAGCCACTACATTATCTCCTAACTCTGATGGCTCCTCCTCCTAAGAGCAGATACACAGTGATTTGTATCACTAAAATCATTACTGATTAATAACTAAAGTCTATTCTCACATTCACCTGAGCCCTAAAAGTAGACTTGCTATGTTCCATGCAGTCACAACAATATAGTTATGAGGACAAATGCACAGATTTGACTAGTAAAGGACAGTTGGCCACTAAAGGTCGGTTCACAATATTTCCTGTTGCGTCACATAAAAAAATTATTCGCATACAGATATGCAGGATCGCACCAATCAAACATACAACGTAATAGTACTTTCACATTTGGCGACACAACACAACGCATTGACGCAGATTTAGACAAATTGTCCAAATGCGCGATGCAGCACGGATATTGTGAACCTGCCTTAACAGAATCAACGTGATATCTAATGGTGGTTAAAATATTGAAATTGGTTGATACAACATCAAGTTTTGGAAAAAAAAAAGGGCTAAGTGAATAAGAACCCCATAATTCATACCACTTCATTAGTCACTGGTGGCCTTGGACCACTGGAATCTGATGAGACATGAGGTGACTCTGTACTTGCATAGCTACATAATAACAACCAATAATTACTCTTGAGGCATAGGCTCATGTAGCTACTCTCCTCTAAGGATACTCACATGTTTGTTCCTAATGATATCACCCTGTTCCCTTTGACATCCCAGGAACCTGGGGGCTCTGGGAGAGTATACTTGAAAAGAGGAGTGAAACTAGATTCTTGCTTTAGTCCACCATTAACACCAAAGTATCTGCAAAATTGATATTAGTTGATTAGATATGCTTTAGATTGGGAGACTAGAATTAACCTAATGGCTCCAGGGACTTCAAACCCATTCGGAACAGGACCTCCCATTGGAATGATAAAACGGCCACTCTGCTCTTGGGCATTGATCTTCAAGAATATTGATACCTACGCAAACAATATTTCATGTTGACCTTAAGAGATACGTAAGAGTGTTGGTTGGATGTGCTTACTCTCTTGTGGGTATCCTGAAACACAGAAAGAAGAGTGCTTCTTAGAAGAATGAAATCCGCTGCAGTCATCCTACTGTAAAACTTCAACACAAGAGTAGCATACAACTTTAACATTAACTAGAAGTATAATGGAATTACACACATACATCAGTAACAGTCTTGCAAGCAGAATTCAGCATGGAAATGTGTTTTTCGGATTCACCAACAAGTTCTCTGATGGAATCGAAATGGTTTAACGTAACTAGAATCACATCCTCACCACGTTTACATAGAAGAATCTGTAGAACACAACTCTAACACAGCACTATCTTGATGAATCTTGGACATACCTGATGTTTTGTAGCCATCAACATCAAGTCGTACAGCTGGGAAAATATATATATGTTCACAATCATCTATTACAGCTTTACACAGACAAATAATGAACAAGTGAATGTTAACCTTGTCCATTGCATTGGAATTAAGCTTCATGATGGAAGCATGAGCCAGTCTGTCAAATACAGTCCTCAGAGCCCGTTTAGTGAATACTTTTTGAGGACGAAACAGTTCTTTGACGCATCGTTCATCGAACATTTGGCCCACAATGTCTTGCATTACTGAATAAAAAAATTAATATCATTAGCATTATTAAACACACAGCTTTATCCCCAGGCTCTACCTATGAAGCATAAGAGCCTAATAAGGTGCAGTGCATTAGGGGGAGAACAACACTAACAATGTGTGACTTAGTCCAGTCTTTTTTTTTTGAATTTGACCATTAAATTTGTACCAAGCAATAAGGCTGCATGTGGGCAATAGCTAGCATGATTCAATAAAATTTTGTACTATTATGATTGTACTTGCACCCATGATTGACCAATGGGGTTAATGGTCAACGTAGTCATCAAGAATGGTGTCAGTGTATATCAGAATCTCCTTATCTACAGTATGCTGTATAGCTCCAAATTCTTATAGCTTTACAAGATTGTGAAGAACTATTCTGCCAATGTGTAAAATTTCACGATTTAATGCAAAGGTCAAGAATTGGACTGTGTAAGCAGGCATTGCCACATTGGGAGGGTTCCTTTGGGATTGTTTGTGAATTTTCATGTAGTGTATAGAACTATTGCAATTGGTATTATCAAAACGGGAAGTGACTGCCGTGCAGTACGTACATCACTACATATATTTTGGAGTATAATAATATATAATCTATACTTGGACATACAGATATACTATAACACAATTGCTGGAATCACTCACCCATGCTAAATTTGAGTTGACTGTTCAATGACAGTATTAAAATGATCTCAAGATAACAAGACCATTGACTGTATAATTTGACAACAGGCCTGGCCGTGCCTGGCTACCGCATACCCTTACCTTTGACTGCTTTTGTTTGATTCACCTTCTGTGCTTTTAATCTCTGGTCTAGGATAAACAGCATTTCTCCTCCCATATTGAAGAAGAGCACCGGTAGAGTGCAAAGAGACATGATGTGTTTGTGCACTCACTCACACTGTAAGCTGCAATTATTCTATTTAATGTCCTCCAACAATATTATTTTCGTGTAATTAGAGTAAGGGGATTTCCAGATGTCCACAGTTCCAACGCTTGGCTACTCTGCTCTTCTCATCCTATTCGTATCTAGACAATCAGCTTGAAAAAAGTGGTGAGTGAAGGCTATACTAGTGTACGGGGTAAATTTAATGCACCGTAAAATTAACAGCTTCCTACACCAAACTATCAGGTTGCTGACTCTACCGACAAGACGTTTCACCATGCTAACTTGTCCAGTGTGTCACAAAGATTACACTACTAGTGGGGAACAGCAACCTAGAATCCTAATAGGTTGTGGTCACACTTTCTGTCAGCAATGTCTTGACTCGAATCAAGCAGACGGCCAGCCCCTACAGTGTCCCCAGTGCTCCATTGCTAGCCCTGAACCTCATGTGCCTAACATCACCATCATGTGGTATGTTGATGCACAGAGTGCTCAACCACCCCCTGTTGTTCATCATGTTCCTGCCCCACAAAAAGCACTCTGCCAAAACTGTAGAAGCAAGACTGCCACATTGATTTGCTTCCAGTGTCTTCCAGCTGGATATCGATTTTGTGATGAGTGTTCTCAGAGTGAACACAGTCGGCCGTTTGGTCCACTTCGAGAGCACAGGCCTAGACCAGTTCAATCAGTGCGTATCTCTACGCCAGTTCCTGCATGCCAAACTCACACTGGAAACCCCTGTTTGTTTTTTTCCTTCAAGGTATGTGTCATTTCTCCTTCAATCACCCACAAACAATGATACATCTTTTTTTGTACTATAGGTGAATAAATTTGCCTGTGAAATCTGCAAAACTGAGTGTGCTGATTTTGTTGGTGATCGCTATATCCCTATTGACGATGCTGTGGCATACATACGAGAGGAAGTACCTAGTCTTATCCAGCTCATTCGTGAGAGGGTCGACACCATCTCAAAGACCAGGGCAGAGCTGGAGCAACTGCTGGGAAGAGTGGACCAAGAAAAGGTGATACACAACCTTTTTTTGTTTTTTTTACATGTGTACATGCATAATCTTGTCCAGTACCTTGCTCCACTAGGTGGTCAGTGATATCGGTTGGTGTTCTGTTTGTGTTTACATGATATTTATGTGTGAATTTAAAGTAGCATGTCACTCTAGTGTCCTCTCAATAGAATAGAGTCCTCCACTGCCACCTCTGAGAAGCTGTAACTGGCCTGAGTTCTGTATTGGTGCCTAGCATGTTGCGGGTTTTATATGAGTTATATGTTGTATTGTTCAGTCATAATTTTGTGCTACTCCTTTGACTATCCATATGTTGCTAGGGTATGAGTAGCTCTAGAATATTTATGATTATCATTGCTATGCAATACAACCCAACCAAGTGTGCATTCCTGGTTCACCAATCAGAGGGTGGTTATCCACCTAATCTAGTTTGTGTGGGTTCATGGAAGACACTTGTGTGACCTGTGTACTACAATAACTACATCTAATCATAACAGGTTGCTGATAAATGGGAGTTCCCACTAAATATATAGATTGGACTCTCTGATTGATCGATGTCTCTCCCAAGATTTTCTCTTTACTTGCAAAATGCATCTTGCAGAATTATTACAATTTTGTCATTGTGATGGTATTAAAGTCGTGTATACTATTGCTACTACAGGCTCGTGCAATAGACCGTGTCAGTGTGGAGTTCAACCAGTTTGAGATGGCTCTTAAGAAGAGGGCCACAGAAGTTATTGGAAGAGTTGAGTCAGAGGTAAATCTTTTTAGTAAGCTTCCTTTTGTGGTATTGGTAGAAATTTCGAAGGGTAAAATTTTTGCAGAAGAATGATGCCTGAACTTTTTGCAATTGTATTTCCACTCCAAAATATATATTTTTTTTCAGTAATCCATGACATTTATTTAATAGTTTCTATAAACTCTCTCCTAGGCACACTTTCAGAGGAAGTCACTGATAGAACAGCAGGAGAGACTTGAGCTAGCCCAGGGAAATGCTGACACTGCAGTGGTACGTGCTAACTGGCTACTTCAAATGATGGACTATAGCAGCTTACAGCAAGCCGATTCTATCATCAAGTCCATGAAAGATCAAATTACTGATGAAAATTTCCCCATCTACCAAGTTCCTGTCACAAAGGGAGACATTCCAGTCCACATTTCACCAGATTTCTTGACTAAAATTCAGCAATTGGGGATAGTTGGAGGAGGTGGTGTCCCTGCTAGACTCCAGTGTAGGATGGAGAGTGGTCTCCTTAGGGTGGTGTGGGACCAGGCAATTGCTAATATCTGATCGTAAATCATAAAACTCTCCCCGTAACAATTATCTTAGATATGACAAGCTCATTGTTCTTTGTGGTGGAATGTCAGACAAGGTTGGCTCTAGTTCGGGAGGTGCTGGAGGCTCGTTTGTTGCGCTCAACAGTAGGACTGGGGCTAATGTGCTCATCGTTGCTGGTGGGGGAGGAGGAACGCGAGGCCATGACAACGATGATTTGAACGGAAAGGATGCCAACATTGACTCTGACTCGGGTCTGGATGGGTGCGGTGCCCAATGGGCTTCAGGTGGCGCTGGAGGTGGAGCTGGTGGCGATGCTATTTTCACAGGACCAAGTTGGGGCCATGGAGGAGCTGGCCTACATGAAGCATCTTCTACGGCCGAGTCATTTCTCCGTGGTGGTGAGCCGATTTCTAATGATGGCGGTGGTGGCTTTGGAGGAGGAGGAGCCGTTGGTCATTTTGGTGGTGGAGGTGGTGGTGGCTACTCCGGAGGGGGAGGAGGCAGAGGAGGGGGAGGGGGAGGGAGCTACATCCGATCTGATGGGCTTGATCAGAAGCGACTCCTAGGGAACGATGGTCATGGGTCCGTCACTATTGTACACGTTGATGCTGAACGGTAGAATGGTTGATTTTTGAGATTTTATCCTATTTCATTAGTATTTGTTTGTAGGGTGTATGTACATGTTTCTATGAATTAGCACAATAATATTATTATGATTAATTTTGTGAAATATACACTGAATTTTTCACTGGAAGCCATGGCCAGACGTTCGAGAGGTGGGACCGTCCGACCCGACCGGGGAACGTCTCCCAGACGTCTGGCCCGCGAGACTAATGGAGACCTAGCTTATGCAATTCATCACACATGAGCGTCACGCTGCACCTATTAAGGGTCCTACTAACCTCTCTTATGCTACCACATTTTTAATTGTCCAAACACTCATTGTTTTCAAATTTCATGCCTGTACATCATGTGTTTGCATGTTGAACTTTGTTCTGATTAGGGGGCCATTTCGTTAAAAGCACACAACCTCAGTCTTCCATCACAAGTACCACACCCAGTAAGGAATGTGAGATATGTTATCTTCCATTGCCATAGCAACCATGTACTTATACTGAAAATTCATTAAAAATCATGAAAATCTATGCATTGCATGGCAGTATAGATCGTCCATTGGTTACCATGGTGACAAGACACGTATAAACTAAATTTCGTCCACCTCAATCAAAGCAGTCCCATTACAGTCCTTACGCGCGCACTCAAATTTGTTTGCAGGCAGGAAGTTTGTGGTCAAGCCTAGAGTAAAGCATGAATAAAATTAATGTTATTTTCAATGGATCATAAACTGGACTCTGAGCATGCATATGACTTGGACTAAAGTCTATAGAATTGCTCTCTTCTTCAGCTATCCAATGGTGTTTGTCTCATTTCTACAGGTATCACAGAAAGAAAGTTACAGGGTTGTTTCTTCAGCTCATTTTTTTAATGAGATACAAACACCCCACATATTTTGCTCTAGATTAGCAGTCCTGACAAATATTTTGAGCTCAGTTTGCAAATACTGACAGCTAAAGGATAGTTCTACATGTATCCTGTGTCTGTTTCATTTTGCAGGTGTCATTTGCCTGAAACAACTGCTCAAAGTTCAGCAATTTTTCAATGCACTTTACCATACTATGCCTCTACACATCACCTCTGACCTCGGCTCAACAACCTCATGAATATTCATATCAATTTAAAGCAGCTAAGAACTGCTTATTTTCGGCCTTTCTGAGACTTTCTTGAAGTTTTTGTTACTCAAACAATCATAAATACTTGATATTTGGGGTGTCTACTTCAAAGACCTACAATATAATGTGTGTTCAACCAACTAAATACTGTAAAAATTGTTATTATTCAGGGCTTCAAACAGCTTGGATCAAAACCTGCAAAATGGTTCTTTGCTAGTTAGAATACTAAATTTACCTTTGTACTAAGCTTTGCAAGAGTCTTGGGTAAAAAATATTGGTCAGGACTGCCATTCTAGAGTGACTTGTAACACATCTCAGGCTGGATCAAGAAAGAGTTGTGCAAGAGAAACGCTGCTTCTAGCGTTTCCAAATTTGCAAATCATTGGTTCAAGAAGTTCCTGCAATCAGATTAGGTTCCTCTACTGGCTTCTTTTTATTTTGGTGCAATAGCTTCTTTCTTTCTCAAGAAAACATTTCTCAAAGACGAGGTCAAAATACGGCAGAGCTACTCAATGATGTAATGCTTTTTCGCGCTGAAATTAAAATTGTACACGTAAGGTCACAAACCATATAGCAGCATCTTTGATCTTTGATGTGAAGAGAACTACTTTAATCAAATTTAATGTAGAAGATTGATAGCAGCATAATGTTGGAGTACAAAGATCAACAAACTTTGCAAAATAAGTGCAAATAGAACAGGTTCCAGAGCATTGATGAGAGAGAAAAATTAATGCACTTAACAACAAAAATGAGCTTGACAGAAGCAAACATAAAAATAATAATAATTATAATATTATTATGTACAAAAATGTGTTTAAGTGTTTCCTTGACTGAAACAACCTTTTACAGCCGAATGCGACAGAATTTTTTAAACATACACAGTAATCTCAAACTACAACGATTAGACTTCAGGGAGTCAGCAAAGGGTAGTGGGTAACCGAAAGTATGCACAAATCTCTGCTGGTGGTAAAATTTATGCTGAAAATTAAGATGATATTTATGTACTGGTAAACTAGAAAGATGAGCCTGTGACACAGGCCTTTGGTGGTTGAACACAGAATAAGAATGAGAGAAAAGAAATTTAGCAACAAAATAAACTCCTATAGATACACTTGCAAATGAAGCGATTTCAAGAAGAGAGTAATCCAGTTGAAGACCAAGAGCTCTCAAAGTAAAAGGGGTGTAATCACTAACAAACCTATCCAACCGAATTGAACTAAAGAGTTGTGGTGCTTCAGGAATGAGCTGAGACTGAGCCACATCAGGATGGGTTAGCAGGAAGGAAAGTGCTCCATTAGCTCCACATTTGGTCATCCCTGTACCACCGAGGCCAACAGCAACCACAAAACCAGGCGCAAGACGATAAAATTGAACATCATTTTGGGAGTTGACTGCCCGTGGACAGCTATCGATGGAAAGAACACCGATCAGTCTTGGTCCAAATAGCCTTTTGAGATGTTCAAGGTTGTTGAGGGGATAGGTGGCCGGAATCTGCTCTGATCCAATATTTCCACCACCAGTGAGCTTCCCTAGAGTGACATCTGCTTCAGGGGAATAGGCCACTTCAGTCCAGTGAGAGTTTTGTGCTCCAATAATGGGTATTTTCCCCTTGACTAAGAAATAACCAGAGCACCCTGCTGCAACAGTGGTATTCGGGATGACACCTTTGAAACCTATCTTGTGCTTAAGTGCTGACACAAAACTACGTCCTTTGCAGAATAAGGTGGACCACTCACGAGGTAGTTCAGTTTGATACCGTGCTGTATAACCCAGAGACAGAACTACAGAGGAACAGGGTTGATACCACAGTTCCTGTGATGTCACATTTTGGAATTCAACTCCTCTCACACCATTCTTGTCAATGTACACACTTTTGACCTGGACACCTTCCTTCCAAGAATGACCTGATTTCTCAACAATGTTGCGAAGCACTACGTTCATGTCAGCAGGAATCCTACCATCTTTAGGGTAGACATATGCTCTGTATATGTTACCACTATCACCACCCATTAGACTCACTAGTTCAGTGTGGTTTAGCGTACGAGACTCAATTTGGTTGGTTTCAAAGATATTGTGATTGTCTTCCTCGGTGTGCTTAGCGCCTTTTTCATCAAACACAACATGAATAGCTTTACATGACTCTGTCTCGGTACCAACTAGTAATGTTGGGTTTCCATCTTTCGACACAATACCTAGACGTGCACCCATGGACTCCAAACGTCGGAGAACGGGAATAGAATATTGGGAGTAAGAACGATTGTGAGCCCAGTCAGTGCTAGCTGGGTGGATTTTTTCAATGGCCATATTTCTAAACGTATGCCATAGACCTCCAGAGAGAATAGACACAGTTCTAGTAAAATGGGAAGGGCTAGACAAGATTCTATTGAGGGAAATATCAACCTTAAGGTACTCAAGCTTCAGTGACTCTTCAAGTAACTTGTTTCTGGAAAGTAGTTGCCTACGTAAACACTCCAAAAGGATTCTGTGACCTCTCACCCAGCTGTCGGCATTGAGAGCATTGCTGTGTCTAAGATGGAAATAATAAGCACTCGAACGAGCATTGGAATGTTCGAAGTCGTACGTTACATACATAACATTTGACATATTGGCTTGGCTTTGAGAGGAAACAACACTATTGAGGGCAGCTCCAACCATACTGCCAGGACCACCAGCATAAACAGAAGTGTTATTTCCACCATGCAAATGTTCATACTGAGTTCCTTTGATCGAACGAATAGTGACTATGTTCTTAGGGCGCTTGCCTGATCTTTCATTAAAGATTCGATGGTTCTGGCAAGCTTCTGGAAACAGATGCTCTGTGTAGGCACGAAGATTGGTGTTGGAGGTGACCCATTTTCTTTGCAACTCGATATTATCACTCAAAATGAGTTCCCTAAGATACCTGTCCAATTCTTTGCCACAATCCCCTTCCATCTCACAACTAAAGGAAGAAAATCATCATAATTCGATATTGCTTTGTTTTTCAATACTATTCAAAACTCACTCTGACAACATGATGAACTTGCTGTTGTCGACCTGCGCTTAGAGTCAAGCGCTCATAACTGAGCTTCAGTCGAGGACAGGGTCCTCTATGTCCTTATCTAGATGTATTTCTCTTCTCACGGACAGATCAAACCGATATAGTATCCTTGATCAGTAAAAATAATTTGCGAGTTCTTTCTGAGCTAGCTGCTTTGAGTAAAATTCCACGTCTTGCTTGCACAAATTACAACTGGTAAAACAGGTTAGTTGGCGCCGCCCATCCGGCCCAGCCCATTGACTAGGGAGCATGCGCAGTAGAAACCACCTGAAGTTGGAAGGGGCACCCTCACAGAGAAAACTTTTTTGGTTTTTGGGGTGTCTAGTCTTTTGGTGGTTCAGGTTCGGTGTTCAAGTCCATCTATGTCTAGTTGTTTTATGCTTATAAGCTACTCCCTACTCATCAGAGCCTGTAAACCATTTAGAAAGGGTTGGCTACGCTGATCATGGCCGGTCAAGAAGGACTGCCAGACCAAGTTTTATACGAACAGTCCACGGTAAGTTACTGATTGTGTTAGCATATGACTCTGTGGTTTTACTTTCGCATAATGTCTGTAGTTGTGTTCCAAATGTATCTACGTCAGAGTTTCCAATTAGAGCCTGTTTGTACCTTTTCTAGAGCAAGCAATCCCTTCTTCTGGAGTGTAACATCTGTGTTGAACAGTATGGTGAAGATTTCAACCACCTTCCTAGAAGCCTTCGATGTGGGCACACGTACTGCACTAAATGTCTGATGAAAATTATGAGAGGCAAGAGTGTCAAGTGTCCTGTTTGTGATGTGAATCACCCTTTAGACCCTCCTGATGTCACCCAGCTCCCACCAAATTATGCCGTACTCGAACTTATGAGGACTGTGGCCCAAAAAGATGTGGAGAGTGCACCTCCTGATGCTCCTCTATGTGAAGTGTGCTCCAAAGAACCTGCTACCATAGTGTGTATTGATTGCCAGCCAGGCATGCAGTTTAAGTTTTGTAAAAGCTGTGAACAAAAGGAGCATGATCGACCGTTCGAACCTGTTCGAAGACACAGGAGATACCCTAAAGACCAGGTCCCAGTGAATGCCCTTGCTGTGTTTTGTACCCGTCATAAGACTACCGAAGCCACTCATTTCTCTCAAAGCACAAGGGAGTTTGCTTGTACGCAGTGTATTGGTGGTCCTGGCGAGCAAAATGGCTCTATTCAGTTTGAACTCATTTCTGATGCTGTTTCGAGGCTTCGTGTACAAGCTAAGAAGCTTACTGTGAATAGCAGGGAGATTGTTGGCAAGCTAGGAGATGCTACTGCACGTCTAGATACTATTATCGGTGAGCTGGGTCCGGCTGAAATCCAAGCAAAGGAGAGTATCAGAGACAAGTTTGGGAAAATCATGGATGTTATCCAAGAAAGGCAGCAGAGTCTTCTTCAAAATGTTGAAATTGAGGTATGGCATTGTTAAGCAAGGGAGGGAAAATACTGTTTCCAGAGATGAAACACTGCCCACTTGGGATGTGTGTGGTGAAAGTTCACGAACTCCTAATTAATGTGCATTCTTGGGTGCTAATGTTGTTTCTATGAGTGGTTAGGTGGAATGCTCTGGGGACTTTTTGGACTCACATGCTTTCCTGTGAATTACTATAAGTATTGACCCTGTCTTTGGTGTAGTACTATCAATCTTCCAATGATAATTTTACAGTAGTTATGTTATGTTGTTAACTAATTGTGCCCATTACAAAGGTATTGTCCCATGTTTGTATGTAGTAAGAGATTGTGCATTGTTGTAAGGCAAAGCAATCACTAAATTCTAGCACGTGAAAACCATTGTCATGAAATTTCATGAAAAGGTAACAGTTGATAACCCTCAGCGTGAAACAATTTTTTTAGATGGTGCCTAAAATTAGAAATGACTGTATAGTGAGTGTGAAGGAGCTCCTGGACCAATGCTAACTCTGATTGTGGTCTTATAGAGTCTCTGTGAGCAGCACTGATCAAGCAGCATCTTCATGCAGTGAGCATTATTGAATTCAAGATAACGCACATCAGATTAATAGGCGTGGTCTCGAAGCTAAGCGCTCAAAGAAACACAAAAGCCTCATATCTCAGCAACCACAGCGTTTTGGACAGCAGAAAATATAATTTTACAAGATCATTCAGTTTAATTTATGAACGTAACTATATATATTCCATTTTTTCGCTAGAGCTTTCTTTCTTGAGATTTTGATGGGACAGACAGACAGACAAAACGACTACCGTGATCCTCTGCACGTGCTACGCCCACACCAAGGCTTAATAAAGCCTTTTTTTAGCCAGGCAACAAACCTTTCAAAAGTGATGTTATTGCTTAATAGCCTAAGTTACCCCTGCAGCTACTAGCAAGTTTCAAGCTTACTTTGTGAAGGCACACATTTTGAATATTCATATCTGGGCAATAAATTTTGGTGAAATTAATTTTGTCGATTTGGAGAAATTCACCAATTTCTCCAAAACAAAATCCTTGCAGAAGATTCTGGCTGTACGGTATTTAAGTTTATTGAACTTTTTGAATAAGACCATCAACCTCTAGCATACAGATGATCAATGCACAATGCAATCAAATGAGACAGGCAGGACCTAACTACAATGCCAACAAGGAGTTAAAGAGCTTGAACTTATCCTCAGCTAGTTACTGGTTAGCTTAGATTAACAATTACTGATGGTAAGGTTGTTGCTTGACCTGATGCAGCTTACAAGTACATCAGAAGAGTCTGCTGCTGCTGCTGTTGCATTGGTCAGTGTTGCTTGGCAAGACAGACAGGGGTTGGCTACTTTTTATGTAAGCATAATTATTGTCAGTGTGGCTCGCTATTTGCTGTATAGCCACTACTCAGCAGCTCAGTGTGCTCAGTATTTTAGTATATTAGACCCTCCCGCAGTTTTTTTACACTGCCTAAAGCTAAATCTATTTTAGTAAAACAAAAAGAAGGTGTGTACGTTTAGCTACTATACAATTTCGCCATATGATGTAACACACTTATTTCTATGTATGATTTGAAGTTTGGCAATATCGTTTAAAGGCAGCGATGTAATCTCTGAGATTGCACTAATGGGTATAGCCACCTAGCCATTGCCACTCATTGTGTACACTGGCATCCTGACTTTGATGATTGGAGGTCTTGTTCTGATGGAAAAACCTGACAGACCAAACAACCGTGACGTAGCCCTCAGCATATGTACGTATACACCCGCAAATTTTCTTCTCCTCCCTCCTCCTCCCCAGCTTACTTTAGTGTTTTACCTTCTGTTGTTGACAAAATAGAAAATCCAGTACCAAATCTGTTACTTTGAAACTGAATTATGATTTGAGTCCCCAGTAAGGTGGTAAAATTTGACAAAATATCACATAGTCAGTTACTGCTGACCACATCCTGGGAAGTCCAACCAATCCAGCTAGCTCCAGCCAGACCACACAAAACACCTGGACACAGACTATTAGGCCATGTCAGTTTAACACTCTAAATAATGCACAGCCATAGATTGTCAATAAGTATATCCAATAGGCATGCCTTTGATACTAGCCCAACTATTGCAGTAGATTGCAAGCTTGCAAAACATGTTTTTCAAGATAGTTTTAGTTATGAGCATTTGATATGAGTTACTGTAGCCTGAGCCACATGCAGCTTCTCTATAATGGAGTAACCTATCAAAATAGTAATCCTCAAAATTTTAACTACTCACTCTTTGATAGGTGTTCATTATGACAATTGTATTGAGTGTGTATGTGATCATTCTTTTCTACTTTCATTGCTGATTTTCCCCTCTTGCATACAGTGCAAACTTCGCATGGACAACCTAAAAGGCCAATTGGAAAAGGTCCACAAAACAAATAGAGAATTTAGAAATGCGTACGAAGATCTCAACAATTTGATCCCCAAATCTGATGCAGAGTTTCTTCTTCAGTACCATTCTGTCGCTGGTACCATTGAAGACCTCCTCCAGAATGAAGACCGAGATCTGTTACGGCCAGCAGCCCATCACGATATTCCCTTCATTGTCCCTGTGAACATCCTCCAGCAACTCAAGACCCTTGGAGCCGTAGGGGGAGGAGCTACACCAATTGACCTGGAATGTGAGCCTGGACGCAACAATTTGATGCGCCTCTCCTGGCAGCTTCCTGAACACTCCGAGCAGATGCGACGTTTTCAGATCGAGTACGAATATCTCCCTCACGTGAAGGATAGACAGGCCAATGCATTTGACTTCATGTACAATGAGAGTGAGCCACAGGGCTGTGAGGTACCTGGCAATGAGCTAGCTACCTATATCGACCATTTGTGCCCTGGGTACAAGTACCGTTTCAGGATCCGTTCTTCTAACCTTGCCGGCTGGGGGATGTGGAGCAAACCTGTGGTTGCTGAATGTCCAAACTTCCCCATAACACTTCAGTACACGAAAAGGATCACTCGCATTCGAATACCATCCAATGGTTACTATCGCATAACAGCTAAGGGTGCAAAGGCAGCCGATGGAAAGGTTCGTTCTGGAGGAAAAGGAGCAATCATCTCAGCAACCTTCTTCCTGAGAGCTGCTGATGTCCTTATCATCCTGTGTGGAGGGATGTCTGCAAAGTTCAAGTATAATTCCGGAGGAGGGGGCGGTACCTTTGTTGCCGTCAATGACTTCACCCAGGAGAACCTCCTCATTGCTGCTGGCGGTGGAGGTGGAACAAGAGGAGTGGATGCAACTGACTTTGATGGGTGTGATGCTAGCTTGGAGCCCAGTGGCACTGATGGGAGAGGGGTGGAGCACGGTAAAGGAGGACTTGATGGAGCCGCTGGAGGTGACGCTGACTTGCCAGAGTTTGGAGAACATTCCTTTGGTTATGGAGGGGCTGGTATTGCTCAAGATGGTTCACAAGGTGCCTGTTCCTTCTCTAACGGAGGGAACGGAGGTCAGTCCGGTGGCTTTGGAGGAGGAGGAGCCGTGGGGATGTTTGGTGGTGGTGGTGGTGGTGGCTACTCCGGAGGGGCAGGAGGCAGAGGAGGGGGAGGGGGAGGGAGCTACGTGAGACATGATGGAAATTCTGTTGAGAAGCAAATTGGTTCTGATGGTCACGGTAGTGTCGAAATCTNCTCTGTCGCTCAATTTAACTACCCTCCTGAAATAGATCGCTCAATTTCTGGTTCTTCAGGTTATTCAACTGCCACTTTTCCAACAATGCACCACCAATTTAGCACTGCTAGTAGTGCAAATGGAGCTCTTGAGCAACCTAGGACGAACGAACTGGGAAACATTCCTGAAGCAAGTGAAACTCTCTCACCAACTACTGCTACAAGTAGTGCTTCAAGTTCTGGCCATCAGCTCACCATTCAGTCTACTAACATACTGGAGGGTGAATCCAACCATCCTAAGGATGACCATCCCATCGCCATAGTAGATGAAGTTGCTAAAATAAGTATAATGGATCTGTTAGAAACGAGTCCACCTGGAACTGCCGTTGTCCCACCTGCTGGAACTAGCAGTGATTCTCAGCAGCCTTCAAATAGTAATATGTGAGTAGCACTGTTTGTATGTGCTACTTACACCACATTCGAATTATTGATTGATTTTCGCAAACATGAGTTGTAGTCATGTGATGAGTAGTAAGCGATTATTCCTGGGTTCTTTCCACAATTGATTTATATTCTCAATGGTGTGTGGAACTAAAGCTCGACCGATATCAGGATTTCTTTTTAGCAAATCTCCTTTTCTTCAAGACCTCAAAGAGGAACGTTATATTTTAGTGCTGATGTTTGCTTTTAATTCAGCTAGCAGAACTTCAGTAACTGCCTCTTCTTCCCTGTTGAGGCAGTGTGTGATATACTGTTGACATTTGAATACAGGTTCATGTTGTTATTCCTTTTCATGTGTTGATTGTCTTTTTTTTTTTTGGTTTTGTTTATCTGTTTCATTTTTACATGCTAAGCATGTGTCTAAATACTTATAGGCTCTTTTAATTTTTGTTGGAAGTTTAACTTCTGATGGTGTGTGATTTGCATTCCTTTGTTGTGAAGTTTATGACGTGAGTTGCTCTCATATGCCCATCCCCCTGGCCCTTCCCATCGCACATGGCCAGTAAAAAGGGGGTTGGGAATTCCAGCGCATGCTCAGAAGGTATTGCAGCAGAAATGAGAAAGAAAAAGAAGCGAGCAGCTACTAAAGACTCCCCAAAGCACTCTTCTCAGTCTGAACTGTTGAGTCTATTCCGCAGTGCCAACAATGAGACATCTTGGTTGTCTCTGACAATTATTTGTGTTTTGTTGAGTGTAACTGCAGCATTTTACTTTAGTGCCATATACAGCAATCACAGTAAGCAACTCCATGAGAATGAATTGTGGTTCTCTCAAATCTCTGTAAGTTGTTCAGTTCAACCTCACTTGACTGATGTTACATTAATTATTCTTGCTATGATGCTGCAGCAACTCAAACAGGAGATCTCTTTCCGCACTGAAGCAGGTTTGTATTATTCTTATTACAAGCAATTGGTGGGGGGTTCACCACTTCTTGAAGGTATGGTCAATATGAAATACTAATTTACTTCATTTTGTGTTCTATCCAGACATGGCCGGCCCAAGATCAATCTTATAGATATAGCAATATCAGTTTGTGTGACTTCTCCAACAAAAGTTCTAAGTCTGCATGTCATCATGAATATTAATATAAGTACTAAGGATGATTTGTTACTTGCACAGCTACTAAGTTTTGTTTATGGTGAGGTATAGCTATAGTATGTCTAATGACTGCAGACATATTAAATCTACCGATCTGGCATCACCAAGAGAGCTCTCCTGCATTGTGGCTGCTTTTGCCAACAAGTCTTTATCCAAATATTGATTATTATTACTTCAATATTCACACCAGTTTGGATGTATATACGAGTTTAGATCACTTGTACAGCTTAAAGTTATGACAGTAAAGAAGTTACCACTTGCAATAATTATTACATACCAACAATGTTTCACAACTATTGTGGTATAATTGTTATTGTCGAGTGCTAGTATTGCAATATGGGCTTCGCACTGAATTCATTGAAATACCAGGTATTGAATGCATACTTGAGCTGCATGCATTGAATCCTTGCGATGGTGCCAGGCATCTGTTCAGCGTAGAGTATTTCATTCCATTGTTACAATTTACTAGGAAGTTATCATAATGAGAATTTTACTGGAGTCATGACGTAGGTTATCGTCAACCCACTCCAGAGTAACAAGCAGCAAATAAAGTTAATGTTACTAGGTACCACACAGGCAGTATTGGTATGCAAAGAAATTGAGCAATGAGTTTCTGCATTCTTCTCCACATCAGCTTCATGAAAGCACTAATAATGTATTTGGAATCATGCCATTTTAGATCGCACACCCAGTAATTGGCTATGTAATTAAGTGTGACTATGAGTGATTAATGAATCCTAATGATGGTAACTTATAGGTCTATTTGGCTTGCTACATGACAATTCAACTGAGAGTTTGGACTCCATCAACATCGTGAAGAGATTCAATATCTTTCAGGAGATTATTCTAGCCATTGTGTATCGATTGCTAGCATTCTATGTAAGGACTGTACAGTAATGTTCAATCAATTTTGTATGATACTGATCTCTTCTTTTAGGGTGTAATCAATATGAAACCTATATCTTTCTACGTCAATGCTGTGTTTGCTCTTCAAGGTGTGTACGTGTTTGCCCTCTACTCTACTGCATGGTTGCTCTCAGGCAGTGCCTTAGCTGTTGGAGGTCTTCTCTGTTTTACATTCTTTTTCTTCAACAGGTATTTGTGTGTAGTATTGTTGTCTGGAGAATTAATGGGGTATGCATTCCAGGAGTTGTAGCTGGTCATGCAGATTGATAGACTCATGTCTTATGTACATGCACATGTATTAGCATTAATAATTATGATACATGTTTGGAAGCTAATGATCAAGTGTTTCTATCATCACTGCTGGGTAGCCAGGCTTCCTGTTTATGGAATTGTTGAATAAGGACTTACAGGAAGCTTGAGTATGGTACAACCCACACTTATCTGACTGTTATGATAATAAAAATTATAGAAATATTATCTCCAGTATCTAACAGGTGTACAGTATCCTGTGGAATTATTATACAAATACATATTTATTTCTATTGTACACTATTACATGCACACCTGTGTTTTGGTTGTAATCTATGTGTGTGTGTGTGTTTGTGTGTGTGTGTGTGTGTGTGTGTGTGTGTGTCTGCGTGTACATATTGTATATACGTGTGTGTTTGTTGGAAGTTGCTAAGCAACAGTAGTATTTCAACAAGTTTAAATGCACTTTAAGTGTTTGATATTACTAGTGGAATACGTAGTATTACAGTTCTATTTACTTAGTAATAATTATGTGATGGCTTTGAAAAAAGTTATAGCGCATCAGCCCTCATGCTGTCCACTTGAAGTAATGCAAGAATTTTGTTGGAAGTTTACTGTAATGTGTGTGTGTATGTGTGTGTGTGTGTGTGTGTGTGNTGTGTGTGTGTGTGTGTGTGTGTGTGTGTGTGTGTGTGTGTGTGTGTGTGTGTGTGTGTGTGTGTGTGTGTGTGTGTGTGTGTAGGGAAGATGCTACACGAGTGGAGTTTTCTGTTCCATTACGAGAATCTTTTGCCCTTCCATTTGTTGCACTACACATTCTCTTCATCACTATCTACCTCAAGAGATCTAGCTGGGGTTCAGCATGGAAGCAGGTACATAGTTTCAGTAAGTTAAGTAATTATTGTTTTTGTTTTATTAATTTTTGCAGTGGGTTGGCCTGGGTCTTGTGTGTATCTGTGGTCTCTGTGTGACATTGTTCTGGCAGTTTGGTCAGTTCATCCTATTGTTGGAAGGTATTGCTCTTTTGTTCCTCTACACAACTTCACTTGTCCCAATGATTAAGGTATAGGCTGTTTGATAGCTAGTCTATGTATTTGGGAAAGATGCTCATTAATTCATCTAGGTCCGGAGTCTGCTCTGGTGTCACTCCTTTGTGTTACTTCTAGTTTGTTTGCTTCAATTCTTCAACTTTTCACTGATATCCTCACTCTCTTTCAACCTAGCCATTGGAGCAAGTGTGGTGTTTGCATTTGAGGTACTAAATAGATATAGTTGGAGTGCTACTGTCACTAAGTCTTATTATATTGTCATTACCGTCATTATCTTATAGCATTACTATGCTGTGGGCCACTCAGGGAGGCGTCATAATTTATGGATAAGCTTCACAAAGTTGGTGGCACTGCTGGTTATTGGTGTCCTTACAATACTGTCTACAGCTGTTCTTAAGGTACATGTATTCCCAAGCTAAACTCTAAAGCTAGCATTACTGGTGGTTCTAAATCTGAGCTTTAGCTCACAACTGTGGTTGCTCTGTGCCCACAATTTCATTGCTAATATTATTATAATGATAGCCATTGTCACAAGCGTATATATTGGTTAGATCACTGCATGATAGATTGGTGGCCATGACTAGAAAGAATACCTGCTATACAATTGTCACATAGTATTATTTTTATTTATGTCATCATTTTCACCTTCCAATCTCAACAGCTGCTGCTTCATGTCACAGAAGATGATCATGTTTTTAAATTTTTCCTAGCAAAACTTCAAATTTTATCTCCCAATGCATCATCAAGGTTTGTCATTGTTATTACATTATAACAACGATGATTGTTATAATAATATATTGCCATGCAGTGGAGATTTTGACTCCCTGCTCTACCTCTGTGAGCCAGCCTTCCAGTTCATATCCAGAGGGACCATCTTGAGATTATCTAGTACTCTGCTCCTACCATGTTACATGCTAACAATAGTTGTAGCATCTGTTTTGCTGACAATTTCCATGAGGAGAAGACTTAGCTCTCAACAGAGGTACTATAATATTACCTATACACCTGAAATTTAATTAGCTCAATTGTTAACCTACTCAGTTCAACATTGGATGGTGAATGTACTATTGAAGATGGACTATACAATTCATCTACATTTGCCTTCCATGTGTTGCTGAGCATACTGTTTGGACTAGTGGCTATCTTTGTTCAGAGGTTCAAAGTGTTATGGGTGCCCCATATGTGTGTATTAGCAGGAGCAGGAATAGCACACATTAAAGTTAAACAAAAGCTAGG
The DNA here is from genome assembly GCA_964030475.1 of Tethya wilhelma. Taxonomy (NCBI): domain Eukaryota; kingdom Metazoa; phylum Porifera; class Demospongiae; order Tethyida; family Tethyidae; genus Tethya; species Tethya wilhelma. The sequence continues at coordinate 1,761,460 of CAXIPT010000008.1, read as the reverse complement.
AGACATACTTGGACTTGACAAAAACATGGTATGTGAGCAACTATTTAAAATAGCAGCATACTCCAATTATTCTGATTTCTCTCTTTTAATACAGGCACACATAGTCCATGCTATTGCTGTATTTTCCCTCATTACAACAGTCTTCATAAGGGTATGTATGTACCATTGAGTATTATGGTATGTTAGCCACATCCCATGTGCCCCACAGGAATATCCAGCCACTGTATTAGAGCTTTCAGAGTTAAGAGAGTTTCATGATCCCGACACAGTAGAGCTGATGCAGTGGATCAGCTCCAAGACTCCTAGACAGGCTGTGTTTGCAGGGAGCATGCAACTCATGGCAGGAGCTAAACTGTGCACTGGAAGGACCATCACCAATCACCCTCATTATGAGAACAAGAATCTCCGAGATAGAACGTTACAGGTATGTGAAGTTTACCCCTGTACGGAACAAATTGGCCAATCGGCATAATGTTGTAATTGGCTGTACATTTGAGCCAGGCACAATATCTATAATACAATTGACATTATTTGTCAACAGTGGTTGTGCATCCAAAGGAAACTGTAATGAATTTGTAAGAGAAACAATAGTAAATTGAAACTCAAATAGTGGAAGTTTTTTATTACTCATACCACTAGACACAGGAGAAGTAGTAGTGAACACAGCATCATGTATATAGACTATAGCCTCATAAACCAGGCCCTCCCCGCATGCTGTACATGCTGAAGGTTGGTTTATGAGGCTATATGGACTACTCAGTGGAACAAGCACACACTACCATCAGTTATTTCTCCATCACCTTATTATACCACTAATCAACCTCACTGGCTCCACCCACACCAAACCACTCACCACTGTAGGTGTACCAAATCTATGCAGAAAGCCCACCAGAACAAGTGTTTACCATGTTAAGAACCTATGGAGCAGACTACGTGATCATTGAAACCAGTATCTGCTATTCCGACTCAAGTCAGTTGTGTACCCTGACCAACATACTGGACACAGTTTCAAGAAATCATGCCATTGACAGTTCAAGTGATTGTATTGTTGATGACATCCATCATCAAAGATTCTGTAAGGTAGTGAGGTATCACAACAGCCTGTTCACTCATGTGTTTCAGAATCCAACATTTGATGTGTACAAGTTAGGTCACATTCGATCCTGATCGTTGAACCATGTAGTATTGTGACCTTTTTTTGTATAATAATAATTATTGGTTCATATGCAAAATCATTGACATAATGTATGCATGCCTTCCAGTACATGAACTCTGAGCAATGACATTTATTATGCATGTGCATGCAATCAGGATCGTACTATTATGGCACAAAAATGATATAATAATTATAATGGTTATAGGGAATTTGAATTCCAGCCTGTGACATGACATGCATAATTACACAATTAAAGATATGTCACTAGACAATTATATACATGTTCAGCAGAAAAAAAATTAAGAATCTAAAACAATATTAATATAATACTATTGCATGTAATCAGTTGATATAATATGACTACCATGCATGCATGATAATTATTATGTTGAGCAAAACCATTAACCAGCAAACAAAACATATATAAATAGCGAATACTAGCACTAAAAACATGTCATAGATAAACACAATGACAATACCACTATATAAAGGACGGCTCATCTACAGCTATGCACAATTGTTGACCTAATGTTAATCTACTTCAGTTTCTTTAGGTTCTTCCTCGCCAAGAAAGACATGCTCCTTGTGCTTGGCCAGGACACTAATGAGGGGACGCAGTCTTGTCCACCACTGGTTCTTGGGAATGCGGTACTTAAAGTCAGTGTTCTCAGCTAGGTCTTGAAGAGGAACGGCTTCAAAAGACGTCCCATGAACACCAAGCATGCAAGCTGATTCCTTGCCAGTAGCTCGAACTTTACCAGCTTGTCCAACAATGTTCTTGCTGATATGTTCAATCATGAAGTCAACAGCGTGCGAAGCATACTTGACCCCAAGAATACGATCGAATGGACTGGGATTCTCCCCTTGTTGGAGGTGACCAAGGACCAGGGTACGAGCCACAAACATCCCCTTGCCTTCTTCCTCAAGGAGCTGGCTGATGAACTCTGTGGTGTAGTTGACGTTGCAGTACTCATTTCTGAGGAGCATTCCTCGCTGGAGGCCGTCTCGGAACTTGCCCACCATGTACCGAATATCTCTCTGCAAATCACCAATGGTGAATTTTTCTTCAAAAATATACGCTGCATCGGCACCTCCGGCCATTGCTGCCATGGTGGCCAGGTAGCCACAGTAGCCACCCATCGTTTCCACCACAAACACTCTCTTTCTGCTGGCGTGGGCTGACTGCTTGAGGGTATCCATGGCACCAGTGATCATGTTGAGGGCCGTGTCGCAACCAAGGCTGAAATCAGTGCCTGGGACATTGTTACTGATGGTAGCAGAGACCCCCAGGAGGGGTATGCGGAAGGCTGTGTAGAGCTGGCGATTCTTTTCAAGTACCATAAGACTCTCGTAGGCCTCAAAGCCTCCGATGATGAGCAGGCCTTGGATCTTGTGCTCACCAAACTTTGCTGCGATCTCCGGCAGTGTGTGCTCCGTGGGTATGGTACGGTTGGTGCCAAGATGAGATCCACCGACCGAGGCCCAGTCATCAACTTCTTTCCAAGTCATCTCGTGAACGTCGTCATTCAAGAGCCCATTGAATCCCTCCTCGATTCCAAACACCTTATGTCCTTGATAGAGGAGGAGTCTCACAAAGGCTCTGCTGCAGCTGTTCATTCCAGCCGCTGGCGCACCGATGGTCATGACAGCCAAACGGAAGTTAGATGGCCCAGTGGGTGTTGTGGGGGAGTCACCTTGACAGTGAGAGGTGCCACAGGATTCAAGCCTCTTCAACACTTTGATACTGCGATGAAATCCATCTCCCCTCAGCTCTAGAGCACGTTTGAAGTTGCACTCACACATGGCCTTGTCGATAGCCCTAGTGCGCTTGACACAATCCATGAGAGGCACTTGCACTATGACGTTTCCTTGGATGCCGATCATCTGTGGGGGTGCTTCACTTTCAGCACTGATCAGAGTAAGAGCAGCGGCAGCTCCCATTCTGCACCCAGTAGCACGATCGTAGGCTGACGGTTTCCCCCCTCGTTGAACGTGTCCCAGGACAGTGATTCGGGTGTCGTGGCCGAGCTGCTTATCGAGGACATCCTTCACATACTTTGATGTGATTGGCTTGTTGTTGGTGTCCACGGCTCCCTCAGACACGATCACCAGACTGTGACGACGACCTTGCTGGCGACAGAATGTCACCTTCTTACACATGGCATCTTCCCAGCCAGGTGCAGGTGGCTTCTCAGGTATCAGCACCCAATCTGCACCTCCAGCAATGCCCGCCATTAGAGCTAGGTACCCACAATGCCTGCCCATAACTTCAAGAACAAAGCTCCGCTGGTGACTGGCAGCTGTGCTAGTGAGGCAGTCGACGGCCTCTATGATGCGATGAAGAGCGGAATCTGTGCCAATGGTCATGTCTGTTCCACACATGTCATTGTCAATGGAGCCAACGATTCCCACGATGTTGAGGTACTTACACTTGCCAGCTTCTTTCTCCGTTATTCTTTTCTTTTCCACCAGCTCCTTCACAAGACCGGCCCATTCTTCTTTGAAGATATTGGCGCCCGTTAGACTCCCATCACCTCCTATTATGGCAAGATTGTTTATGCCTTTCTTGATGAGATTTTCAGCAGCCTTCAGTCGACCTTCTCTTTCACGAAATGCCTGGCATCGTGCTGTGCCAACGACTGTACCACCTTTGTGGATAATTCCAGACACCATGCTCCAGGTAATCTCTCTTATTTTGTCACCACCTTCCACGAGACCCTGGTACCCTTCATAAATGGCAAAGGCTTTCATGTCATTAGAAATTGTGACTCTTACAATAGCTCTCAACGCTGCATTCATGCCCTGGGCATCTCCTCCACTCGTGAACACACCGATTGCTTTAGCGTCTGAGCGAGGTTTAACCGATTGACTGAAAGATACTTTGGTCCCCACACATTTGTATTCGGACATTGCTACCGCCTCCAAAGCAGGTAAAGAGTTAGTAGAACCACTTTGCTCAGGTTTCTGGGTGAAATACACTGGAGTGTACTGCAGTTGGTCCTTCGGTGGTGGCGGAACTGAAGTCTCAGCACTTCGAGGGGTCTGGGGAAACGGCACGGGCCTTTTCTGGTTGTTTAACTTGCCAGCTTCTTTCTCCGTTATTCTTTTCTTTTCCACCAGCTCCTTCACAAGACCGGCCCATTCTTCTTTGAAGATATTGGCGCCCGTTAGACTCCCATCACCTCCTATTATGGCAAGATTGTTTATGCCTTTCTTGATGAGATTTTCAGCAGCCTTCAGTCAACCTTCTCTTTCACGAAATGCCTGGCATCGTGCTGTGCCAACGACTGTACCACCTTTGTGGATAATTCCAGACACCATGCTCCAGGTAATCTCTCTTATTTTGTCACCACCTTCCACGAGACCCTGGTACCCTTCATAAATGGCAAAGGCTTTCATGTCATTAGAAATTGTGACTCTTACAATAGCTCTCAACGCTGCATTCATGCCCTGGGCATCTCCTCCACTCGTGAACACACCGATTGCTTTAGCGTCTGAGCGAGGTTTAACCGATTGACTGAAAGATACTTTGGTCCCCACACATTTGTATTCGGACATTGCTACCGCCTCCAAAGCAGGTAAAGAGTTAGTAGAACCACTTTGCTCAGGTTTCTGGGTGAAATACACTGGAGTGTACTGCAGTTGGTCCTTCGGTGGTGGCGGAACTGAAGTCTCAGCACTTCGAGGGGTCTGGGGAAACGGCACGGGCCTTTTCTGGTTGTTTCCTTTACTCATTCTGACAAACTCGAAGTTATAAATTTATATTAATAATACAGCATGCAGCTGTTTATTCAACCAGAATGGATTGGAACAAGGTCAACAGGGTACATGTCCAGTCATTTGGAAACTAGTCTATAGGGCGGGAAATTCAAATGACAGCGACACTAGGGCGGGAGGTTCAATTACAGTAAGCTACATATCCATGATTACAGATTATTTATGGAGCAAATTGAAAACACAGAAATGGAACATTAATGTTAAATAGTTAACTGCTAGTAACTATCATGTAACCTTTATTTACAACCGTGACTGTTCCAAAATACCCTCCACAGCACTCTCCCAGTTGAAGCCTAGCTCCAGTCGAGAGTACAGACTTGGGTACTTCTTGTCTGCAGTGGTGACAAACTCAATGGCCTTTTTCAAAGAAGGCAGATACCGAGAATCAATCTGACTCTCAGAAGAAATGTACAACTTTCGTTGAAATACAACTCCTCCAAATTTGTTAGGTAATTGAAGAGAGAGAACTTTTAGAACCAGCAGGGTGGACACAAGATGGACGAGTACCGTATACACTGTGCTGCCTGCAATATATGATGACAATATACTAAGCTTGAATGTACAGGAAGGATGAGGGTCTAGCTCAGTAGACTAGCTAGGTATCAATTATTATTGGAGTCAGTTCATTACCTAATGATTTAGCTCCAACTTTCTGCAGCAGTGTCAACACCTCACTCACACTGAGATGGATCACAGTGAGCTGTTCAGGAGACCAAGAACCATCCTACAGTACAACAATAACAAATACCAGCACTTCTATTTACATGAAACATCCTACATTGATACAATTGATATCCTACATACATATCAACCTTTGAAACAAACTCCCACTACTCAATCTACACTGCCCACGTAACGTACACTATTTTGAGATGCAAAGATCCTATGAAGATCATCTTCCTTTATCAATGTTGACAACCTGCCTCCCCTTTGCCATTTCCTGGCTTCTTGAGACGGCTGAAATTGAGATTAATAATGATAGTACTGTCAGTATATTGGTCACTAACCTCTTCACTAACTTCTTCAAACAATCCCATCATGTTGTCCTCCTCATTGCCTTCACAAAACACCCAAAACAGAATGTTATAACACACATACTAATCTATCTAACATTGTAGTACACAATTATAATGTTCTTACTTTGCAGTGAAGACAAATGAAGAATCTGTTGCTCTAATAAAGCAAGACCTTCATCTTCATCTGATGACAAGTCCTCCCAACTACCTTCACTGTCCTCATCACTCCAGTCACCACCACCACCATCACCACCACCAACCTCCTTGTGTTCTGTTCTCATAACTACAGGTTGTTGTGTATCAAATATGAGCATATGCTCTTAAATTAACAGGAAGTATATACACAGATTGATAGATGCATATTAAGTAAAATTAATGTACACACCTTTTCTTAAACCAACAAGTGGTAATTCAGCTTGCTGTTGGCTCTGTTGGCCTTGCTGTTGCTGTTGCTTTATGAGAGCAATTATTTTTAAAAAATTATGCAAAATTTACCACACATAAAGTGGCTAACAAGGCAATTGGACCCATAGCAAATGAATTGTTATTGGCAATTCTGACTGATTGCACATACCATGAATGGAATAGCTCTATTGACGAGAGCATGACGATGAGAGGAGTCAGCCAGCTTACTTATAGCTTGTGCTCGAAAAAAATCAGCACTCATGTACTTTGCGCCTAAAAGAAACATTGACACAATGTCGTACCTGGAAATTATACAATACATAACATACGAGATTCATCAGCTGGTGGTGGTGGTGGTAGTTTTGATGGTACTGATGCTTGAAACTGAGGGAATTGTCTATAAGATGATGAATACAGCCGCCCGACATTCCTTTCAAACGATGGCTTTGTTTGTGCTAGTACCTTCATTCTTGGTACAGGAGGGGGAGGAGCTCCTGGAGGTGAAGAGCCTCTACTAAGAACATGTCTGCTTCTCTCCCAGCTCTGTGATTGAGGGAGGGACCTAACAGGTTGTAGTGGCTGAGGTCTGTCCCTAGAGACACTCAGGTCAGAAGTAGGGAGAATAGGAAGAGAGGAGAATGAGTCAGCTGTCAATCCTTGGGAAGACACACCATCAGAACTGACTGCAAAGCCATCTGAAGGAACTAATTGCTCCTGTAGAGCTTGATGCTGAAAATAGCCACTAAACTCTGATCCACTGGGAAGCACTTGCTGGCCATCTTGATCTGAATTATACAGGACATAGATACTCCTTACTCTTGTTAAGAATCACATTCAAATCTACTATTAATTTATAATAATTGGGTAATGCTTTACTTGGAGACCAGTACAATATCGTCATTACTATAACACTCAAATGGGACCATAGAGGTAAAACCTAACCTGGTGGTTCAATGTCTTTGTAATTCCTTGCAATAAACCGGCTGGACCTCATTGATCGCCCATATGACCTAATTGGTTGTCTGCCTGACTCTGTTATTTCGGTTGATTCTTTTAATTTATGAACTGCTTTAGTCTTTTTAACACTGACTGTCATTGGATCTGCCTCGACAGATGCTCCAAAAGGTTCCGCTGGTAAGCTTCTTGGCTGCATAATATGATCAATAATCATTAAGTAAGCATACAATGAACTCACAGCTAAATATCGTACAATTGTTTTAGCCAAACGGTAGTGTCTTAACACTGGTGACGGTGTAGGCTCAGTCTCCTCTGGTTCAACTGATGACCTTCCTTCTCTCTCTTTCTCCTTCTTGACTGGAGGAGTTCTGGATTGTCTCTCAAACGGACTCTTGAGAGTTAAGATGCCTCGTTTTGACATGGCCTCATCCCCTACATAGGAGTCCTTCTGACCCATACCCACCATCACTCCCTGGGAATGGACACAACAGTTGCTGCTTACAACCTCAAGAGGAAAGGGAATCACAAGAAACACTCATCACCTACCTGATGTCTTGGTCTTCCAACTAATGCAGGGAAAACTGCTGATGGGGCATCTTCACCTGCCCTACCAGCCTGGGGGAACAGAGATCAGAATTATTGTGTAGCAATTTGTACCTGACTCATGGTGTACCTTCACTGATGCCATTCCTGTGTCTATGACAATGGACTCAGAGTTATCTAATGAGAACAGATCATCATCTAGAGGCAGTAGATCAACCACTGGAGGAGGCTTTGGAGGAGCTGGAATGGACGCTGAATATGACAAGCTATACATGGGTTCTAAACCAGTCCCTTTCAATTTCTTCCTTGCTTTCCTCTATGTTAGTATAGTAGATAGATTAACTCTTATAGGACAAAAATATAACACAGTTTGCTTGATATGTAGTGCTATACCTTTCGTGCCATTTTCACTTCGCTCCTGACAACCTTCTCCTCCTGTGCCATTTCCAACCGACTGAGTTCAGCTAGCTGATGTTCTTTTTCAACCATTTCCATCTCTTGTCTTACCTGAACTCTGTCAAAAGAGGGAAAATAAAAGCCAGTTTCATTTCTTATTAATAAGGACTCCTTTGCTATAATTACCCCCCACTGTCTTGCTCCATCATTGCATTTACAAACTCATTATAACATATCCTTCCGTCATCATCCATGTCAGCTTCACGGATCATCTCATCAACCTCTTCATCTGTTAATTTCTCTCCCAGGTTTACCATCACATGTCTCAACTCAGAAGAGGAAATGAAACCTCTTCCATCTTTGTCAAAGACATTAAAGGCCTCACGTATCTCTTGTTCAGAGTCAGTGTCAAACATCCTTTGAGACACCAAGGTAAGGAATTCAGGGAAGTCTACTATACCATTACCATCTGAGTCTATTTGGCTTATCATATCCTAAGACAGTGTGTACAAGTAAGAGCAGAGAGAGAAAAAAGTGGTTAAGCTACAAAATATGCACAATCTCTATCTCTCTCTGATTGCTCTTGCCTGCAGTTCTGAAGCTGATGGGTTTTGTCCTAATGATCTTAGTACTACCCCAAGCTCTTTAGTTGAAATAGTTCCATCACCATCTTTATCAAACAATGAAAAGGCTTCTTGAAACTCAGCCACTTGCTCCTCAGAAAGACTACTAGCAAGTACAGGGACAGAAAATCGAAGCTTGGATGCCTCCTTTATTTCTAAGCTAATGGAGCAAGAACAGCCAAGGACCTTCACATACTACAGAACTATCAATGCTACTATACAATGTAGAGAGTTCACTCTTGATGAACTTACTCTTTAATGATTGCCTCAATTTTAGAGAGGCTCTGAGTAGCCTCGGAAGAGAAGGATATCTCAAGTTTGGATCTGACAGTTTTAGTCAACTCCAGAGCCTCAGCATAACGACTTTGAGACACAAACAGATCACTCAACTTCTGAACCAGCTGCAAATAAAGATATGACTTAAATTCATGGATATCAACCAATGAGCTGCATCTACCAACCTTTATTCTAGAAGTGTTAGCAGGACCAAGGACCTCTTCTGTTTTGGCCAGTGCTTGTTTGTAGACACTCTCTGTCTGAGATGGATCAGCACTCAAGAACACCACACCCTCATCAATAGCACTCTTGATCACCTCAAGGGCATCCTGAGTGGATGACAGTGAGAATAGCCTTCTTTCTAATAGACAATATTGTTTCTCTCTCACCTTCTCTGGGTCTGCTCCCTGGTCTATGAGCCACCCCATGTAGTCTAGTCTGTCCACTCCTTCCTTAGACACCAACTCATCAATACTAGGTCCTCGCTGTTTATCAAACTTTTCACCCTACACACACAGAGTACAAACTAATGAAGGGGCTTACTCAAGACAATGAGTGACTCACCTTTTCCCTCTCTTCAATGGCCACAAAGCTAGTGAACTGAGAGACAATAGAGTACTCCTTGCTAATGTTGATGATGTATGACTTTCTGTCTCTCTTGATAATCTGAATACAAAATCAAACATGTTTTGGAGAGCCAAAAACCATCAGTGACCTCATACCTCATGTTGCATCCTGTCACTGTCCAGTGATCCATCAGTCCAGTCTCTGATGATGGCTCGAGCTGTCAGCTGATGGAGGGTCTGAAGAGGTAGGCAAGAATAAAGATACTGTTGTCCAGAGAGACAGAGCCTCCCTCACCCTTCCTTTGGTTGTTCCCAGGTCAGTAGTAGAGACCATGGTCTCCACGTGTTTGCTGCCAATCTGGGCCTTCAGTGTGCCTTGTCTACAGTAGGGGACAAAGCCATACACCACCTGACGACAACCATTGAACAGAGAGATGAGCTCTTGGGGAGCCTGTGGAAAGGATATCGATTTTTGATGAGAGTAGATATAAAGCAAGATAGATGGACATACTTGAACCGGAGTTGGTGCATTCTCATCAAACTGTTGCCACTCAACACTGACAGAGGTGAGAGCAGGCTGGAAGGCCTTTGATAACTGAGACTTGACCTTCCTCTCCCATTTGGACTTAGTCTTGCTGTCAAAGAACTCCTCACAACCAGCTCCAACTCTTGCAATGGAGCGAAGGAAGTGCTTGTTGGCAGTAGAGCTGAGAGGGTGGGCACAAGTGAGGATACACATTACAGACGGTGTGGATGGACAGGTGTACACCACTGACCAGACTACTAACCTTACACCAAATGTAAACAGTCTTGATGTTTTGATTCCCCTCCTAACTGCATCGAGGGTTGGTCCTTCCTCGGTCATGTGACCATCTGAGATGAGGAACACTGAACGAGGGGGCAGGGTAGTCGTATCAACACCACCCACTGAGGGGTCACGGCCAGAGAGAAGGTGGAGGGAGTGCAAAGGTCGCCAAACATCAGTACTACCCATACTGGCACTACACTCCTAAATGCAAGGTTGTATTAATACTGTAAATACACGTGTTTTAGTAATGTTTCCGTGCACACACATGTACCTGAACAAACTTTCTTGCAGTGTTGAGTGTATCCTTAGTCTTTGCTACACTGCTAGGGAAGAGGGCATCATAGGCTACAAACAATAAGAACAGGACCATATCTTGTAAACAGTTCAGGAACAGCTGAGATTCTAAAGCTTACAAGCTCCAAATGTGAAGATGTTGAAGAGACACTTGAGAGGAAGGTGATGAAGTAGAAGGAGCAAAACCTTCTTTGCATTGTTCAAAGCCTCTCCCTGCAGTAGCAGTTGGAGTTAGAGGGGACCAGAGCCAATGGACACTATCTACTGACCTTCATGGAGTTGGAGAGATCCAAGAGAAAGATGATTTCATTCTCAGATATCATGTCTACTTCAAACTCGGGGTAGAAGGTCAGCATACAAGCCTGGATGAAGACACCATTCAATCAATACAACAGGTTTACCTACACCTCAGATCTTACATGGTGGCCTTTTTGGTCTTCTTCCACCCACATTCTAGGGACGTGGATTTCAGCCAATCCTATGTGGAGTTGAAAACCAGCTCCTAAACCAGAGCCAGGGCACATCTCGACTGTAGCCATGGTAGCTGTTTTCTAACAAACATCAACAGTAAAAGAGACCATAAACCTGTCCAAGAGTGAACACAAGAGAAGTGGCATACTTTCATCTTGATCTTGTGAGTTGGTGAGTCAATGCTCTTTATGTCAAATGGCATCTCAACAGACAATTGCACAGATACATTAGCACTGTGGAATCAATGATATGTACAATAATACTGTAGAGTATGATCCAGTGAGAAGCTTACCTCTGTTCCTTAACTTTGATCTTTTCAATGTCAGTCTGAGTGGTCTCCTCAAGAGCTGCTTCTTGCTTCCATGGAGCCACTGATCCAGGCAGAGAGAAGACAATGTTCTCTCCTTCCACAACCAATTCAGCTACATAGGTGATCTTGATGAGGACACTGGCTCCTGGTGGCAGGTTCCCTACACTCACTGTGAACACATCCTGTACAGGCAATACAGTGGAGTATGTACTTCAATCTACAGGCACACACAATCACACTTGTAAACATACTGGTGTTTCTTCGTCCATGAGGTAAGCTCCATGTCCCTTGCTAATGGCCTCCTTGTACTCTCTGTGGGCTTGCTCTTTCTCCTTCACTTGGCCAACAATGTGCTTCCCATTAATGAATGCCTCAAACCCACACACAGCAGCCATGTCATCCAGAGGAAACACATACTTTGCTTCAATGGGGATGGAGCTCTTGTTAGTGTAGGCTTGAAGCACCACCACCTTGGCAGCTAAGTCAATCAGCTGGGCCCTGATGTGCACAGCTTCAAGAGGCACATCAGCTCCATCAGCTTGTAGGCCAGCTTTGACCTTGTCCATTGGATTGGGGACATTCTGAACATCAGTCATTGATACTGTTGAAAGAAAACAACAAATTTTTATTTCTAAACAATATAAATTGAAAGTAATAACAGATACTGTCAGGGTTCTATCTAAGAATTCAAGTTTGGGGGAGAAGCTTTTGCTGAGGATGTAGTAGCTAAGGAAAATTTTGGTATATTGGGTTTGCAGAGACACAATTTTAAAATAAACCATATTTAAGTTGCACAAATGCAACACTGAGTACAAATATACAGAAGGTACAAGGGTGGGGAAGCTTGAAGTTTTGGGGAGGAAGTTGGTAAGTTTGGGGGGGGGGAAGCTTCCCCCTGCCCCCCCACTGGATAGAACCCTGACTGTACTAGTCTAGTCAGTAACACACCATCACTGTGGATGGTGTCATCTTCCTCTTCTTGCTCCTCTGTGTCTCCATTGATGTCCTTCTCCCTCCTAGCTCTTTCCCTCTCTGGGTCTCCTCTCTCACTGGGCTCTTCACTAGGAACAGTGAACTCAACCAGGTACCTCATACGTTGTTGGTGGCCATTGTACACTACACACTCGTCAGCCTGGAAGACAAAACACCTACAGCCTTCACAAGCAACCATGATGAAATTAAATTAGTCCACCTTGAAGAATGACTCCAGCTCTGGTGTTGCCTTGACTCCCTTTACACTATCATAGCCCTCAGGGGGAGCAGTCAGCTCGAATGTCTTCTCAGTATACTCCTGTCATAAGGAGATTAAAGGACTAGTGAAGGTATAAATGATAAAGATTATAAAGGATCAACCAACTTTGCTTCTTCCAAGAGCCACTTGGTTAACCAACATCATTCTGGTTCTACGACCTTGCTGTCCAGGTCTGGAATACTTGCAAGACAAACTGTTTGGAAACAAACTTACATCAGTTCTTGCAGAACCTTTTACTAAACTCATCTGTTACCTTGAGGAGTTGGCAAAGTAGATGCCATGTCCCAGCATCCCTGGATCTGATCGATGGCCTCCAAAATCATCCACAACTATCTTTGGTAACAGAAGACCACTAAACACAAAGGAACACTAAAACTAATAGAGCATCATCTACATTGAAGTGAAGCAGCTCACCGAGAGAGGATACCAACAAAGTTTTTCACTTGTGAAGCATGAAACAACAGTTGCTTGTTGTCTATTGTGTGTGTGAAGGTGGTGTCCTCTACTGGACGGTGGATGGCATAGATGGCCTCAATCTCAATGGGTGGGGAAAGGACACTAGGCACAAGGAAAGAAAGAAGGAATTTTTAAAAAAAAGCCTGTTTACTCTTCACCATTTCATGACTTACCTATCTTGGCTGTTTAGAACATGATCTCTGATGTCAGTGAACTCCAGAGAGGATGGGTCTAGAAACTGGATGTCACATCTCAGAGCCCTGTATTTGGCCTCAGTGCTACTTCGAGTGGACCAGTTGGTAGACTCACTGACACTCACCATGTCTTTTACAAGCTGGTGGGCACATACAGTCAACAATGAGTTGAGCAAAATTTCAATTTTGTAAAGTTTATTACCTGACAAAGATCTTGCTTTTGAGCTAGTACTCTCTTGCTATCAATGTCCACTTTATGCTCTCTCTTGTGGGGAATGGCAGAATAGAAGTCTTTGGAGAACTGAGAAACCTCTGCAATAGCAAGAAATGTGTTTGAATAAAAGGAGGTTTACTCTAGTCTATAGGTACCAACACTGACTTGACTTGATCTCCTGGTCTGTGACTTGCTTGTTATATTCCTCTCCTCTCAGTAGTTGGTGGATGGACAGAAGAGCAGCCTCTGCCTTGTTCAACTCTTCCATCTTGATGGTATCAATGGCAACAGCTAGTACCTCCTCCAGTTGTCCACTGGCTTCATCCCAGATGTACTCAACCAACTGGGACACTTCAGGCACCATGTCCTGTCCACTAGTGCGGACATCAACAATGAGCTATGAGGAAGAAGAAAGGAAACAAGTCACAACCAGTGTATGTTGTCTTCAGTCTAGCTGACCTTCTTTAGAAGAGGAGACCCAACTTGTGTTGAAAGGAAGGCTGTCTTGCTCAGAGAGTGGGGAGATGTTGTGTACTGTTTGTAGAGTTGAGTGTAGGCATATTCAACATCCAGAGCAGTGCTCAAATAGCGACACTCTTTCCTTCCTAATTCACCAGACTAAACAAAGCAGAGAGCTACTGTATTATATGATACACTACTAACATGACTATATATTGTTACCATGGTATCCCTTTTCTCTAGGACTCCAGTGTGTGAGAAGACTCTAAAGAGAGGAGAGGAACTGGTGCAGTCCTCAGTGGGAGGGGCAACATGGATCTCAAGACAGGCAAATGAAGTCTTCTGAGTCCGTGAATCAAATTTCTACACAATATCAATCAAATTTCTATAACATACGTACAAACATCACGAGTGCTTAATGAAGAATTCAAAAAAATATTATGAAAGTTACCTTCAAAAAAGCATATCTTGCAATCTCATAATTGTCTTCAGGAAACCCAGGAGCCTTGGGATCAGTGTGAGGCCACTCCCATGCCCTGGAGGAACTGAGTGTAATGTTTTTTGTGTAAAACTTTAGAATTACTATTTTACCTCAGCTGGTTCATGTTGATGGTTGACTTTAGTCTCTTTCTCTTCTTATCAGCATTAGCCTTGTCTTGCATTGAGGCTGACATGAGAAGGAAAACCATGAAGCATATAGGTCTACACTACATGACATTATTATTTATTTTGCTACATTTTAAAAAAAGAAAAAACAACAGTGAAACCAAAAGTTACTTAGCAAATGGATACCACATAATATTGGTTCATATATTCTGGTGCAAAGGTGCATGAAACTAATCAAAACTTTTGGGCCTCACCAACAATCTTTCCAGTGCTAAACTCCTGTGCAGCAGTCTTCCCCACAACAATGAACTCATCGGCCTCTAGTAGTTTGCCTGCCTCAATGCTCTTGTGCACAAAGTCCATTGACACAACAGGAATGCCCCATTTCTGGGCCATTCGACTCTTGTATGAGTCCTGGGCCTTATCAACATTGTTGACCACTAGATGAGTAGTCTGCAAGTGTGGGGTTTGATAATTGAACAATAATGGCTCAAGTAATTCTACCACAGTCAGATCATTGATGTCACAGTGATGTCATGATCCAGCAACATATGCAGTCCTTGGTATCTACCTTTTTGGTGACAATGAACGATATAATTCCTCCATTATCGATGACTTTTCTTTTCAATTCTGTCTTCTTCTTGAAAGGAAGAGAAGAGTCTAGCTCCAGAGTTACCTGACAGCCAGTGAACACACTCATTGCCACTCTTGATCACTGTGCAGCTCAGTTTCGGCCCTGATAAAAATTGTGATTGTGAACTTTGACCCTTGGGGTCCACCTACTTTACACGACCTTCCGATTAGGTTTTTGCGCATGCGTACGCGCCATGCGCTAATGGCCTGGGAATCGGGACGAGTCGAGCTTTAGTCCTCAAGATAGATTTATAACTCAAGAAAGTCATAATTGTATATCTAATAGCTGGATTATTATAATAGTAATGATGAAGGTATACAAACACCACTCTCAAAGGTGTTTTGTATTTTGTTTGTGTGTAGTATCAGTGATTTCATTGTATTTGTATGGTGGAATTATAACCAAAAAATCAGGCTCATGTTTTCATAACTCTAGCTTGGAATCAAATGTGACTGAAGACACTAGTATTTTGGTTGATTATTCCAAGCCAGATGATAATCCCTTTAAAGCAAGAAAACAATGGAAGATATTCATAAATGCTCTGAAGCAATACACTGAATTTCATCACACAAAACTACACCAGCTCAAGTCATCTCCAGAAAGTCATAATGTAAAGACATTGACTTGGGCCTGTTCTCAAGAGCGTTGCTCTGGTATAGGAGATCAACTCCTCAGGATTCAGTACTTCTTTCTTCTAGCTATGATCTCTGGACGTCTCTTCACAATATACTGGGATGAAAAATTACAACAAACTTCCAATTACCTTATTCCTAACAAAATACAATCAAAATATTTCAACAAGAGTGTAGGTATGTGTAATGATATGGATGTTCATTCATGCACACATCATGTGTTTGATGGAGGTGGCAAGAGGTCTCTATGGGGGTTTGGATGGACAAAGAAAGAATTTGATCACTTTGGAGAGATCCTGTTTAGTGAAGAACAACACATAACTGTCACTGGTCAAGTTGTAGCTGATGTCATGTCTATAGGCAAATCATCATTTCAAGATCAGGGTGTGCATATTCTGAAAGGACTGGAGAGTTTAGGAGTGAGGCAAATTCTTTATGAGTCAACCAATGATACTGTGTATACTGATCACAGACCACTATGGTACACCATGTTACATAGACTAGGAGTACATCACTGGATGGAAATTCCAGAGATCAGTAATGGAAGATTGAAAGCAACAAATGCTTGGTTGTACGTAAGCCACACATTATTTACATACCTTTTTGGTTTTTCAGAGAAACTACAGTCAAGGGTCAAGAAGTACCAAAACTCACTTGATTTGTACAAGAGAAACTATTTAGTAATTCATCTTCGTACGGGATTCTTAGGTGCAAAGAACAAGGAATTCTGGGGTACACGGTTTTATTCTGAAGGCTGGAAGATGTTTTCAAGTCCAAAGGATTGGAAATGCATAATTCAGCATGGAATTGATTTAAGAAATAAAATCTTAGGGAGTGCAGCACCAGTCTACCTTAGTACTGACTCTCCTTTAGTTCAGAATTTAGCCATTAGACATTTTAATGATGAGAATATCAAAATAGGAAACTTGACATTGATTCATTCGACACAAAGTGATAGGAAATGTCATTTGAATAAAGACCGTATTGATACATGGCTTGATTTTTTAACAATGGCTGATGCCAAAGTGATTGTTCATGCTGAAAGCTCATTTTCAATAAATGCAGCTTTTGTCAAACCTATACCACATTCATATCATTCATGGATAATAAATGATTATAATAAACAATGTTTGGCATCATATATTTCTGGAAAGTCAACTTGTATCTGTTAATTCACACTAGCTCATTCACCATGTATGATTTTGTATATATCCATCAAAATTTTGTACAATCACAACAATTGTCATCAGCAATATTACTCTCTCCATATTGAGATGTGTGTGTGTGTGTGTGTGTGTGTGTGTGTGTGTGTGTGTGTGTGTGTGTGTGT
>CAXIPT010000008.1:1698130-1734722 GCA_964030475.1 Tethya wilhelma | reverse complement strand
ATTGTATTAGTACATGCAAATGCTTGCATTTGACCATTTCTTTCTCTCTATTACAGACAGGGAATGGAAGTTACACAAGCTCTATTTATGTCAGGTATTTGTAGCCTTGAATGTGGACGTGTGTTACTGTATTCAGTGTGTATATGTGTCCATATTCTTCTTAGTCTAACTACTTTGCCAGTATGTTCAGTGGCAATTGGAAAGAGTCAAGAGATTCAAAGATATCCCTTGATATTCCTGATCCTAACATCACAGTAGACGGTAAACCATGTGGCAATGGTTTTGATATATCATCAGATTCTGTGTGTATTATATGCATGTGTTTCATTGCCTGTAGCTCTGGATGTTGCATTCAGCTCTCTCTATAGAGATGAGGTTCACCTGAATGCTGTGGAGGTGTTCCCTATTGTTGCAGCAGCCTCAATGCTTCAATTGGTAGAGCTATAACCTAATACCTGTTCATTTATATACATGGTATGTTGACTCTACCTTGCAGGAAGGGTTGTTGGAGCATTGTAAGGAGTTCATGAGAGAAAGCCTAATGTATGTGATGATTTACTCTATAATGCATTGAACTGGTATCTGTTGTGTCTTGAGTTTCATATACTGTCTGGCTTACAGTGCAGAGCATGTCCTGAGTTATCTCAATGCTGCTACTCTGTACGGGCTGCAAGATGTGGAAAATGAGTAAGAATGACTTATGGTACATTTGTTTACTGCTCTCATACATGACTGTGTGATTTGTTAGGTGCCGGCTATGGTTAAGAATTCACCTACTAAAGAGTTACGATGTAGCACTATTGAAGGATTTGAGGTAAGTTCTTTCACAGGGTTATAGTGCAAGTGGTGCTAATTATTGTCATGTCCTCTTGTATGACTTCTTGCTTTGACTTTCATGCACTGTTCTCCTTGTGCAGCCCTGGTCTCCTTGCACAGTTGTTGCATTCACCAGACTTGTATGTAATGCAAGTGGAGATGGATGCGTACACATTAGCAAAGAGAGTGAGTGGTTTTCTGTTAGTAAACCTTAACAGAATCACCTCTGTCCTTGTTGCACTCTGGTTTCCTCTAGTGGCTCTTCCTTAAACTAAACCCTGAGTGGTCAGGTGAACTGGATAAACTGTTTAAGGATGCTGACCAGTTTTTCAGAGATCAAGGTACACCATATACATACACACTGATTTAACTGTATTGTTCATGTGGTGATGTGTGTCATGCAAGCTGTGATAAACTAATGTTCAAGAACATGACACTGTTTTCCAAAAGCATAGCCATAATTTGCACTACTTTCAAGTCCATATTATCACTATTTCAACCCTTAGCCATGGTATTAGTTGTGATTTTACTTTCAAGTCATAGTGATTGCACACTGATTGAAACTTCCTAACATTTGCACATGAAACTCCTCAGTTTTTCAGCTTGTACATAAGTCTTTAGTCGTTTCATATTTCTGACAGTGCACTGTTTTTCTTCTTTGAAAGAAGAGCGTTGCTTTGGTGTATGTAAGTAGTGCACAATGAAGATGATTGTCTTGATCGTATTCATGGTAGTCTCATGGTCCGGATCTGGTCTTTCGTCTGTTATTGTCAACCAACAAGCACTTTATCCTGATGAAACTAGCTCCCCTGTTGCTGTCGACCAAGGGAGACAACTGCTACCACGATCTATAGAGCTTGGTTCAGCCTCGGGAGAAGCTCCAATCATTAGGAATCTTACAGAGTTTATGCAGTGCCGTGTGTGTTCCAGCAATGCTACAGCAGAAAATGCCGACTCTGCTTGTTTTGCAGAAGCTTATCAAGAGGTGTATCCCTGTCAGTGTGACCTACTGTGTCCAGTGTATGGCGATTGCTGTGAAGATGCTGTGGATAGTTTTTCAGAGTGTGAATCGTTAGTAGACCCAGTTACTAGCCCCGATGCCACCTCTGTGTCGTACACTTGCAACTCATTGGTACTCAACTCAACCTCTCTTAGACCAGCAGTCTATATGATCTCTCACTGTCCTGATTGGTGGATTAATGGCAGTGACTATGGAACACTTTATGACCGTGAAATGATTCAGTTGAACTGCACCTTAGGCCCTCTTGTATCACCATTTAGTGATGTATCTACTGGAAGAATTTACAGAAATGATTTTTGTGCACTGTGCAATAACATTTCTCTCATTGTTCCGTGGCACTATCGTCTTTCCTGCAATGGAGATATTCAAAACATTTCACCTGAAGGAACAATCACGACTGAGGACCTTGAGGAGCTGTGTGTGACTTTAGAGTATTTCCAACCAAGCTTTTATATGAGATCTTCTCAATCTTATGATGGTGGCTTTGAGCTCCCCAGGAATTGTGCTCCTTCCATTTCAACATGTCTTTCCCGTGAAGAGCTCAATGAGTTCCTAGACACTGTCATAGATTATGATGCAATCGTAACTGGCTGTGAGAACTCATCGTATAGTCTTGTGGAAGGTTATTCCATTCTCCATGGTGCTACAGTAGTGTTCAGGAATACATACTGTGCTATTTGCAATGGACTGTATCTTCCAAATGACACCTTGTGTCTCAATTCTTCCTTGTCACCGGAGTCACCTCTTGGTAATGCTGGCGACAATTCCACCAACTCAACCACACTCATTCTTGATCCATTCAGTGGAGCTCTCTTTTTGTTTGGATCGCTTGAAGAGCCTTTAGCTGTCGTTGAGTTCAATTGCTCTGCTGGTGAGATTTATGATGCCCAAGATCAGCAGTGCAGGCTGGTTGTGTGCTCTTCTGTGAATGAAACCTGTGTGACTGGCAGTCCCTCCATTTTAAGAGACACTACGACTATGGTGGATGATGTTACAACTGGTGTTACCACAGCTGCTTTTGTCTGCTTTGCTCAGTTGGTCCTGGAAGATTCAACTCAGTATGTCATGATCAATGATTTCTTGGTATTTTACAATCCCTTGTTTGCTGTTCTTCCTATTATTGGCCTCACTGACGATGGCTTTCCCACTGTGTGCTTGGATGATGCTGATCTCACCATATTTGAGGCGATTATGAAGCTAGTCCAAATATACAATGTTTTGATCACTGTTGTGTCTGTGATCTCCATACTAGTGTGCATCTTGGTCATTCTAGTCTACTCCCTCTTACAAGTGATGCGATCTGTGTTTGGAGTGGTCTTGATCAATCTTGCTGTTACGTTCATTCTTGGTGATTGCTCTCTCATTCTTGGTGGACCTGCAACCTATTCTTCTGATAGTCACGGTGTCTGCGTTGCTGCTGCAGTCCTTGAACACTTCCTTGCTGTTGCTCAGTTCCTATGGGCTGCAATACTTGCCTTTGATGTCATCCTTCGGTACTATCGCAGTGTCAAGGAGCTACCGCCTCGCTCCAAGCTCCGTGTTATAGTGATATACCTTGCTGTAGGGTGGTCCATCCCGCTCATACTAACACTGATAGGAGTGGTCAGTGGCCTTGTCATGGGTGTTGCGTATGGGGAGAATGGCAGTTGCCATGTTCCTAGTCCCATCAGCATCCTCTTCCTCTTTGGTGTGCCCAATATAGTATCTGTGATAGTAGCAGTTGTAGGTATGGTGGCAGTTCTGGTAATTCTTTGCAAGAATTCATTCCAGTTCAAACATCGTGATAAATGCCGTTTTGCTCTTCTGTTTGCTTTCTTTCTCATCATGCTGGGTCTGGCATTTTGCTGGTTTCTCGTTCTTCGTGCTGGTGTTGTGTCCCTTGGAGCTAGCTTCCTCCTTGTCCTTGCAGTTGGAACTCGCTCAATCTATTTCTTTGTCACCTTTGTCCTTACCAAGAAAGTCTACAATGCTATTCTTGTTCTGTTTGGTATCAGGCAGATGAGCAATAAAGTCATGCCATCGGCAGCTACCTCTGAGCCTATCCCAGCAGGAGATAACAACACACTTCAAGTGCCTTCTCTGGTCCATCCTGTTCCTTCAGCTCCTCCTTATCATGGTGAGATGACTCACCCCAGTCTTCCTGCCTATAGCACACACGGAGGTGTAAGGTTCACTGTGTCTGATATCCCATCAGCAGTGAATGAAAATGAAGAGCTTATGAATCGTCTCGAAAATCCAACCTTATATATGAACCCTGTCCAAGCCTGGAATTAAGTGAAGACTTTATCATGGACTTTAGATTGTGACACTAGTTACATGATTATGTGTGCAACTGGCTTACTGAACAAGTTTTAGATTTAGCATGTGTTGTATCTCAAGAAACATTATTTTAAATGTAAAGTTTTTTTGTGCTGATTTTAGTCATACATGCATCTTGCTTGATGTAATATTTGGTACATATCTATGTAATGGTGTGTACCTATTGTGTATTGTAATGTTATACATCCCAATGATTGTACACTAACAGAGAGTGGTAGATGGGTTCCACAGTGCAATAGAATCGCCATTTATCTTCTTTTGACACCCTATGCCTTACGTGTACCATGGATATTGACCTTAGCTCTAGTTTTGGTAAAAGTGCCAGTTTGTACGGTCATTTATTGTCTCTGTTAATATTCTTCATCATACATCTTGCAAATACAATCACATACATTTAGGTGAAGGCAATGGTTGCCACTTCTTGGAGACAGAAGCTAGTGGTCCATATTTAGATGTGTTTAAAAGTATACGCTTACAGCATATTGTGAATGACTATGAGTCTACACAAACTTTGGAGTTGGACAAGATCATACCAGAGAGTATGTTAATTTATGAAGATACTGTCTCATCTTACCCAATGAATTTCTTCTGTCTATCTACATACAGGTTGGCTTTTGGCAGTTTACAGAAGACAATGGTTAAAAATGTTAAAAGTTGATCAGAGAGTTGATCCAAGGTTCGTATTGTGTTGATAATAAAAAATGATGCATGTACAGTGTGTATAGATAAGTATGTGTTAGTGATTGTTATTCCTTTGTGTGTGTGTGTGTGTGTGTGTGTGTGTGTGTGTGTGTGTGTGTGTGTGTGTGTGTGTGTGTGAGTATGTATTCTTTTTCTCCATAGTCCAGCAAGATTAACTTCAGAGGAATTCTATTCTTCCTCCCTTCGATGTGGACGAGTTATTAATGAGCCAGGAGAGGTAAAATTTTTACCAGAACTTTTTATCTCAGAATTATTTTGTGGTTTACCTAACTTCTTTATCAATGTAGTACTGCTGGAGGTGGACAGGATATTCATTTGGATTTGATGTTTTAGTCTTATACAACTCTCGCACTGGGTACTTAATTTTTTTACAATGTGAGATTAAAATTATCCCTCTCCTTTTCTAGAGCACTCTCTCTCAAACGTAATACTCGGACACAGCCCTGTGTTTCAGCAATCAGTACACAGCAACGAAGAGTGATTGTTATTAGGTATGTCTGTAGCTGCATTTAGAGTTTAGAAGTTGTTGGTGAAACACAACGTTACCATGAAATGTGTGTAGATTAAGAGCAACTTCTGTTGGTAGTAATGGTGAAGTTTTGTCTCACCAAGATTCAGGCATGTGGTTCCTAAATGTTGCTCAGGATGAGGTAAGTGTACTGCAACTATTGTCAATATAATAATTTATTAATATTCACTCTTTTCTAATGCTCAGGAGCTGCCTCTATTAACTGTGAATCCTTGTAGTAATTTCCCCCTCTATATCAGTGTCAACATGGCCCTCACTTCAGCTGATAACACATCAGCTGCATCATGAATGGCTTACTCCCCGATTCTTTGATTGATCATGACTAATTTTCTGTTTTCACCAATATCATACCGTTTTGTCATTCTTACTTTACTTGCATGAGACATGGTGTATGGAACAATTCTGTGCGTCTAAACATTATGCAATTTGTAGCTTTTCTCTTGCGGTCTTACCAGGGTGGCCGAGTGGTTAAGGCGTTGGACTTAAGATCCAATGTGCAGTTGCACACATGGGTTCGAACCCCATTCCTGGTAGTGGGACCCTGCGACCATTTTTTTTCCCTATATATTTCCTTTTTTTTTTTTGAATACCGAAAGGTGTTTTGACATGCTTGTTGAAAGTTGAAAAAGAAGTAGCCAAAAACTGTCTGATTTTTGGCTGTGCACAAAATTTCATGGGGACGTAACGGGGAAGTATTGCAAAAAGTCCCGTAACAATATACATGGGCTGTAACGGGACCGTAAGAAATTTCAGCGCTGTACGGGGTGTATTCACGTTACTGTACACTCCGGCCCCGGCCCCGTGTAGCTATACACTTTTGGAAGATTTTCACGTCAACATCACTTGGAAATGGTCGTCACAATTAAGTGCGCGCATATATAGTTAGGCTTTGCCATTAATTATTAATTAACAGCAAGCGTGGCAAGTAAGTATGGTTACTAGTCTCGTCCCCAGCCCCTTTTATATCGGGCGGGGAAAAAAAAAAGGCCTTTTTCCCCCCGCCCGATATAAAAGGGAAAAAAGGGGCTGGGCACGAGACTATATGGTTACTGTAAATTAAATCTTTGTGATTTGTGTAGTCTCATAATCAATGCTAGCTATAAAATAAATTATGTCAACAGATGGTCTGTCCCCCCCTTAGCAATACTCTGAGGTAGTTCTCAACTGAATTTCTGTCCCATAACAGTTTGCAAGCTCACCTTTGACTTCCCCGTTTATTAAAACTTTATTTGTGCTTACATGCATTGTTATAACATTGTTTATGTTGTGTCAGTGAGTGGCTCTGCAGAAGTTGTCGACATCCCATTCTAAACGTACACAAACCACGGTGTTTCAACAAGATGATCATGCTCTAGGGAATCTATTCTATTAAATTTTGACAAAGTACGTTGTGCATTAAATTTTTATTATTTATTTTTTTGCCAAGCTTAGATAAATTTGAGTATATTTCAGCTTAAAATGTTGCGTACATGTGTTCATAGGTGTTGTAGCTAGCTCTTCTGCATGTCTAATGCTTTTCGACATCAGGACAATAATTATTCATCGGTAAGAACAGCAAGTTGCATGAGTAAGAGTATATGTATGCATTATTATACCTATACTTCATTGTATACATACACTTTATCCTTGTAGGAAATGCTGAAATATATATGAGTTGGTTGGCCACGACATTATCCAAGGTAGTCGGTTTTGTTTTGTTACAAAAATAGTTTTGTTCATGATGCCTGTAATTTGTACCTTAGGTGTTCAACATCACCTGTATGTCCATGTGACACAAATTAAGCTAAGAAGATCCACATGCTCCTCAAGCTTTCTCAATTTATGGCTAGAGATACAAAATTAGTTAATTTTGTGTTTAATTTCTATGCTGTATAGGTGTGAGTCTACCATCAAATTAACTGTCTGTCAACAGCAAGATCAGCACTGAATTCCTCACGACTTCGCCACTTAGCTGTTTGTAATCTTGCCAACTTCATTTTTTGCAGTATACAGAAGAACAGTTCGTTTTGGTATGCAATAATCATAGTCGCTTGTTTTCTCTGAGACCACAAGTATTTTTTGCTCAGGTATTATAATTATGTGTGTGGATAATCTGAAGCTACTGAAGCACAACGTGATCCAACAGAAGCATGCAGGCTACATGTAGACATCATGACCACGCAAAAAAAGTTACAAACAGCAGCAGGTTCTAGGAACAGTTCATGTTGGTACGTGTGACTCTGGCCAGCTAGACTAGTGCCTTAGATGGGCAGACATGACACAGGAGCATCAATGTAACTTCTACCTGTATCATGCACTCATGTACATGTACTTTGACTTTATTATAATGGTTTAAAGCAAACTTTAAAAACTTTATGCATGTCACAAATAATTTTTAGAGCGCTAGCGCGTATTAAAAATTGCAAACAAACGTGTATTGCATACAGCACCGTACAGCAGCTGTAGCAAATATGGGGCTGTACGGTATATTGTACGTGACTACTTGTTCCTATCTCTTTACAGTACTGCCCACTTCTGCACTACTTATTTTTTATCAAACTTTCTATCCCTCCATTTGACAATGTGGCAACTCAACATAGCATCGTATTACATTATAATTATAATTTTAAGGTCCATTTTCTGTAAGAAATCACACTCTAGATTTGCTGCTAAAATGTATGTACAGTGTTACTATAGTAGAAATACAATTGCTATTATTGTCTATAGTATTATGTAAAATTTTACTCTGGTGGGTCTTATGTTGAGGAATCTATGCATCTTCCTTCATTGAACAATCCAAAGTCGTAGTTTTCTTCACTGAATGCTGAGTCAACTGTGTACGACTTGAAGCTCTCTTCAATGACAGCATCATTGAGATCAGTGACATCATAGATAGGACCACCCTGGCGGTTACCAACATAGAGACAGGGTCCTTCCTTATATGTCCAGGTAAACTTGTACAGCCAGCCCGTGTATGTCCTCTGCTCCCCGGTTGATGCTGAGGTGTAGTTGACTAAGTATCGTCCAGTGTTGCCATTCCTGTCCACACCATTGAGCTGGGACACTCGTACAGGGATGTTCCAGAATTGACCTGGGAGGATTTCAACAGCTCCATTATTGACAAGACATTGAGCTTTAAAATTAATATCTATCAAATTAAGCAGTAACCAGTAGGGACTAACCTCCTAAACGAATACTAGATTTGTAAGTGAACTAGTTCCTTACCAAGAAGACCATGAGCTTGTCTGTGGCCGAAGTTGAGTCCTCTCATGACCGTGAATTCCAGGAAGCCTCCAGAGTGCATCCCGCTGTCTGAGTAGGAGGAATCCTTCACCCTTTGGTCCCTGCAGAAGACCCACATGACAAGTGTGAGCTCATTGCAGTTAGGTACAGAAATGCGGACACGATTTGAATATCTCCTGAGTGAGATTCCATCAGCGCTGTAGCGATTGGTGCTGAAGCTGTTTCCATCCACAATCACAGAGCAGTTGTCTTCAAGAGAGACTAAAATGTTCCTACATCTGTCCTGGTTATCCACCGCCCGTACTCCAATCTTATCTATGAAGTTGAGTGAGGAAGTAGCAGAGAAGTAGTGGGCATTGACTGAGGCACATTCGTCCGTCACCAAGTTGAGATAAGTGTTGTCACGACCGTGGATCTCATAGCAGAGGGAGAGGCTGGTGGCATTGATGGCTTGTAGGTCGCTGACAGGGACCAGGATGGGCACGGTGAAGGCGGGATCACCAGTCACAGTGTCGTTGACAGTGACACCAGTATCTGACAATACAACCAAAGATGACAAGTTAACACACTAGTGAGATGAAGACTATCACACAACCAACCCTCAGGTGACACCATTCATGGAGGTGAGTGGATGGAACAAGGCTAATGTACACACTACCACTACCAATTGTAATACTCTTCCATTTGCAAACACACACACACATGTGGCACAATGTAACCGTGTACATAACAGCACAATGGAATTGTATGATACTTCCATTGACGTAAGCTACACTAAGGTGATGATGAACACACAAACAACAGATGAGCCGGTCCATACCATCATCATCCAGGACATTGATGACAGTCCTGTTTGGTTGAACGATTCTCACAAGGTCCAAGGGATCTCCTGGGAAGACAAGAGATGCAGTGTACATCTCCACAGCCTCCAGACCCACATCGTCATCAGTGAGAGCGAACTCCACAAACACAGAGGAAGGAGCAGAAGGACCAGCTCCAAAGGTCACCAGCTTATCAATACCATCGGCTGATTGCACAATATCAGTCTGATCACTGGGACCTGTGCAGAGAGAGAACAGAGGTTAGTTCAAGGGCAGTGTTGCTGGTTCTTCAATCAAGAAAACACTACTTAAAGATATTGCAACAAAACTCTTTATCAAGCCACACTGCAATTGGTATGATGTGGTACAGACCTTTAGTAGCATTAATTGCTCACCTCCAATCACTTGGACTATGAATGGTTCGTCAGAGACTCCAGTCTTGATGACTTCAATCATTCCAATGACTTCATTCTCAACAAATGTGTACTCTGGGCTGCCAAACATGACTCTGATTTCTGAAAAGTCAAGGTACAAGTGAATCGCAGAACACTAGCATAATAATAGTTACACATTAAATTTTTATATCATTTCACTAATATATTTAAAGAACTAAAGAGAGAGAGAGAGAGAGAGAGAGAGAGAGAGAGAGAGAGAGAAGTAGTGATGTCAGAGCTACCCGTGGGAAGTGGTTCACTCACGGTCATCATCAGTTATCTTTACAATGGCCTGTTCAGGGTCTAGGAAAACACTGCCATCAGTGGTGTCAAGGTCCAGAGTGAAGTCTTCATCATTCTTCAGCATAGTGTCCTCAGTGGAGGGGACGTTGAAACACTGCTCACTAGTGGCACCATTGAACACCAGCTCAAGGCCAGATATCCCTTCATAGTCCTCTCCAGCTGATGCTAAGAGAGAGAAAGAAAATGATAAACAATTATGACAACTAAAACAATCAATAATAATTATAGCTGGAAGAGAATAACAAAATTGGTAAAGTATATGAATGGAATGTACAATTATGTCATGCTGGTCATGCCATACAAGAAGGCCTTGAGATTTAGTAGTATACTACTATTAATTCTCTGGCTGGGATTTGAACTGGGGTCATTCAAACTCCTGTCAAATGATCTCACTACTGATCTATCAGACATTGGAGCAGACAAGGTTTTCTTCCATCCTTTCCCATAGTACCTATAGCTGATCCGTCAATGCTCCCAACAGTGACCAGAGCATCTCTCTCCAGAGTGCCAGACCTCAGCACCACACACACCTCCACCACATCTCCCTCAGGGGTCACATATTCAGTCCTTTCAAAGCCAATCGTGACACCTGGATCAATCAGAGAAGGTGCTGGGAGTAATTACCCATCACAGATCACAATGGCTGGCAACAAACCCAATGGTCACCTCTGAGTGAGGAACAACACATGACATGGGGTAGTAGCTGTCGAGTCTACTTACGGTCATCATCAATGATGGTGACATTGGCTTCCAAAGGATCCAGTCTGAGTCCTGAGGGCAAGCCAGCACCTCCTGCAGAGAGTAGGCCAAAGAAGACCTCTCTAGCCTCAAGGATATCATCATCGACAATGTCAACAATCACTTCTTGCACTTCAGTTCCAGTAAAGACAAGATTTTCAATTTGTAAGATATTATAGTCACTGCCATCTACAGGTAATTACAGAAAATGCATTCGTAGCTATATTATTATACCACAGTCTACGGTGAATTGATCGATGCCTTAGACTCACCAAGTGCTGTGTCATCTGCTGTTTCAAATATCACAGGCACATCAATATCCAACTCTCCAGATATGACACCAATCAAGAAAGTCACATTTCCACTGCCTTCAGTCACAGTATACTCAGTCTCAATGAATCCAATCACAGCCTCTGAAGTAGCAAAGATGAGACATGCATTAGTACATCATAGTGTATTTGATTTTGTTGAAGCTGCTGTGTTTTCATCTGCCAGACTAGACTGAAGAGTGATTCTGTCTCTTTCTTGGTCTATTTGAACTACATCTCCTAAAATGATTGTAACATCCTCCAACCTGACAGAGAACTGCTCATCCATCTCTTTGATGAGGTCATCAACTATTTCAACTGGCAGTGTTGCAGTACGTGGAGATCCAGATGAAAACACAGCAGCTTCAATGAGATGAAGTCAACTCCAGAAAAGAGAGAGAGAGAGAGAGAGATGACATTAAAAGCACGAGTTCATTATAAATTCTTATTGTGTGTTACCATCATCATCTAGTATCACTACTTCAGCAACAGAAGGATCAATGAACACTCTCTCTGTTGGTCCATCCACCAGTTCCAATGTTGCAGAGAAGGATTCAGTGAGCTCAAAAACACCATCATTGGTAATATTCACTGGTACTTCCAGTTGGGTTACACCAGGCCCAAATGTGAGCAGAAGACCTGATATTGCTTCATAGTCACTCATATCTGTATACATATTACCACGGTGATTAGGAAAAAGTTAACTTCAATAATAAGAATTCCTTACCAAATGCTGTACCATCAGATGTATTCAATCTGACAAAAGCCTCTCTTTGAAAAGCACCACTCACCACTCCAACAATTAGGTTTGCAGTGCCATCACTCTCACTGGCATTGTATGGGGCATCAATGAACCCAATTGTGACAACTACATGCAATGAACAGAAGTAGTAATGATTACTTCATTCTACAAAACAATTACTGCCTACTATATACCATCATCCAAAATAGTGACAGTTGTGACTTTAGGATCAAGAATAACACTGGAGGGAAGAGTACTAAAACTGCTAGGCACCAAGTCAATAGTTAAACTCTCAGTGTTTTCAAGGTTTCCATCATCAATAATCGTAAGTGGAGTACACTGTCTTCTGTTTTCATCATCAAATTTTAGAAAATCTGCTCCAGCAATCTTGCCATAGTCAGTCTCATCTAATAAGGAGCAACATGAGATTAATTGGAGTACATCATCAATAGAATTTAAAACATATATAATATATAAGACTTGGTACTAGATAAAGTTCACTCATGCACCTGCAGTCCCTGGGATGGTGATGACACTGAGAGTAATTGAGGAAATTATAATCGGAACATCAGGTCCAGGGAATGTAACTACAACACAGATGTCTACTGTTCCAACAGTTTCTTTGACAGTATAGTTGCTCTCAAATCCAATGATTATATCTGCAATTGAAAATATCACCATGAATATTAATTTTGATAAGCACACAATTAATATATACTACTGACCATCATCATCTTCAATCAGAACAAATGTGTTTGCAGAGAGACTAGTTGGTGGTGCAAACTCTGGAAAGCCTTCCAACTGGGTAGAAGCTGCTTGAAAAGCCTCTGTTCCTTCAGNAGTTATTCGCGTGAATATTTGTATTGCGCTAATGGGCCATCCGTGCCATTCCTATGTACCCAGTACTACCGTACTGGGAATAGTGGTGTGCACTTTTGCCCCCACAGACCCTTTTTTTTTTTTAACAGCAAAATAGGGGTGTGTACATAAATATGCACTATAGGCTAGCAAACATTCCGGTCAGCACGGTCAGTGGCAGCATGCTGTTTGATTTGAACACTACTCTGATTAGACAACCACTGCTAGTCTGTATACGGCGGCGACGACTCAATTTCACCAAAGCCACACCCCAAGATGTAACTAAGAGGTCCAACTTATAATTACTAATTCGACATTAATTAAATCATGTTATTTTTGGCAACTTCCGCTCACCTTGTGACTTCCGCTCACCTTGCAACGCTAGGTTTTGGCTACTGGCTTGGCAATTCCCTCTTGGAGAGTTGGCAATGTCGGGCCATACGGGATGAATCAGTCATGGGTTGACGCTAAGCACTGAACCATCTAAGTTCTGGTCGGTGGTGGTGAATTGTCATGGAGCTCCATGCATGAGGCTCCATGAGGCTTCAGTGTTCTGACACCATTACACAGATGCCATCAGTGTTATCCTTAGGCCTTCGACTGCCCTTTTTAGTGCCGTTTTAAAGCAGAAAGTTGAATATAGATTGAATAATAGGCAACTGACCTCGTGGCATTGCGTAATGCTCACGTCGCAATCTCAATCACATGGTCCGCCTACGGCATACCCCATCCCACACCACTGACCACAAGGGGTGGTCACAACCATACCTGCCATAGGACCGTTTGCGACCGTGGTCAAAGTGGCGGTCAACAGGTCAAGGCCCAAAAATGTGATTGGTCAAAGGGTCAAGACGATAGTCACTGGGCTAATTTAGAGGTGTGGCATTACGAAATTGGGGACCGCCCATTTTATTGTAGTCAAGTCAAGGAGTCAAGAAGGTTTTTAGGCTATGTTCAAGAGGTCAAGGCCAATTTTGGCCAATTTTGGCCAATTTTGGGTGGTCAAGATTCTTCGCAAACGGTCCTATGGCAGGTATGGTTGTGACCACCCCTTGCGACCATGACTGGTAATAGCTGGGCAAACGCATTTGTTATAGGTTAATGTTGTTTAACCTTTTGTTAAACGTCCAATAATTATACGGAAAGTGGTCGGTCGGACGTTGCTCCACTATATATATCATACGTACGGTAGTACATATAGTAGGAATGTATGAATCAGGCTGAATGAAGAAAGAAAGAGTCAGAAACTATATTATCATAAACAAAAGACTCAGATATACAGTGAGAAAGTTGAAAGGGGGGTTCCAGCTAGCACTTTTCCAGTCCCCACAGTTAATTATTATGCGTCGTCGGTCTCAGCTGAAAGAGGCAGGGGGTGGCGACTCCCATATGTACTGTACTTGCATGGAGCTGCGACCGCGGTCAAGATGACAGTCAATGGTCAAAATGAGATTTTAGTGCTGTTCAATGGTCAAACAATTTAGACGAATCAAAGTTGGTAAAGGTCGTCAGTCAAACGCGAATTTTACCGTATAGTCAATTGTCAAAATCAAATTGTCAACGGTCAAAATGGAAATTTTGGAGGGTCAAGATCTTGACCACGGTCACGGCTCCAAGTACAGAACATATGGGAGTGGCCACCCCCTGGTTACCACCCTAAATCCGCCACTGCCTACAACCATCATACCATGATAAAAACCCAAGAACCTAAAACCATCATACCGTGATGAAACCCAAGAACCTAAAACTATCTTACCGTGATGGAACCCAAGAATCCAAAACCATCATATCGTGATGGAACCCAAGAACCTAAAACCATCATACCGTGTCAGTGATGGAACCCAAGAATCCAAAACTATCATACCGTGATGGAACCCAAGAACCTAAAACCATCATACCATGATGAAAATCCAGGAACCTAAAACCATCATACCATGATGGCACCCATGAACCTAAATCACCATGTTTTCGTGTCTCAAAAAGAACCTACTCTATGCTCTTAGCTGTACTGGATATTTTCTTGGTCTGTTGTTTGTCAGATAAGACTGTACAAGGCCCACATATTTTGGAACAATTTTGTGGCATAGTCTATGGCATAAAGTTACGATCTCTGTAGCGGCTGCTCAGTGCGAACTGAGCTC
The DNA here is from genome assembly GCA_964030475.1 of Tethya wilhelma. Lineage (NCBI taxonomy): Eukaryota > Metazoa > Porifera > Demospongiae > Tethyida > Tethyidae > Tethya > Tethya wilhelma. The sequence goes on along the minus strand of CAXIPT010000008.1, from coordinate 1,719,768 downwards.
TAATTTTTTTAGTATGTTTGGTCTAACAGCCTAGCTATGCTAAATTTCCAGTTACAACAGATTGCACCAAGAGCTACAAGAATCATTCTTCCTTAGCCTCGGCTAATTTTTCCCATACTCGCAAAGTTGTCCACTAAGATGGCAGTCTCGTCCCCAGACTCCACTTCTTCTGGATACAAGACAACCATACTATGTCATGCACAAACAATGGGTCTCGATCAAGCGCTCAAGCTATAGCTAGCTGGCTAGCTATTATAGCTATAATACATATGTACATACAGCTACACCATCATACCGAAGGTAGTCGATATCAAATGCGTGAGGCACTTTATATGCACTATATATGTGTACTCCTAGTTATCTTCTGCTCCAATGTCATCTGCACTCAGTGGCTTAGTGGTAAGACCTCCTGACTCATAATCAGCAGGTCTTGGGTTCAATTCCAGCAGTGTCCCAGATATTTTTTCTGGGATATCTTTATCTTTATCCCTCTAAGCAATGGACCGTATGCATTATTATTTTTCTGAATAACGCACACCACCCCCAGGGGTACTGCTGCTGAGAGCAGCTGCTGCGCGCTTTTTGCATGATTTACACAGTTTTCAGCANCTCCATTATCGATGACTTTTCTTTTCAATTCTGTCTTCTTCTTGAAAGGAAGAGAAGAGTCTAGCTCCAGAGTTACCTGACAGCCAGTGAACACACTCATCTTCTTGATTCTGACATCAATTCTAAATTTCAACTTTGACCCCAAATTTGTCCCGCCCACTACATACTACAATACACCATACATTTACTGTAGCTTGAGCAATCATGTTCATACAAAATTACTGGGATAAAACAACACAGAAAAAATTGTCTTAAAAAAATGTTAAAAGGACTGTTAACTTTAGTCTAGATTACAACGTAGTTCAAGCAAACTCAATCTATTTACAACACTGTTCCAAAATACCCTCCACAGCACTCTCCCAGTTGAAGCCCAGCTCCAGTCGAGAGTACAGACTTGGGTACTTCTTGTCTCTAGTGGTGACAAACTCAATGGCCTTTTTCAAAGAAGGCAGGTATTGAGAATCAATCTGACTCTCAGAAGAAATGTACAACCTTGGCTCAAACACAATTCCTCCAAATTTGTTACGTAATTGAAGAGAGAGAACTTTTAGAACCAGCAGGGTGGACACAAGATGGACAAGTACCGTATACACTGTGCTGCCTGCATTACAATTATGATGGCAAATGTAACTTTAGTCCACCAAGCTATGAAGTCAGTTCATTACCTAATGATTTAGCTCCAACTTTCTGCAGCAGTGTCAACACCTCACTCACACTGAGGTGGATCACAGTGAGCTGTTCAGGAGACCAAGAACCATCCTACAGTACAACAAAGTACATTGTAAAAATTCTCCACTAATAAAGTGATCTTAATAATTGCAAGGGCACACAGAGAAGTCTACCTCACAATCACGATCAGACACATGCACTAACTAATGTGTCTAAAATAGACTTCATTTAACCAGTCATCATGTGACAATAATATCATACACAGATGAAGTAAGTTGTATAGTAACTAGGAACAAAACATACATTGTTTTGAGCTGCAAAGATTGATCGAAGATCATTTTCCTTCACTGTAACAGGTAGTTTTCCACCACTTTTCGGTTTAGTTTTCTTTTTACTTTTTTTGGATTCATCTAGCGAGGGTTCAATAGCTTTGGAAAGCTACAATAATATAAAACATTTAAGAACCAGTCAAACCAGTTTTAATAAAAGCTTAAAATGGTAACTCACCCATTGATCCTCATCCATCTCATCAGGCATGGCATAAATACCTTCCTCTTCTAGAGAAGGCTGAATAGATACAGTATTCTGAATAACGTACATGCATGTGCAAGACCTAGTAGTCACCTCAGTATATGCAACCATTTATGTATCAACTAACCAAATTATCCCCAGCTAACAGCACATCATCAAAAAGGCCATAACCCATTTCATCCTCCTCCTCTTCTTCCTCAAGTACTGCACTCTTATCTGCAACCAACAGTGTCTCTACAGTAATTAAGATACTAGGCAACTAATAACCTCAGTACCATTAGTTCCAGTTAGGGAGGAATAAGAGGCTCTACTGTGAAGTACAACGTCTCCATCTTCTCCTGACTCAGAGTTCTCCCAGCTACCTGAGCTCATCAGGTCATCTTCATCCCAGTCATCATCGCTACTACCATCTTCACCACCACCAATACTACCACGAACAACTGCTATGGAATGGGAGAGAGAGAGAGGAGAGATGTATCCCCATTAAATTTACACCAAATAAAGTACCTGATCTTCTCATCAATGCCTCAGCAAGTGCTGATGTAATAGTAACATCCTGTTCTGGTTTAGTATCTTTGACCTANATGGAATTTGGAACAGTATGTATGAACAAACAGAACAGTTAGGGAGGATTAATGTTATAAAAATTAAGGTTAAGTGGTATATTATGGAAATTTGGTGACAGGTTCAAGAATGGAGATTGCTGTTATAATAAACAAAACAAAACAGAATTAGTCAATATAGGTAGAAGTGCATGAGGGTTTACAAAATAGGATTATCATTATAAAAAATTGAAAGTATAAATGGTAATTTTAAAGCAGTAAACAAAGGAAACATTTGCAGTCTGGGTTTCAATGTTGGCTTTGCTAAAGTGAGGGGATACAACTGAAGTTAGGTTTAAAATGATGAGTATATATGGTTATAGCAAGAATTTTCACACTTAATGGTTGATGCCAGTCTCAACAGTAGGTGGGATTGCTGTTGTAAAAGTTAAGATTAAGAATGTAAAAATAATTGGTGATAGGTTCAAAAGTGAAGATTGCTGTTGTAAAAAGCAAAACAGCACAGAACAGTTATACAATACTGATAAATAAAGTAAATTTTTTAATTTATTCTTTAATATTTTTTTCAAAATTTTTTTCCCGTAAATTAAAGTATAAAATGGAAGTTTGTGAGTTTTGAAGCAGTGTGTACAAACAAAGGGGATAGAGTATGGTCTGAGTTTCGATGCTAGATTTGATGAGGTGAGGGGTTACAAATGAAGTAAGGTTTAAAATGATGAGTATGGTTATAGAGACTTTCACTGGCTTAAAGATTGATCACAGTCCCAACAGTGAGTGGGTAGGATTGCTTTATACAAATTAGATGTAGACGTGGTAAATGTAGTGCCACACCTCTTAGCCCAGCGATTATCGTCTTGACCCTTTGACCAATTACATTTTTGGGCCTTGACCTGTTGACCTGTTGACCGACACTTTGACTGCAGTCACAAATGGTCCTATGGCAGGTTGTGACCACCCCTTGTTTGAGCGCTTTGCTTTGAAGCCGCACCCATTGATCACGCCCTGTGCATAGTGTGCGAAAATTATATAGTAGAGCTTGGAGTGAATGTGGAGTGCTGGCCCAGTTTTCTCAGTGACATTGATCAGTAGGGGTCATCCAATTCAAATGTATAATCATAGATAATAATATAATGGAGGCATGGGATAATCGTAACAATAATTTTCATCCTCTCGCGCTGGATGATGCACGAATAATGTTGTTTTAGCTATCATGATGTCACTTTTTATTTGGCCTATACAGATGGGGAAGACTTTAACTCCACTGCTATTTTAGTGACCTTCCAACCTGATGAGACAGGAACAGCACAGAATGATATTGAAACTCCAGTTCCTGTTTTTGATGACAACATTAATGAAGCTACTGAGCAAAACTTGGTGTTAACTTTAGGCGTTGCTAATGCCACTGATATGTCAAGAATATTTATCACACGTAGAGACAGTCTTGGCAGAATCATTGATAATGACCGTAAGTGACAACTTTGTGTGAATAGTCATTTCAAGATATTAATTGTCTGATAGTCACAAACTTTTTCATGATGTAGCTATTGCAATTGGATTTGAGCGGCCACGCTACATTGTTTCTGAACCAAAATTTAGTACTAATATTGTTGGACTTGTCCGCCTTGCAAAAGAGGGAGGTGTTGTTTCAGAGCAAACATTCTCTATAGTTGTCACTGTCACTCCTTCTACTCCTGATAATAGCATTGGAAAAGCTGAATTGTCTACTCCTGAAGCTGATAATGATTACTCAATAGGACCAAACAGCTTTGTTGTTCTTGTACTGTTGCCAGATCAGCCAACTGTTGATTTTAACTTTCGTGTCTTCGGTGATGACATTGCTGAAGGAACAGAGGCTTTTCAAGCAGCTTCTACCCAGTTGGAAGGCTTTCCAGAGTTTGCACCACCAACTAGTCTCTCTGCAAACACATTTGTTCTGATTGAAGATGATGATGGTCAGTAGTATATTAATTGTGTGCTTACCAAAATTAATATTTATGGTGATATTTTCAATTGCAGATATAATCATTGGATTTGAGAGCAACTATACTGTCAAAGAAACTGTTGGAACAGTAAACATCTGTGTTGTAGTTACATTCCCTGGACCTGATGTTCCGATTATAATTTCCTCAATTACTCTCAGTGTCATCACCATCCCAGGGACTGCAAGTGAGTGAACTTTATCTAGTACCAAGTCTTATATATTATATATGTTTTAAATTCTATTGATGATGTACTCCAATTAATCTCATGTTACTCCTTATTAGATGAGACTGACTATGGCAAGATTGCTGGAACAGATTTTCTAACATTTGATAATGAAAACAGAAGACAGTGTACTCCACTTACGATTATTGATGATGGAAACCTTGAAAACACTGAGAGTTTAACTATTGACTTGGTGCCTAGCAGTTTTAGTACTCTTCCCTCCAGTGTTATTCTTGATCCTAAAGTCACAACTGTCACTATTTTGGATGATGGTATATAGTAGGCAGTAATTGTTTTGTAGAATGAAGTAATCGTTACTAGTTCTGTTCATTGCATGTAGTTGTCACAATTGGGTTCATTGATGCCCCATACAATGCCAGTGAGAGTGATGGCACTGCAAACCTAATTGTTGGAGTGGTGAGTGGTGCTTTTCAAAGAGAGGCTTTTGTCAGATTGAATACATCTGATGGTACAGCATTTGGTAAGGAATTCTTATTATTGAAGTTAACTTTTTCCTAATCACCGTGGTAATATGTTAATATACAGATATGAGTGACTATGAAGCAATATCAGGTCTTCTGCTCACATTTGGGCCTGGTGTAACCCGACTGGAAGTACCAGTGAATATTACCAATGATGGTGTTTTTGAGCTCACTGAATCCTTCTCTGCAACACTGGAAGTGGTGGATGGACCAGCAGAGAGAGTGTTCATTGATCCTTCTGTTGCTGAAGTAGTGATACTAGATGATGATGGTACACACACAATAAGAATTTATGATGAACTCATGCTTTTAACGTCATCTCTCTCTCTCTCTTTTGTTTTTTAATCTCCTCACCTTGTTTTCCTCTGTCACATGCAGAGCTTGTGTTTGGCTTTGACCCTGTCTCTTACAATGTCTCTGAGGATATAGGCTTTGCTAGTCTTAATGTCAGCTTTCTATCAGGAGACCTTGGTGCCTTTGAGGCTGTACTGTTTGCTTCATCACTGAATGGAACAGCTATTGGTGGCAGTGGTAAGTACATAGGGTACAGTACTGACTGTGTGCAGTTTGTGTTGAATACTTATTATGTTATCCTTGTTGTACCATGCACTGTAGCTGCTGGACCTGGAGTTGACTTCATCTCATTTGATTTTGTTGAAGCTGCTAGGTTTTCATCTGGATCTCCACGTACTGCAACACTCCCAGTTGAAATAGTTTATGACCTCATCAAAGAGATGGATGAGCAGTTCTTTGTCAGGTTGGAGAATGTTACAATCAGTTTAGGAGAAGAAGTTCAAGAAAGAGACAGAATCACTCTTCAGCCTAGTCTGGCAGATGTCACCATTGTGGACCAAGATGGTTAGTTCATGGATGTTCCTGGCTGTATGAAATACACTATGATGTACTAATGCATGTCTAATCTTTGCTACTTCAGAGGCTGTGATTGGATTCCTTGAGAGTGAGTATACTGTGAGTGAAGGCAGTGGAAATGTGACTTTCTTGATTGGTGTCATATCTGGAGACTTAGATATTGATGTGCCTGTGATATTTGAAACAGCAGATGGCACAGCACTTGGTGAGTCTAAGGCATCGATCAATTCACCATAGACTGTGGTATAATAATATAGCTACGAATGCATTCTCTATAATTACCTGTAGGTGGTAGTGACTATATCTTACAAATTGAAAATCTTGTCTTTACTGGAACTGAAGTGCAAGAAGTGATTGTTGACATTATCGAATATGATATCGTTGAAGCTAGAGAGGTCTTCTTTGGCCTACTCTCTGCAGGAGGTGCTGGCTTGCCCTCAGGGGTCAGACTGGATCCTGTGGAAGCCAATGTCACCATCATTGATGATGACCGTAAGTAGACTCGACAGCTACTACCCCATGTCATGTGTTGTTCCTCACTCAGAGGTGACCATTGGGTTTGACCCCACCACCTATGTTGTCAATGAGGATGATGGTAGTGCCACCCTCACTGTGAGACTCATCTCAGGAACACTGGAGAGAGATGTCTCTGTCTCCTTTGAAACCAGCCCAGGCTCAGCTGAAAGTGATCAAGGTAAAGGGATTATTTCCTCTCAGCCAGGATATTCATCAACCTCTGTCTCTCTCTTTCTCCAGACTACTCCCTGACAACAGACACCATTGTCTTCTCCCCTGGTACCACCTCTGTCAATGTCTCTGTGTCCATACTGCAGGATGATATTGTTGAAGATGTTGAAGTGTTCTTTGGCAAGCTGGACAACAATGGAGAGCCTGTCATCGTGGATCCTGATCTGGCCACCATCACTATCCTGGATGATGGAGACAGTAAGTGATTGCCAGCCATTGTGATCTGTGGTGGGTAATTAAGCCTCGGCGCGTGCGTAGCACGTGCAGAAGATTACGGTAGTCGTTTTGTCCGTCTGTCTGTCTGTCTGTCTGTCTGTCCCATCGAAATCTCAAGAAAGACAGCTCTAGCGAAAAAATGAATGGTACTTACGTTCATAAAACTGAATGATCTTGTAAAATTACATTTTCTGCTCTCCAATACACTATAGTTGCTGAGATTTGAGGCTTTTGTGCTTCTTTGAGCGCTTAGCTTCGAGACCACGCCTATTAATCTAGTGTGCGTAATCTAGAATTCAGTAAACCATTTCTGTTGCTTCCAGGCATCTTTGAATAGTTGCCACCTGGTGTCAGCCTCTTTTGAGGACCTCTTTCTCTTTGATGAGGGCTTGTTGTGTTGTAAAAAAAGCAACAAAAAAGTAGCCAGCTGTCTAGTTGTAAGATCCCACGCAGAATCTTCATGCGCAATCATTCTATACTTCCAGTTGAGGTTTGTGGTGATGTAACTACACAATTATGACGCAATTCTTCCTGCCCGCGATATTCGCGTGTTGTCCGACCACCCACTTTTTACATGTACGTATATATACAAGTATGTAAAACTTATTTGCGCATTGCGCGCGCGCTGCTTGCTATCACGTGAGTTATTGAATATTCCGCGCCGCCGGAAGTAAATGCCAATAAAGTCCTAAGTTGCGGCATTTTTGCAAATTTGATCCAGCAAATCAAATTGAAAAGATAAGCTCTCAGTGCCTGCAACAATGGCAACTGCGCTAAGAGTGACATTACTACTGATGGTACTTATAGGTATATATTATAATAATGGCATTTATAATACTGTATACTATAGCTTGAGCCTTCAGCTCTAGTCGCATTAATTTTTTTGTTAATAATTATTGACCGATACATCGGTTGGCTGTTAAACGTTCCTCAGGTGTTGCCTCCGGACAGGGAGATGATCTTGTAGAGTGTTACTTGGACAACAACTGCCAGAATGATACCACTTCATTGCTAACAACCAGTAGAGACTGTTGTCTTAACAATCCAAACACTTTCAGTTTTAGGAGCAACAGTACTTGCAGCGTTTGTACTGGTTAGTTTAGTAATGTGGTTACATTACCCTACAACATATTTCATGATCTTTGACATTTTTCAACCCAGTGTTTGGATTCTACCAGACTGAATTCACTGCAGTCGAACAAGGCCAAGGCTATTCATTAGAAGTTGGTTACATCAAAAGACCTGCCGCAGTAGTACCCCCATTGGCTTTTGCTGTTTCAGCAGATTTCCTGGGCACTACAAGTAAGATGCTGATAGTATTGGTTGTACAGATGGCATGACTCTTATACTCAAAATTCAAAAGGTAGTGGTGACTTCTCCTTACAAACTGAATTGGCTCTTGTCCTTTCAAATCAAGCCACTCCAAGATTGGTAACCTTCACTTTCCGAGTAGATTCTATTGCACAAGAATTAGATGAGTCTGTCAGACTTGTACTATCAGACCCTCCAGCACTAAATAATCAATTCGCTGGACAGCTTAATGACTCTGTCTTCTTCATAAAGACTGCAGACCTTGTTATTGTGGATGGTGACAGTAAGTATTATTGTATCATTGCATACAAAAGCTCTAGTTGTCATGGAATTTGTCACATTCAGATCTGGAACTTCAGTTCACAGAAGAAGATTATAGAGTTAGTGAAGAGGAGGGTACTATTCCTGTCAGGGTGAATAAGAACAACCGTATAGCCACCCCAGTGACTATTATAGTGACTCCAACAACACTTGAACAACACAAGGCTACTGGAAGACCTGCTCCACCAAGGACACTGCCTGATGATCCAAACTCACCAATCAAAGCAGGTAACTATAAACCTTCAGTACTGTAATCTTACTGTGCAACTATTGTTATTAAGCCTCGGTGGGTGAGTATCATGTCCAAAGGATTACGGTAGTCGTTTTGTGTGTGAATGAATGAATAAATTTTAATGTCATGCATGATAAATGCATCAGGCCAAGACGTGGCCTATGTGACAGAAACAAAACAAATCATATTGTAAGCAAAGTTGTGTGTGTCTGTGTGTGTGTGTGTGTAACAGAGGGTCACCGGAAGTGATGCGACCTCAAGCTAAAACGCTACTTTTTCTTTGGACTGTGAAAAATGCAAGCTTTAAAAAGTGTGCCTAGAGAACTAGCTTAGATAGTACTAACCTAGGATAGAATCACAGGCGCTACAAGTAAAGCTAACTTTTTTTGAGATCGCTGACAAGGCTTACCAGTGACGTATGTATCCGATGAAGAAGCGTGATAGAGAAGCCAATCTTTCACAAAAGAAGCGTAGCGAGGGGAGAACTTTCGCTTCTAGGAGTCTGCTTCTCTGTCGCTGTACACGAAACACAGCTAGCCAGATAACGAGTTTCTTTGCCAGCTGATTACAAAAATGGCGGAAGTCGGAAAAAGGTCGTTTATGACGTCACGTAGTGTGAGGTAAATTGCTGAGCTGGCCAAAGCAAAGTAGCACCATAGCACTAAGCAGTGCATATACACATGCAGCATTGGGAGTTTCCAATTGCTTATGCCAGTATTGATGTGATTGTTGTGTGTTGCTTCAACTGCAAAGGCTGTTCTAAGCCAATTGACCATAGAAAAATATTTATACACAATAGCTTTGCTCATCAATTTTATCTTACTATTGTTTGAGTTATAGTAACTGATCCTATAAACATACACAAACAAGGAGTGGGCGAGCGAAGCGAGCCCCACTTCTTGTAAAATTTAAAATTTAAAATTTAGAGTAGTAGCCATTCAATACAAATTATTGTTAAAGTGTTAATTACAATAAAACATTTGAAGAGAGAAAAGACAACACAGAAACAGATAGAGAACAAGAACAGACAAGACAAGTGAAGAGGTCTTTTTTTTTTTTATGGAATTTGGAACAGTATGTATGAACAAACAGAACAGTTAGGGTCTGTGAACTTTGACGTTAGATTCGATGAGGTGAGGCCCGGGGTTACAGAAGTAGGATTAATGTTATAAAAATTAAGATTAAGTGGTATATTATGGAAATTTGGTGACAGGTTCAAGAATGAAGATTGCTGTTATGTAAACAAAACAAAACAGAATTAGTTAAGTTGTGATAATAAATTTTTCAGGTTGTATGGAAGCCCCTTGTTTGAGCGCTTTGCTTTGAAACCGCACCCATTGATCACACCCCGTGCATAGTGTGCATTATCTAGAAATACAGTAGAGCTTGGAGTGGATGTGGAGTGCTGGCCCAGTTTTCTTAGCTGCTTAGCCAGGTAAGTAACTCAAGAGAGATATTACTAGCTTTGAGAACTATTATGCATGATAGTACTGTGTTGTTTAGTATAACTGAGTGAACTTTAGTATCACTGCATGCCAGACTGACGTACTATCTACTCAGTCAGTAGCTGATCATGGCTAATGAGAGACCAGTCTCTGTAGCTCAGCCACATATCAGTGTGAAAGAAGCATCAGCAGTGATACACAATGTCATGTATGCATGTTCAGTTTTGCATTCTATATTCATGAGTGTGCCGAGACTTGTGCACCAGCAGTGCTTTCATTTTACCAGTATTCTATTCATCATGTAGTACTGTAAAGCAATAGCTAAATAATAATATTATTTAGAGTTTAGCTGAAAACCGATTTGTTTTTGTTTTCAGTGCTCATGATAATAATTATTAAACTAGTAGTACACTGAGTAAGGTAAACTTACTAAAGCGGGGCAATTTTGAACCCGAGGGTAATTCTGATGTCGTAGTGCTAAGCCTCGGCACGTGAGTATCACGTGCAGAGGGTTACGGTAGTCGTTTNTCTGAAATTCCCATAATAATTTTTTAGTGTATACATTCTCTTACAGATTTCCTCAGAAATACTAAAACTGATTGTAACATGAGACTGTGTTCATTGATTGGCGTTACTCTGAATTCTTTTTGTCATAAGTGTGCAAACAAGACAAAGGTCGTTCTGATACAGTGTGGCTTAGTTGGAAAAGGTCATCACAAATCACTGCAATGTGCCATGCAGGCATAGCAGATAATCCAATTAAATTATTTCTAAAAAGTATTACTCCAAATGGCTTTCTCTCCAATGCAAGAAGATGAAGACACTCAACAGGATTTCCAAGCAGCTCTGGACAGCTGGTACCGCAAAGACCCAGACAGACCTATTGTGCTTATGGTAGCTGGTAAAAGTGGAGCAGGCAAATCAACACTTCTCAATAATTTACTGGGAGAAAATAGAGCTGACACTTTTCTCACTGGAAAATCTGGTACAATGGAAGTAATAGTGTACAAGGGAAAATGTCGTAATGTCAATGTGACAGTTATTGATGCTCCTGGGTTGCACTGCCTGGGTCAAAATGAGGAAAGACTGTGCAAAGTTATAGCAAANTGGGTTGAAAAATGTCAAAGATCATGAAATATGTTGTAGGGTAATGAATAAATCACATTGCTAAACTAACCAGTACAAACGCTGCAAGTACTGTTGCTCCTAAAACTGAAAGTGTTTGGATTGTTTAGACAACAGTCTCTTCTGGTTGTTAGCAATGAAGTGGTATCATTCTGGCAGTTATTGTCCAAATAACACTCTACAAGATCATCTCCCTGTCCGAAAGCAACACCTGAGGAACGTTTTAACAGCCAACCGATGTATCGGTCAATAATTATTAACAAAAAATTAATGCGACTAGAGCTGAAGGCTCAAGCTATAGTACACAGTATTAAAAATGCCATTATTATAATATATACCTATAAGTACCATCAGTAGTAATGTCACTCTTAGCGCAGTTGCCATTGTTGCAGGCACTGAGAGCTTTAATATCTTTTCGATTTGTTTGCTGGATCAAATTTGCAAAAACGCTGCAACTTAGGACTTTATTAGCATTTACTTCCGGCAAGCAGCGCGCGCAATGTACAAATAAAGCCAGGTTCACAATATTTTGGCTTGTGTTGCGTTGCGTCACGAAAAAATTTTTCGCGCGCTAAAATGCAAGGTATCAACGTGTACTTAGAAACTTTTTCTAATTAATTCTGCGTCAACGTTTTGCGTCGCCAATATAAAGTACTAATACGCGTCAATGCGTCATATTGCGAACCAGCGTACTGCACTGTACATGTAAAATGGGTGCCGGCCCGGGTGGTCGACCGTCGGACAAAGCAACACGCGAATATAGCGCGCGCGGGCAGGAAGAATTGCATCACCACAAACCTCAACCGGAATTATTATTAGTGATTGCGCAAGTAGATTCTGCGCGGGATCTTATTACAACTAGACAGCTGGCTACTTTTGTTGCTTTTTTTAGAACAAAACAAGCCCTCATCAAAGAGAAAGAGGTCCTCAAAAGAGGCTGACACCAGGTGGCAACTATTGAAGATGCCTGGAAGCAACAGAAAAGGTTTAACAGTACTACTATACACATCAATAACCAGTATTAAATTGAGTAGCTAAGTATTAAAATTGAATGGATTGTATTCCAAGAGTATATAAGTATTATATCAATGCCAGAAAATAAAGTGTCTATGAACTGGCTGGCTTTCAGGTGGACCACCAAGATGGCTTTGATACAGCAACAGCTGAGCTGGTTTCCTAAGACTAAACAGATGAACAGATCATGGATGCTAAACCCAACTTGAAACTCAATGACGAGTACCACAAGGTAACAAGTACGATGTTGTCACTCCCATTATAAAATCTGTATAAAAGAAAAAAACCAACAGACTTGTGATCAACAAAAAAACAAACAGTATTTTATTTTGCTTACAAAGATTGAGTGTATCTGCAGAATCTCTGCTACCTTGTGAAAAGTTCTCTGCTCCATATGAAAAGTGCTCTGCTATTTGAAGGTGTACAGATGCCATACTGGAAGAAGAATGATACAAGAAGTGAGACAAACATGCACAAGTCAAGAGTATGTACTATCCTAAACAGCTATAGCCTGGTAATTTTTGTAGTTTTTTTTGTTGTATACAAGTGTACATACCTCTCCATAATGTTTTCTTCTAAACTTGAAAAATAATCTCACTTCAAACGTTCATACTAAGCACACACACAGAGTAGATGCATGCAGAAGCATATTTGTAGAGACACATGGAGCTATAGACCATACACTACACTAGCAGATCAGTTCACTCATCATGGTACATGCATGGTAATTTGCAGTAGTATATTAGATTACCTTCCTTTCAGAACAGAACTTGAGCTAGTCCCAGAGTTTCACAGCAGTATGGAAGCATCACCAGCATGACTGAAGCTAAGACAGAGGCTTGGATCTTGAGAAACCAACAACAAAGCATTGTGACTCATTTCATCTTGGTGCTCTTCAATTAGAGAGAAAACAGTTGGCCACTTTGAGGTGAAGTTAGCAGCTTTGAGTCGACCAGTCTGACCTCCAGTAATACCTCAACCATTGATCTCCTTGTCATAAACCATATTTCACCTCAGCTGGCCATTCTGTGGCAGCTACCATCACAAAACTGAAAAGATTTCACTCTGATCTGCCACGTGTACGTGTACAAATATTTTCTACTCGCGTTCAATATAGTCATAGATAATATAATAGACAGAGGAGGTACGACATGAGTGCGCCTTTGCTGAGCTGGCAAGTCTGTTAATTACATTCCGATCATATGACCGCAATACTTCACAATGAGAGTTGATCACATGCACCCCGTTTGCCAGCTCAGTAAACAGAGGAGGTACGACACGAGTGTGCCTTTGCTGAGCTGGCAAGTCTGTTAATTGCATTCCAATCATGTGACCGCAGTACTTCACAATGAGAGTTGATCACGTGCACCCCGTTTGCCAGCTCAGCAAAGGCGCACTCGTGTCGTACCTCCTCAGGATAATAGAGACTTCGTACCGCGTACCGGGCGCGGGCGTTGGATTGGAAACTTCTCACGTGTGCGTATCTGCACAACCGTGTTGGAATTTTAATGAGATGCATGAGATGCAAACTGTAAGAGTAGCTGTCCCATGAGTTTTTTTTGTGAAAACAGAAAAAGTGTAGCTACTGCAACTGGTGGTTGCTCTGTAAACACCACCCCAGCCTAAATCATTTTTAGTGGCTCAATTTATGGGGTGCCATGTGTACCAAAATTAGTAAACTTAGTGGTATGATGTATACCATCGGTGATTTATAAATACCACAAGAGATATGTAAACACCAAAGGAGATATATACTATCACTAGAGATAAAAATAATGAAGGAGAGGGCGCAAATACCAAAGGATGTACTAAATATTCTATGAGTGTACTGTGTATAGTGTACTAATTTTAAAAATCACGTGACAAACTAGAAGTGATCATGTGATGGCTCACATGCACTCAGGACAAGATTCAGCTTTGAATCCAACTCCACACTGAATAACTATAATTAATTTATACCATTATCATAATTATCTTTGAATGTGATAATTATGCCAATGCAGTGATGACCCGGAGTCAAACCCCATTGGTAGGCCAACAAAAGATATCACTATTGATGATATTAATATTTAGTAAGATCTCTGCTCTTTAAATTTTTTTATAAGTGGACTAAGATAGCTAGCCTAGTAGGGATATCGACTTTGTACAGTCGATTAGATGAAGCTGGTGTATTGCCAAATGATCAAGGCACCAGTGAACTTGATGAACTCATCAGTTCTAGCTATAAAGTACAACCAGGCAACCGATGGAGAAGTTCTTATTCAAGGTCAACTAGTTAGAATGGGAATAAGCCTGAGTAAGTGGTAGTGCTACAGCAATGCCATTAGACAATGTAGAAACATATAAAGTTACTGTGCTCTGAGTGGCTATAGAGCCTCCTATCACCATATATAGTCAAGATGAACACAGACTGGACTGTGTATTGAGCCTGCATGCCATCATGTGATCTCTGATCAAGTCATGTGATTTAGTTATATATCTCCTTTGATATTTACGTATCTCTGGTGGTATTTATAAATCACCGATGGTATAATGTATGTTCACCCTTGTATTTAGATATATATCCCCTCAACATATACAAATACCATTAAGTTCACTAATTTTGGTACACATGGCACCCCATATCAATTTGTGCAAGTCTGAGTCTCATTAAGTCTAGGGATGCGCTTCTAAACGGCAGTCTTTTGAGGCCATACTAGCCATTGCTATGAGGTACATTTTTGTGGGGCTGTCATATTGTACTAAAACCTGTACAGTGCATTATTTCCAGTCCAAAAGTATGGGATAGTGCTGTTATTTTGCATGGGCTTTAGTTTTTGTAGTTTGAGCCACAAAAAATTTTAGTAGTTGTTATTTTGCGCTACGGCCAATATCAGTACAAAATCTATTTCCTTTCAGATAGTACTCATCCGACTTTGAGTCCAATTCAGTATCCATATCTCAAAATTTCAGACTACACTGGATCCATGACATGCTAACAGTGTGGCATATAAATGTCCTCTAAATACTATAACCATGCGCTAGTATAATGGTGTCTTCATGGTAAAAGTTAAGCTTTTACAAGTCTTTTTTTAAATCAAAGAATCATGTCACTTATTTGTAGTTGCTTGGAGGGTACTTACAGCCACTTATTAGAAACAAAATCACACTTATTTTTAGTTTTGACTTGGATAAACTGTCTGTTGTGTTCCAAGGACAGAAATCATGGTCTTTCTGGAAGTTTTCAGTTGAAATTCGCTCTCTATGAAACTGCCTTTATTTGAGCTCCATTGAAAATCTGCAGTTGCCAAGTAAGTCTGATCTGACTATTGAGTAGCTCTTTCAGATAAAGTAACTTTCAAACTGTATATTTGTCTTCTCTTTGCAGTACGCTCCACTAAAAACTGTACATTTTGCTTCATTTCTTGAAACTGGCTTACTGTGGTGTGCGTTATTAAATAACGCCAACAATGGGCAGTATCTATTCCAACGGGGATGATCTGTACATAAGATACACGTACGTGAGAAGTTTCCAATCCCGGTACGAAGTCTCTATTATCTATGATATAGTCTGGACACCAGACCCTTTCTTGCTAGGTTTTAGGGGGGTAGGGAATAGGCGGGGGGGGGGAAAAGGAAAGAAAGGGTCTGGCAAATAACCCAGTAGTAGCACAGATCCTACTATGCTAGCAACTGCTGCAGCAGCAGAAGCCAAGCATATGTAGCTGTGGAGTAACGTAACCTGCAACAGGGCTTCTGGTTTTGCAAATCATGAATATCATTTTTAAGCCCGTGAATATCATTATGCAGCACATCTAGCTCGATTTTGGACATGGATCCGTGCTACTACTAGGTTATTTGCCAGACCCTTCTAGCAAGAAAGGAAGGGTCTGGTGCCAGAATAGCAAGAAAGGAAGGGTCTGGTACCCAGATGACGTTCAAAACTAAATAAACCGCGTAGGCAGACATCCACTTCAAAGGGGTAGCTTCTTTGATGTACCGCTTTTTGTAAAATCTCTTTGTGATCACTGCAAGAGTGCCAAATTAGAACATAAACTGCCTGACGTCAACTCTTTAGCCCTTTCAGTCAAGAAAAGTGATTTCAGCTCGAGCACAACTCAGCTCATTTGAATATTCATAAGTGTGACCTTTGAAGTCAGTCGCTCTGGCAACAACCCTCTGGCAGAAAATGAGTCGAGTTGACCATGCCCACTCAAAGAAAAGAGCTCGAAAGATGTGCACGCTGCACAATCCCCAAAATCACTCCAAAATGCCAGCGCTTGCTGCTCAATCCACATAGAACTCTTTGCTTGACACCCCCTACTACATACTAGAGTATAATTATGACTCTTTTTGTAAAAAAAAATAAAAAATAAAAAAAAAAAAAAAAAAAAAAAAAAAAAAAAAAAAAAAAAAAAAAAAAAAAAAAAAAAAAAAAAAAAAAAAAAAAAAAAAAAAAAAAAAAAAAAAAAAAAAAAAAAAAAAAAAAAAAAAAAAAAAAAAAAAAAAAAAAAAAAAAAAAAAAAAAAAAAAAAAAAAAAAAAAAAAAAAAAAAAAAGACGATCAAAGCTAACTTCAAAGCATCTTCAAAGGCGAACCACTTAATCCATTATAGATCAGAGTACCGACCACTTCAAAATCCACTATGGGATATATCCGGTGCTGACATGCCGACAATGAATAATTCATGGCCCAGAATGATTGGAAAAATATTGAATTGAAGTTTCGTGTAATTTTACACGATTTCGTGGCTTGTTTCATTGCTTTTTAGAGCACTGCCCATTCCTACACTTTTCATTTTTATGAAATTTTTACTACTTGTTAAGGGTGGTCGGACATGGCCACGCACCAGTCTGGCGTATCCAGACCCTTTACACGCGCACTATTAATACGCCCGCACATGTAAAGGCGCTAAAAATACGCCCGCACATATTTATAGCACACGTGTAAAGGGTCTGGATACTAGTCTCGCTAGCCAGACTCTCCGCAAAAACGTATACTACTTTTTGTTCCGCGTTACCAGAATCTGGTAATGACCACAGTGAGTAAGATTGATTAGATAAGTGGCAGGAAGCTCTACTTGTGCAAATACTGCTAGCAGTACAAATCCTATGGGCAGATATGTAATGTTATGGTAGCACCCACTTAACTTGACCATGGGTTACAACTGTGGTCATAACCGATACTGGTGTACTGGTAACGTGGAACAAAAAGTAGTATACGCAATCCACAGACTCTCCCATTTTTTGCGGAGAGTCTGGCTAGTGAGACTATTTTTTTGCAGAGAGTCTGGCTAGCGAGACTATCTGGATACGCCAGACTACCCACCCACTGCGTTGCTAGAGAAATTTTGAACTTGCAAAAGACACAAAAAATCAACTATTATTTATCTTATCTGTCTATCTTATTTTTTATCTAACCAATCTTACTCACTGTGGTCATTACCAGATTCTGGGCCCAAGAACCAAAAAGGAGGTATACCTACTTATTTTTAGCTGTTAAACACTAGCCTCGTTCCCAGGCTCTCACCTTTGACCTTACACTCACGGTAAGGAAGGAGAGAGCCTGGCCGGAAATATCACGTGAATGACGTGGGGATAGACACTAGGGTAGACACGTCCTTTGACCTCTGCAAGCTGCAGCGATTCTGAACTAGCGCTACTACAGTTCATAGATTGATTTAAGCTGTCCAAACCATTAAAATAAGCAAGGTAAGTACAGTAAAATTACTTACTTTCGAGCTAGGCGCTTGTAAAACGGCACGATTGCGGCAGAGGTCAAAGGTCACATCTACCTCTGCATCATCAATGACGAAATTCACGTGATATTTCCGACCAGGCTCTCTCCTTCCTTACCGTGAGTGTAAGGTCAAAGGTGAGAGCCTGGGAACGAGGCTAGTTAAACACTTCTGCGTATCGTTTTTCGCCATTTCTTGGCTGCTTCTACTGTCTTTGTTCGATTTTTTTCGACGCACCCACTGATCTAACCAACTATAGGGACGAATAAATGGAAAAAGAATACGTACTTCTAACCCTTTCGAGCAAGTCTCGGAATTTCGGCACATGACTACTTCATTTTCATGGTCAAGCAATCATGTATATATAGTCAGGCTGACCTAGTCTGGCTTGCCAGACTCTTCACAGGCAAGCCAGACTAAGGCTGATCAGGAGTAAACTGACACCTGAGTGAATGCATGGTTTAAGTGATCACTTGGCCGATTTGGATTAAATAACATGTAGGATTGCATCTATTGGCACAAGAAATGAAGTAGTCATGTGAAGTAGTCATGTGCCGAAATTCAGAGACTTGCCTTGTTTCATTGCTTTTTAGAGCACTGCCCATTCCTAAACTTTTCATTTCTATGAAATTTTTACTTTGTAGTTCATTCACTTTTTTCAACACTAAGGTGCCATTGCATGGAGACTGGTCAGTCTCTACAAAAAGCAGTAGCTATATGCGCGCATTAACCACGTGGTCTATTAATGATCTTTACCTACTTCAAAATATAGAAAGTTAGTCTGGCTTGTCAGACTCTTCGCAATGAATGGAAGAGTCTGGTACAGATCTTACCCAAGAGTTGTTCTGCTTATCCAAATCTGGTAATGTAGATTTGATGTAATGATAACCTCCAGGGCAAGTTGGTTACATAATCTTTCAACAGTGACGTGACATTGGAGTGTTACATAATATTTATGTCATTCTACATTATCACTAATCAAATCTACAATTACCAGATTTCGATAATCTGGAACAACTCTTGGGTAGGATATGTACCAGACTCTTCCAAGCATGCACGTGCAAAGAGTCTGGCCCGCCAGACTAATAGAAAGTATTGTGTTTAGTACACAGAGTTTCAAAGCTGCCCAGATTTTGTTTGCTGCCAGCAAACGAGTGTAAAAGGGCATACTACAGATGAAATGAGGTCTCGCTATACTGTCAAAGTTAGCCCAATGCCTTTTGTTTGTCTGGAAATCGTGTTCAAGTAAGTCACAAAGTAAGGAACAAAGAAAACAAAATTGGATTGTTACGCCTTCCTGCTAGCGCTCTGAAAAGCTTCGGTGAGTTTTGTTGGTTTCTAGAGATAGAAAAGTGTCCTAAGGAGGCCTCTAAACATATTTGAAACCTTATCTTTCTTTCTGTGAGAATTTATAAACATGAACATTTTGTATTGCGTTTATGGGATGCTTGGCCCATTCCTACTATACGTACTACCATATGTATGATATCTGGTTCCTAGTAGTGAACAATTCTGTGTCTTTGCAATGGACAAACTGTGGTGCTTATCCATGAATAACAGAATCAAATAACATTGAATGAGTTAATACGAGTTAAAAATGAAACAGAAGTCAGGAGGACATTATTCACTAAAGTCCATCTGGTTTGAGAATGTTGCTGGAAGTGAGTGACGAGTTCATAGCAATACTATTTATATGGGGCAAAATAGCTAACTTTTGACTGGTAAGGCGTAGGAAGCTGGAAAAGCAACCAAAAGAACAGGGAGGATGAGCGCTTTCCAATGGTGCTTGAAATTTCGAAATCAGTTGGATATTACTCAATTTTTTCTACGGCATTCTCAAACAGATGGACTTTAGTGAGGGGGGACATCCCACACTAGGAAAATGGTGATAAGGATCAACTCATCTTCCATAATAGTCTTAGAAGTGAGTACAGGCACTCACCTGCACCAACAACAACAAGAATGCTATAAAACAAATGTTTGTATATTTAGGAGATAATAATCAACTGTGCACCCAGGCCACCATCTGGCAGTGGAATCCCTGGTATTCACTGTCAGCATCCACCAGGCCAATCTCAGACCCTCCATCGCTCACAGCCATCTGCCAGGCTGTTATCACCTAGTAGTTCAAGTTGGGCAGGGCTAGAATATACTCCCTGGGCCCTGTGGTCTGAGACAGATGGAAACAATGGCCACCACTACAAATTAACACACACAAAAATATATTCATGACCCTTAAGTGGGGTGGGGGTACTCGATGCAATGAACACACACACATAACAGGAGCCTCATTTATATACCTGAGGGAGACATCTCCACTCTTCCCTTCAGATGCTATTCTCAATTGCATGGTTGAGAGTCAGCAGGTGGAGTTCTAAAGTAAGAGAGAAAAAGATATTTCACAACATTGATTGGAGCTGCCTCTATCAGTACCACCTCAGCAGGCACACACCATTAGGGACATAATCCAAGTGTTATTAGCTGCATAATTATAATGCCATTGGTGCACCGGCCGGTGGCACGTGGGCCAATCACTATAAGCCTCGGCACGTGCTAGCTACAAGCTTTGTTGTTTTTCTCACGCACACGTGTTTGATCATGCATAATATTATGTTTCCATGGTAATCAACGATCATGGTGCGCATCAACAGAAGAAGTTAGCCGGTCCAAAAGTTTTGATCATGGGTAACTGCGAATCTGGTTGCTCTACTTCTACTTTACCATGGGCTCCAACAAGGTAAGCCCGAGGGTATGCCTATAAGCTGTAAAGAGATGCCTATAAAAATATCATGTTCACTGTAGGGAGACAACTGTTTTGTTGCTTGGACTAGACAATGCTGGAAAAAGTACACTCTTAGCCAATGTGAATGGAGGTATGAAAATAACTGAGCTCAATCTAGCCTTGCTGATATAGACTTGTTCTGAAAACAGAGTCAACTGATGGCATTACACCCACTATTGGTTTCGCTAGTTCAAATGTGGATATTGGAAAGTATGAAGTCACCATTTATGATTTAGGAGGTGGACCAAGGATCAGAGGAATCTGGAAAAATTACTACTCTGAGGTTGGTACTTTGTCGTCATTTATAGCCTCGCCCCAGGCCCCTCCTGGGCCAGTGAAACCACCAGGAGGGGCCTGGGGATGAGGCTATTCATGTAGTGGTTTACCATGAGCAAGAAATTATATAGCTTTGTGCTGTTGCACACTGCATGCAGGCTCATGGGGTAATCTTTGTGGTTGATGCCAGTGCTCCACAGCGCTTTGATGAGGCCAAGGATGTGCTGAATGATGTAATGCAGCACCAAAAGGTTAGGGGCAAGCCCCTGCTAATTTTTGCTAACAAGCAAGACCAAGATGAGGTCGTTGATGAGACAGAACTGAGCAATAGGTTGGAGCTGGATGCACTGATGGGTGATAATAGGCCATACTCAAATGTGGTAGGTTTCATGTATTCTTCTCCTAGCTTGTGTGTGTGTGTGGTGTGGTGTGTGTGTGTGTGTGTGTGTGTGTGTGCGTGTGTGTGTGTGTGTGTGTGTGTGTGTGTGTGTGTGTGTGTGTGTGTGTGTGTGTGTGTGTGTGTG